>CM030358.1:78050799-78583299 GCA_017893485.1 Hemerocallis citrina | reverse complement strand
TAGGAGTGTGTCATGGTCTGCATCCTAGCATACCGCTTTTGGTAAGTATTTTTAGTACATACTTTCTCTGTGACAAACAAATTATCTGCTTAATCGAGTAATTTTGATCCCCAAGAAATACTTTAATCGCTCGAGATCCTTCGTTTGAAACTTCTGTTGAATATATGACTTCAGATCTTGAATACCATTCTGATAATCTCCTGTAATTACAATGTCATCAATATATACAACTAAAATGATCATCTTCTCTTGATGATGTCGATAGAACACAGAATGATCATTATCACTATTCTTCAATCCAAAACTCGTGACAACGTCAGTGAAATGGCCAAACCAAGCACGTGGAAACTGTTTGAGTCCATATAAAGATCGTTTCAAGCAACATACTTTAGTGGGCTCAGATTTACTAACAAAATTGGGGGGCTGCTTCATATAAACCTTCTCCTCAAGAACACCATTGAAAAATGCATTCTTGACATCAAGTTGGTGGAGTGGCAAATGAAATTGAGTAGCCAAGACAATAATGATACGAACAGAAGGCATTTTGGCCATAGGAGAGAATGTCTCATCATAACCTTTAGCAACCCATCTTGCTTTTAGGCGAGCCAGTGAACCATCTAGGTTTACTTTAACCGTGTACACTCACTTACAACAAACACAACTTTTGCCAGATGGAAGGTTAACAAGATTTCAAGTACCATTTTCTTCAAGAGCAGACATCTCTTCTCACATAGCCTGGCTCCAACCAGGGTATGACAGTGCTTCTGATAATGACTTAGGAACCTGATGTTTGTCCAAAATAGAGACAAATGCATGATGGGAGACGACAAGTTAGCATGTGAAAGACGACTGTATATAGGATGTGCAGCGGAGCGCTTTCCTTTGCGTATGGCAATGGGAAGATCACGATCATAATGCTCACTAGAAGAGGGAATAATAGGTGTGGGTTCAATGGATGAAACTGGGGGTGTAGGAGTAGGCTCAGACGGTGGTGTTTCATCAACTTGGGGCGATGGGACAATGGGCACAATGGCATAATCTGAATGAGTGGTGTTCGAACGTCGTTTATACACTTGAGTGATTGCAGGTCGTTCAGGTATTGCTGGAGAGCATTGTGCTACAGAACCAGGGGAAGTAGATACCACGGGTCTAAGGCAGGTTAGAAATTCAAATTCAAACGTATGTGAGGGAACTGGAGATAAACCAGAGGAAGTGGTAGAAAAATAAGGTTGAGACTCATCAAAGGTAACATAAGTAGAGATAAAACCTTTCTAGAAGCGAGAGTACCATAGAAAAACACATCGGATAGCTAACTTGGAGCGACCAAGACGATGGTCATGGACAAAACTCACACATCCGATGGGGGCATGCAGTTAATTTGGTGACATGCAGTAAGAACCACATCCCCCCCAGAAATGCTGATGAACTTGTGTATGAATAAGCATTGTTCTTGCAACCTCTAATATGTGACGGTTTTTTATGCTCGGCAACTCCGTTTTGTTGAGGGGGGTGTAAGGGCAAGAGGATTTATGAAGATTACCAGAATAAGACATAAATGTGTTAAACTCAGAACTAAAGTATTCTCTGGCATTATCACTACGCAAAGTTTTGACATTAACATCAAATTGGGTTGTGACCTCAGCACAAAAATATTTAAAAATTGAGAAAATTTCAGAACGAGATTTCATTAAATATAACCATGTTGCACGAGAATAATCATCAACAAAAGTAACAAAATATCTTAAGTCACCGAACTGAGACTGGGGTCCCTACACATCAGATTGAACTAAACTAAAAGGTTGACTTGGCCGTTTATTAACTCTAGGAGGATGGGATACACGTAGGTGTTTACCTAACTGACACGATCTCACAAGGCAACTCAATAAGTGAAGATAACTCGAGTCTTAACTTCTGCAGATTCTGTAAAGACGGGTGTCTTAACTGAGAATGCAAATCGAAAGGTGTGTAACCACTCAAGTAAGCAAAAGAGGTAGGAACACCATCCAGTTGATAAAGACCCTCAGATTCACGGTTTGTGCCAATCGTCCGTCTCCTCCCAAGATCCTGAAACACACAGTGATTAGGATAGAAGTTAACTGAACCGTTCAAAGATTTAGTAATTTGACCAACAGATATAAGGTTGAAAGGAAATTTAGGCATACAAAGAACATAACTAAGAGGTAAATTAGGAGTGAGGTCAACATATCTAACCCCCCCTCCCCCCCCCCAATCGGGGAGGTAGAACCATCAGCTAGACAAACAGGTAAATAAAATGACTTTCTAACTGAGAACAATATACTTGAATTTCCAGTCATATGATCTGAAGCACCTGAATTAATCACCCATGATGTAGAAGCAGTGGTAGTCAAGCAAGCACTACTAGACCCGGCTAATGTTGCAGAAGAAGCCCGGCCCTGAGAAGCACAATATCGTTGGAGAGCCTGAAGTTCTCATGCGTCTAACTGAACATTGGTCAAACTGGAGGTGACATGCACAGTGTGTGATGGTCGAGTGTTCTGCGAACGCCGGTTAGGGCAATACCACTTTGTTTGCCCAAACTCCTTACTATAGTTGCACATGATCTCATGATCTGGGTAAGTGGAGTGCCTGAGCCACTCTGTGAGCTGTCACTGCTAGCACCGCAACCATTGAAACCACCTATGCGACCCCCACGACCATATCATCCTCCTCGACTAAAACAAGGCTGAGAAGCAATAAATACAGATCTCTCTTCTCGGGTGTCACTAGTGACGATTGAGGGAATGTGAGGAAATATCTCATTAACAAGTGTGTAGGCTTCTAATAAGCTTTTGGAGGTAGGACCTCTCATTACCAAAGGTCGTGCAGCCTCATGAGACTTGGGAAGCCCCCCCAAGATAGGTGAGAACTTAAATTTGTTGTTGGCGCTCTTGCATGTGTTTCAGATTAGTGCTTAATGGAAAGAGTTCTTGCAACTCATCACATGTCTTCTTGAATACGACGTAGTACCTCATCAATACTTTTTCTACCCATCTCACAATGACAGTAGGTCTACTGAACACTGTAGGCATGTGTTATACTGGTCAAATCCGAATAGGTTGATTGAAGATGACCCAAAGCTCCTTAGCCGTAGAGCACTGCATCACAGTATCGAGAATATCGGGCTCCATGGATTTCCACATAGCGCTCGTGATCAAGCTATCATCAATTTCCCAATCTTTCGTCATAGTGTTAGGTGGATAATGAAATAGATGACTCGAGCGACGAATACCTTTTAGTTTGATTGTAAACATCTTATGCCATTGTTGCCAATTACTACTACTACTCAATTTCATAGTAAATAACTTGGATGGAAAAGGGGGAAGAGAAGTCCCTGTCACAACAGAGCTACCATTCACTTCGGGTGCACCACTCTCTTCGTCATCTTGCCGATCGCAACAAATTAGTACACAATCAAATTCCTCAAAGGTGAAGAGAGGTGCGGGATGGTGCTGGAAGGTAGGTCGGAAGTTAAATTGAAGGGGTTCACACACCTAAAGGTAAGTTCTTTTCTTTGTGACAATTCATCAAACACCTTGTGTTCCACTTTAATATTGGTTAGATTTAGTCAAATTTGGATTTGTTTCCGTTCAAGGAGATGATGATGGTGTTGTTGGGTGGTGGTGGAGAAGGCTGGCAGTGGAGTAGGAGATGATGATGTTCTTGGTTTCTCTCTTCTACGATGTTATCAAGAAGAACAAGAAGAACAAGAGGGCAGGAGCTTGATGATGGTCGGATGGAAACCAGGGGGCCCCACTGATGGTCGGATGGAAGTTTGGGAGGACAGGAGAGCTGGTCGAAGGTCAGGGAGAGCTGCTCATACCATATTAACTTTTTCTCTCTAAACTTACAATCCACAATAGATACATTTATACATGACTTTATTACAAGCAGTCTTTGCCTGTATGTGACTAAACACATATCTAATAAATTTGATCACAAGAATTGAATTTGCCGTGTATCCTGTATGGAAAAAGTACTTACTGTATGCATACAATAAATATGGAATATGACAAGAATACAAGAAAGAATCATGTATTATTTAGTTGATGTCTTGAGCACAATGTTTTAGTATAGTTACTGATATCCCTTGATACATTAAGAATATTGGGCACATATTCTTAATGTATGCACACCTTGTTAGCAACCTTATTCTCACACTAGGGAGATATAGAAGTAGAAATGTGAATCCTCGTAACTACATTTTGGCATCATCTATATTCTACCTTATTGGTGGAACAACACACAATTGATTCCTTATTTTCCAGTAGAGGGTAAATTGTGAATACTGCCATTTTCCAGTAGAGGGTATATTAGAATATGTCAATATCATTTATATTTAGTATACATTAATTTAGGAATCATGGCAACACAATTATTGGAATCAATCAGTCACAGATACGACAACATAATTAGAGGAATCAATTAGTAGAAATCATGGCAACACAATTATAGGAATCAATTATGATTTTGTAGCCAAGGTTGTTGTATATATACATGGTTATCATATCAATGAAATTCAAGGCAAATATTTCTATCTTGGTATCAGTAAGCCTAGGTTTCAAATAATCTCTCCCTTCCTCTCCAATACCTTCATCCTCCCTCATGGCCGAAGATCACCCTTCCTCTCCAATACCACCTTCTTCGAATCCTCCAAAACCTACTACCTCCACCTTTCATCCTGCTCTCACCATCCCTAACATCACCAACTTCATCAAAGTCATGCTTGATATTGAAAAAGGCCAATATAATACGTGGTCTGAACTCTTCAAGATTTATGCCAGAGCTAATTAAGTCCTTGATCATATCATTCCCCCATCTCCAAATGATACGCCGTCTACTCTCTCTCAAACAAACCGATCCTACTCTTTGGTCGTGCCTTGACGCTGTTGTCCTACAATGGATTTATGGCACCATCTCTAATGATCTTCTCAACACAATTATTGAACGTGATTCAACTGCTGAACTTGCTTGGAACCGACTGTTTGATATCTTCTTCGACAACAAAAACTCTAGGGCTCTCTACCTAGAACAAGAATTTTTGAGTCACCATGGACATGGAGCAGTTTTTTGATGCTTCATCTTACTGTCAACACCTTAAATCACCTTCGGATCAACTATCTAATGTTGGTGCTCCCGTTTCAAACGAACGGTTGGTGCTTCAGCTCGTTTTCGACTTAACAGATACTTATGCCACTGTGGGTTTCCAAATTCATCATGGAGAATCACTTCCTCCATTTTACAAGGCCCGTTCTATGCTAGTTTTGGAGGAAACGACACGGGCAAAAAGGGCGACAAACACCACAGATAGCTCTGCTTTCCTAGTATGTCAACATGACAACTCTGCTGGAAATCTATATCACCATCAAAACCGCAACAACAATGGCAGCAGCAGCAGCGGTGGTCGTCGCAGCGCAGGAAGCAACCGCAGCGGTCGTGGTAGAGGCAGAGGAGATGGTCGTGGCTGCCGATCGCAAAACCACCGGCCCACGTCATGGCAGCCGCCTCCAACTTAAACACAGCAGTGGGCGTATCCTCCATGGACAGGACCATGGCAGCCATGGGCCACACAACCTTGTCCATATCCTACAGCAGGAAATTGGCAGAAACAACTCACATCTCAGCAGGCCCGCCAGCCAGGAATTCTTGGGCCTAAGCCTCAGCAGGCCCTTATAGCAGCCGCCCCTCAACTTGCACAGTCGTCATATGCACCAACCGATATTCATGCTGCAATGCATACTCTATCTATCTTTCCTCCTGACGATCAATGGTATATGGATACATGGGCCACCTCTCACATGACTGCAAACGGAGGTAATCCTACGTCTTATTCTAGTATGAGTAATAATATTACTGTTGGTAGTGGTCATCATATTCCAGTTATTGGTTGTGGAAATGCATTATTACCTAACCCCACATCATCCTTTAACCTTATATAATATCTTGCATGCACCCAAATTAATTAAAAATATTGTCTCTGTTAGAAAATTTACCATTGACAATGATGTTTCTGTTGAATTTGATCCCTTCGATTTTTCTGTGAAGGATTTTCAGACCGGGATGCATTTAATGAGATGCAACAGCTTGGGTGAACTTTATCCTATTACCACAAGACCATCCACTACAACACCATCCACCTTTGCCGCTTTATCCAATGAAGTATGGCACAATCGTTTAGGACATCCGGGAGCTCTTGTTTTAAATTTTCTTCACCGAAACAATTTTATTATCTGTAATAAGTTTTGAAATAATTTCTTTTGTCATTCTTGTCCCCTTGGGAAGCAAATAAAATTACCTTTTTATGAGTCTTTGTTATCCACTTTAATGCCTTTTGATATTGTGCATAGTGATGTTTGGACATCACCTACTCTTAGTTCAGGTGGACATCGTTATTATGCTTTATTTCTTGATGATTTCACGAATTTTTTATGGACTTTTTCTCTTGCAAATAAATCTCAAGTCCATTCCATTTTCTCCACTTTCGTACTCACATTGAAACACAATTTGAAAGAGAAATTAAATATTTTCAACGTGACAAAGGAAAAGAGTATGACAATGCACTTTTTCATAAGTTCTGTGAACTCAATGGAATGGCTTTTAGATTTTCTTGTCCTCATACATCTCTTCAAAATGGAAAAGCCGAAAGAAAGATTCGTACCATAAATAACATCATCCGAACTCTTCTTGCTCATGCCTCCCTCCCACCTTCGCTTTGGCACCATGCCCTATAAATGGCCACTTACTTTCTCAATATTCTCCCAACAAAAAAACTTGCCTTCCAAATGCTCACCAAAATTCTCTACCAAAAAGATCCGTCATATTCTCATCTTCAAGTTTTTGGATGCCTCTGCTATTCTCTCATTTCTTCCTCTTCTAGAAATAAATTGCAAGCTCGATCAACACCTTGTGTTTTTTTGGGATATCCATCGAACCATAGAGGTTATAAATGTTATGAGTTGTTGAGTCGTAAAATAGTCATTTCAAGGCTTGTTGTTTTTGATGGAAATACGTTTTCCCTTTCTAATTCAATTGCTCCCTCATCCTCCTGTTATGATTTTTTGAATACAAGCACTACACATTTCCTTTACACCCTTTTCACCTCTCATGATGTCCATACCTCTCCACCTCTAGCCGCTAACAATCCGGCACAATCCTTCCCCACCCAACACCCAACTACACCGGCCCCATCCTCCTCATCACACCATACTACTCTGCAAGGCACCTCTTCCCCACCAAACATACCACCACACCGGCCCAAAACACAAATCCCCTCCAAGCCCAACATGAGCCAACATCTTCTCCAGAATCCACATCTTCAACTTCCTTAGAACAACCCACTTCTATAGGCAACCACCCACACTGTCCTCAAATGACCACCCGAGCACAACACGGCATTTACAAGCCTTGCCAACTTTTTAATCTCCATACCTCTGCCCAACATTCCATTTCTCCCTTGCCTACTAATCCCCTTAATGCATTAAATGATCATAATTGGGAAATGGGCATGAAAGACGAATATGATGCTCTTATTGAAAATAAGACGTGAGACTTAGTGCCCCGTCCGGCTAATGCTAACATTATTCGCAGTTTATGGATCTTCAGGCATAAGTAGAAATTCGATGGATCCTTTGAACGTTATAAGGCTCGTCTAGTAAGAGATGGTGCAGGTCAACAAACTGGTATAGATTGTGGTGAGGCCTTCAGTCCAGTAGTCAAACCGGCTACTATTCGGACGGTACTCAGCGTTGCTTTATCTAAATCATGGTGCCTTCATCAATTAGATGTGAAAAATGCCTTTTTACATGGAAATCTTGATGAAACTGTGTACATGCACCAACCTTCTGGTTTTCGCAATCCCCAACATCCTGACTATGTCTGCTTGCTAAAGAAGTCTCTCTATGGCCTCAAACAAGCCCCTCGGGCTTGGTACCAACGATTCACTGATTTTGTAGCCACGTTGGGTTTCTCTCACAGTGTCTTAGATCATTCTTTATTCATTTATCACCGAGGCGATGACACAGCTTATATTCTTCTCTATGTGGACGACATTATTCTTACTGCATCTTCAGATACTCTCCGTAAATCCATCATGTCTAAACTTGGCTCTGAATTTGTCATGAAGGATTTGGGTCCCCTAAGTTATTTTCTGGGTATATCTGTTACAAGACATTCAGGAGGTCTTTTTCTTTCACAAAATAAATATGCCGAAGAAATTATTGAGCGAGCAGGCATGTCCTCCTGCAAACCATCTTCTACACCAGTAGACACAAAAGCAAAACTCAGTGGATCTTCAGGAAACCCATATCATGATCCAACCGAATATCGCAGTCTTGCCGGCGCTTTACAATATTTGACATTTACAAGACCAGATATCTCTTATGCCGTTCAACAAGTGTGTTTATTTATGCATGACCCGAGGACCCAACATATGACTGCTTTGAAGCGAATCCTTCGTTATATTAAGGGTACTCTTACTTTCGGTCTGCATATCTCTCCCTCGTCAGTTGATAAACTCACTACATATACCGATGCAGACTGGGGTCGATGTCCAGACACCAGAAGGTCTACGTCTGGATATTGCGTATATATTGGGGACAATTTAATCTCTTGGTCTGCAAAATGACAACCTACATTATCTCGATCCAGTGCTGAAGCCGAGTACCGTGGAGTTGCTAATGTAGTTTCCGAATCCTGTTGGCTTAGAAACTTACTCTTTACTCTTGGAACTTCACCGTCTTGTCACGAAGGCTACATTAGTCTATTGTGATAATGTCAGTGCGGTATATCTTTCCGGCAATCCTATTCAACACCAACGCACTAAACACATTGAGATGGATATACACTTTGTGCGTGAAAAGGTTGCTCGTGGTCAAGTACGGGTGTTACATGTTCCTTCGCGTTACCAAATTGCCGACATCTTCACGAAGGGACTTCCGCTGCAACTCTTTGATGATTTTCGACATAGTCTCAACATTCGTCAACCTCCTGTTTCGACTACGGGGGTGTATTAGAATATGTCAATATCTTTTATATTTAGTATACATTAATTTAGGAATCATGGCAACACAATTATTGGAATCAATCTGTCACGCCCCGCTTCCCAAAATACGGGAACACAGGCACGTAACTGAGGCCCAGCGAATGATATAAGTACGCCAACTCATATCATCCATAAGCTGTACCAGTCTTAACTCAACAACATGACAGGGAAATAACCATAACCACGCATAAATACATAATCACATAAACAAATACTTAGACTAAACATGCAATAGTCCAATTTAATAGCCAACAACTGGTAATAAACAACAAATACCTTCTAGCAAGCTCCTGCTCCAATCGTAGAAAAACTGCTCACTAATGCCTTCTGGTAATTCTCCTTGTGCACCTGTACTTGTCCATCTAAAAAGAAAGAATGATTTGTCCTCAGAGCAAGTACGGACAACAAGTAGTGAAAAGCGGAGAGTAAGGAATAAGGTACATGAAGGAATGTGAATCAAGATCAAATTACAAAGACAATAATGGTATTAAACAATGGTCATAATCAAGTATATGCGTGTCAACATAGGTCTATTAGCATGTTATTTCTTCTATCTAGTGCACGTACTACTGCGTCCCATACCACAGGTTCGATGTACGTATAACAGTGTTCGTTTTAGACTTCGTGGTGGGATCTACAGAGCATGTACTCGGTGTATCACGATAACAAGATAAAAAGATAACAAGTCACGACTCCACAAGTAATTCTTCACCTTCCATGTCAAGTTTTCATGTAACAAGAGGGCCCTAACGAGTACATTTTCTGAGACTATCCACTACTAGGTCAACTCTTAGAAACCCCGGCTGCTTTAGTATTTTATTATTAAGTCATACATGTACATGCAAGTGGTTATAAGAATATCAAGGGGATGATAATAATGCAGCAACATGATGCATTGCACAATAATAAATATGAAGTAGCAAATCTGAAACAGCCGACACAGTAACACTAAAACAGCGATAACTCATAGACTACAGTTCAGAATTCGAAGGTCCAGGATGATATCAACAACTAGATACTTAGGGCTACAATTCATTTTTATATTATTTTAACTGATTCTTATTATAACTGGGTCGAAACCTCAGTATAAGACAGACAAGGCAGTAGGAATTATAAAATGTCATCACATATATGTTCATCAAAGTGGGTAATTAACATGCTATTGTATCATGAAATGTGTTAACACCAATGTGCAGCAAGTAGGAGGAATTTTACAGTGTACAAGTCAATCTATCATGTCATTGTTCAAGTCACAAGATCTCAATTAATCCACATGTATTTGATCACGATGTATTTCCTCATATACAAATTCTATTCATTTTATTCATGTCAAGTATGTGTTCAGGCTTGGGTTTGAGTCAATGGATAGTAATAAAATGTCAAGGGTACGTCGGGTTAGCTCGTGTAAACCCTCGATACTCCCAACGGAAGGTACACAAGGCAAATTTAAGATAATTGAAAGGAACTACTTGCGGGAGGTCAATGAACTTGAACTAGAAAATTAAAAGGGTTCAAGTGGACTTGCCTTTTTGTAGACGGTTCAAATACGAATAAGGAATAACGGGATCAGAATCCCGGGGAGCATTCCCAAGAGTACGTGCGAAGACCGTGCGAGAAAATCCAAGCAAACAAGCACAGTAGCCCTCAGGTGAAATCCCCACACTGGATCCAGGCAAAATAGCGAACAGCAGAATCGGGATCTGTTGTGCGCCGAACACAGAACAGCAAATGTAGCACATCAGTAATCATCCACATAGCAGATCAGGGTGAACAACGAACAGGGGTTGGGATTTGGTGTGCACCGAACACCAAACGGTAAAAACAACCAATCCCACTTCTTCTTCGCCTTTACTTCAACTGAGAGAGAAAGGGCGGGGGAGAGAACTTGGCGATTGCAACGGCGGCGACGACAACGCTCGGGGTGGCTGGCGGCGACTGGGGCAGGCAACGCTGGCGGTGGCGACGCGAGGAGCGACGCAACCACGAGAGTGAGGATCTCCGACGTCGGCGAAGCTCTGTTTTGGTCGAAAAACAGAGAAGGAATGGGCGTCTTCGGGGCTTGGATGGCGGCAATGAGGCAGTGGGGAGCTCGCCGCAATGTGGAGGAGATGATCGAGGGGATTGGGAAAGGGCGACAGTGGTTCGAAGGTGCAGTCGAAGTGGGTAATGGTGACAAAGGGGAATGCTCTCTCTGTTGGGTTCGTCGACAATGGCGAGTGGCGGAGGTGCACAGTCGCAGGGGGTCGACTGAGTCGAGCGGAAGGCTCGAGCGGCTGGCGGCGGCTGCTGTCAAGGTGAAGGTGGCGAGAATGGCGAGCGGCAATGCAGAGCGAGGATGGTGCAGGCAAAGCTTCGATGGGTTCGGCGAAGTTCTTCGTCAATGGGGACGACGAGGTGAGTGTGACGAGGAGATGGAGACGAGGGAGTTGAAGATGGTCGCGGTGTAGAGGCTGGAGCGGGGTTGCGACTGAGGGGTGTCGCGCGACGTCGACTTAAGTGGTGGCACTTGAAGGAGAAGGAGGAAGAAGATGAGAAGGGAACTCTGTTTTCGTTTTTTGGGAAAACAGACGAGGGAGAGAGAGTGTAACGGGGAAGAGTTTTGGGGGGTTAATAAAATATTAATAAAATATTAAATAGGGAGGTAGTTACTAGATAGTGGGGATATGGAGATACGGGGGATTGTGCAAAGTGGGGAAATGTGGAAAGTGGTATACGGGTGAGTTTGTGGATTTGGATTTAGGGTTAGAGTCCAATAGGAGATGGGCTAGGGTTTGGGCCTCAATTAGATATAATAAATTCAATAATAATTGTTGGGCTTCAAACCAAAAAGAGGAGAGACAGGATTTTTAGTTTGGAATATAAATTTGAGTTTCAATAGGAGATTCAAAAGAATTTAAATGCATTGGAAAGAATTTATACGGGAATTGAAATACAAGAATACATAGAGAAGAAAGAAAAGAAATGGGAATCCGTATAATCGGAAACAGGGGTTACACAATAGTCACAATTATGGCAACACAATTAGAGGAATCAATTAGTAGAAATCATGGCAATACAATTATAGGAATCAATTATGATTTTGTAGCCAAGGTTGTTGTATATATACATGGTTATCATATCAATGAAATTCAAGGCAAATATTTCTATCACACACACACACAAAGGTATTGGTCATCACTGTAAAACCCTTGGAGGGGTGAGTCTGTTAGGGATCTCATTTACACTTTTTTGTTCTTTTTTTTTCTATTTTTTTTTTTTGGTTCCAGACAAAAAACTATCAGCCTCCTCCCATCGAAACACCAATCCTAACCCTATTCCATTGGCTCCAAATCAGATCCCTCAATCTCAAATATTCCAATTCTTCATCTTCCTCTTCTAAGAACACTAGTCCTAAAACCCTCTTAGCTACATTGAACTCAAATATTTGGCTTCATATTATAAGAACGTCAGATTATGTTTTCAAACATTTTTGGCAGAGAAGTTTGCTTCAATCCGTATGGTTTGTTTTGATTATTGGCTATCTGTACTTTCTGATACTGCAGAGGAAGACATATTTTATACAGGTTTATATATGTAGCTATCTTTAGGGGGGGTGAATTGGTATACATAGTATAAGTCGGTTCTACTTCGTATACATATTACAGATATCCTTTATCTGTCACAAATAGATATTCGAGGGATGATATCATTGAACTATCCAACGTTACCAAATTACCAAACACTGTCCGATTGTGCAAAGGTCCCATTGTCTTCTGAAAAATATTTGGGCGTTTTCACTCATATTTGAACTATAATTCTAATCTATCAACATGGATATTCAGTTGATATCCCAACAAGATTCTGTATTTATATTTACATCGTACTACTATTGATTACAGATTTGGTTATGCTCATGTCTGCTGCGTCTCTTTAAAACTCGCAGCTGTACTTTGTTAGCTGGCAGTACAGGTGGTTCCTGACAATTATTTCAGGGTTGCAACTTGCAACTTGCAACAGTGATTGTTGTAAAACATATTTACATCAGTTTAAGTAGATAATACAGTTCTAATAGTAATTATGAATCATTTTGCCTTGACTCTATAGATCATAAATTCCGTTCAGTTGCACTCCAAAATCTTTTATGACTCAGTTTAGAGCACTGCATGTTTGAATTGAAGTGTTTCTAGTTTTGTGAAGTTTTGATATTTATATTTTCTATAGGTTGACCTAACAGAGTATGTTGAGAGACATGAATTCGTATTTGACGCTGTCTTGGATGAGGATGTCTCCAATGATGAAGTGAGTAGTTCAAGATGAACTCAGATATTCTCCTGGTAATGCGATAATGGTTTCTCAATAATTTTTTATTCTTTTTGGTTTTCTTAGGTATATCATGAGACAGTGGAACAAATTGTCCCAGCTATTTTTCAGCGTACGAAAGCAACATGTTTTGCATATGGGCAAACTGGTGAGTTATTAGTCATTTCAGAATAGGAAATCTCAAACTTAAAGAAAGAATATCATGCTTTGCATATGGAAGCTAACACACTAGGTCCAAGAGATCGCATATATTATGTGCCATTTCATTTTATGCTTTTCTTATCCTGTATCAGTTTCTGTAACTTAAAGCAAATATCGTCTAATTTTCTGACCTAATTTAGTTGGAGAATACTTAAACTACCTCAAAATTTGAATTGTTATCATTGTTTGCTCTACATGGCATTTCAGTTTGCTAAGGAATTGTCTAATTTTGTCGATAGTCCCACAATTTTTTTTTGGCGAATCTTCACAAAGATTTATTTCAATAACCTACTCCATGTTATGGGAATATGGCATAGTCAAGGATTAGGATGAGGTTGAGGCTACATATCCTGAATTCCAACACACGCACACACAGACCCACACACACACACAGAGACACACCCACACATATAGCCCTCTTCCGTTGTGCACCACTTTAGTGTGCACTCACAGAGTAGAGCTCTTATGAAAAATCCAAACCACACCACTCATTTTGTTCTACACGCTTTATATTGCCTAACAATAAGAAATCAAGCAATTTGAAGTTCATTTGCCCATGATTGTACATCACAAAATTGTAGGGCTGAAAATTCTAACAACATGATGGATGGGCAAATGAACTTCAAATTACTTGATTTCTTATTGTTAGACAATCTAAGGCATGTAGAACAAGATGAGCGGTTTGGATTTTTGATGGGGGCTCTACTCCGTAAGTGCACACCAAAGTGGTGCACAACGGAAGAGGACTCTCTCTCTCTCTCTCTATATATATAGAGAGAGAGAGAGAGAGAGAGAGAGAGAGAGCAATTATCCACTGCAAACCACTGAAGCCGTTGTTCGGGGCTTCGTTTATTTTGAACCTAAGCCATTGTTCGGAACGACTTAGGTTATATTCGGAACAACGACTTAGGTTTATAATCTAAGCTGTTGTTTTGAAAGAATGATATAAGTTTATAACCTAACAACGGTTCCAGTGGTTTGCATACCCGTTTGTACGGGTCCCGTTTGCAATGGAGCATTGCTTATATATATATATATATATATATATATATATATATATATATATATATATGGGAATAAATGACATAAATATGTTGAGACCATAACTGTGATCCCAAACATAAAATCACTGATACATCCTTTTTCCCAGAAGTGTTATCCCACAAGGTTATGTCAACTATAATTATCTTAGGTCAAAATTAGCATTGCTAGTTTATATTTATGGTAGTTCTCATTTTAACCTTTTACTTGAAATTCCTTTCCTCTTTTCTTTCTTTCTGTCGAACAAAAGTTATCTTTAACTATGTGGATTCGAATATAAGATCCTTGAATCATGAATTAAAGCAAGAGCGTAGTGGTAAAAAGTTGTTTATTATAGCAAGAGCCTATAGTACTGGTAATAACAAGAAGTGGTGCATTTATTTAATTATACGGAAGAGTGAAGAGTGTATTTATTTAATTATATTGCGTGCGCGCAAGTCATATATCTGGAAGTATACCTACCAAGCAGGAGTCTAGTGGTAAAAAGTGGGTTATTAAAGCAAGAGCCTATAGTTTTGGTAATAACAAGAAGTGGTGCATTTATTTAATTATACGGAAGAGTGAAGAATGTATTTATTTAATTATATTGCGCGTGCAAGTCATATTGTATACAGTATACCTGGAAGTATACCTAATAGTGAACAATGAAAATAGTGAACAATGAAAATAGTGAACAATGGGACGTTGAGTTTGCAAAACATAATCAGATTATGTTATTGACAGTACCAATAAAAAAAATAATGAAGCATATGAAGTTGATTACTTAAGTTGTTTGGTAGGTATACTTCCAGGTATACTGTATACAATATGACTTGCAAGCGCTATGAAGCACGGATACGGGTATGGGGTGCGGGTACGACATGACACGACACGGGTACGGGGATACGGGATTTTACAAAAGAAATAGGATACAAGTGCGTTGGTGGGTACGTTAAATATAAAATAATTTACATATATTTATAGATATAAAAATATTTTCTTGTTAAAAATACAAACATTTAAACAATTTCATAAAACTATAAGAATGCATTATAATTACGAGTATTTTGGAGAAAAGAAATGATAATCTAACTATCAAATTTTTGTGTAGACTTGTTTTGTGTTTGAGCATAATTGTAAACAACAAACTATTGAAATTACTCAAGGACCTTCTGCATTTATCTAAATATAATTGTGTCTAAAAGTTGCGAAAAAGACATTAAAAAAATTAGGTGTTCTTTGGGTACGCACCTGGTAGTACCCAAGGAGTATCAGCACGCGATATGCACCCGACACGGGTACGTCGGCCATTTGCAAGTATCCGTGCTTCCTAGATTGTCACAGTATTGAATAATGACATGATGGTATGTCAGTTCCAAATAGAAGAGGATATGAGACACAACTATATACTGGATTATTACCATGTGCGATGAATGGACCGGTAGAGATTTTGGACATGAAAATGATGTGTCTGGAAATTTTAAAGGAACCCAGAGGGCACGTTAGGTATATAAAGAGGGTGATGGGAGGAGGGAGTGTCGGAAATTTCAGAGGATGGAGGGCATTTTGGATGTACAGAAGTTACAGCTACATGTTTATACCACAATAATTCTAGTTATAATAGTGAAGTTAGTTTAAAAAAAGATGATGGAAGGAGGGTGTGTTTGAAATTTCAAAAGTTGATGGAGGTCATCTTTGTCCATAAAAAACTTGTATCTACCCAATTCTATTCAACCTATGCATAATAATGAAAGAATTATTGCTTTGTCAAACTTCGTATCATTTTTTCCCTTTCTCTTGAATAAGGATGTAGTCTCTCTCACTCTCTTTATATATATACTAGATTTGCCCGTGGGCACGTGCCTACGGCACGTATTCGGAATGATACAAAATACGAAAAGCACTGTAAACAGTAAAACAACAATTATGTAGCTCAAGTTTGAATAATATGACTATAATTAGTTGTAAATAAAAGTCCATATTTCCATTAGTATATGTTGAAAAATAATTATAAATGAGGGTGTAAAATCTAACTTCTTAGTATTTTAAGTGTGGAAAATAATGAAATTTAACTGTTGAAGAGATATTTGCTATTTTCAATATAACATGTGCGGAAAAAAAAACCATAAAAATTCTGAAAATTTACAAACCTAAAATCTTAAAATCTAAATTTCTAAGTAAATAAAGAAAGAATGGGAGAAAGAGATAAGGAGAGAGAGAGAGAGAAATATGAAAAATGAAGAGAGAATAGAGAGAGAGTAATAAAGTAATGAGTTTTTTAGTTTTGGGGGAAATTTTTTGATTTTGGGGGAAAATGTGTTTTGTGAGATTAGATCCGGGCCTTTGATTTTGGGGGATTGAAGGTGAGCCACTTGATAGCTTTCTTTGTGTTTTATTATATATATATATATATACACTAGATATATATATATATATATATATATATATATATATATATATATATATCTAGTGTATATATATATATATACTAGATTTGCCCGTGGCCACGTGCCTACGACACGTCTTCAGAACGATACAGCATATGAAAAGTCTTGTAAACAGTAAATCAACAATTATGTAGCTGAAGTTTGAATAGTATGACAATAATTAGTTGTTAATAAAAGTTCATGTTTCCATTAGTATATGGTAAAAAGTAATTATAAATTCGAATATAAAAACCAATGTTTCCATATATATATATATATAGAGAGAGAGAGAGAGAGAGAGAGAGAGAGATAATTAAATAAATAAATGAGTTGTTACGGAGGGAGAATTTGAATGAGTTTTGGGGAGAAAATATGTTTTGTGAGGTTAGATCTGGGCCTTTAATTTTAGGGGGATTGAAGAAGAGCCACTTGATAGCTTTCTTTGTATTTTATTATATAGATAGGAAAATCTTCCATTGTGCACCACCCCGCCGTGTGCACTCGGCCTTCCCGCCTTCGTATCGACAATCCAAACCGTTCACATTGATCTACACATCTAAACTAGTGTAAATATGTAAAACCAAATAATTTGAAATTCATTTGCCCATCCATCATGTGACTATAAAAAACAATGATTTTCAGCCATACAATTTTCTAACACTTCAATGGATGGGCAAAAAAATTTCAAATAATTTGATTTTACATATTTAAACGAATTTAGATGTGTAGATCAATGTGAACGGTTTGAATCATTGATACGAAGGCGGGAAGGCCGAGTGTCCACGCCGTGTGCCCCATCGGTGGTGCACAACAGAAGCATATATATATATATATATATATATATATATATATATATATATATAAAGAGTCCCCTTTCGTTGTGTACTAGCCTCCGTGTGCACTCGGCCTTCGGGTCTTTGTATTGACGTTCCAAACTGTCCACATTAATCTACACGTCCAAATTAGTCTAAATATGTAAAATCATGTCATTTGAATTATATTTGTCCATCCATCATGTCATTATTAAAAAAAGGATATTCAGCCATACAATTTTGTAACACTTCAATGGATGGTCAAATGAATTTTACATGACTTGATTTGTTGAACTACATAGTTTTCATGACTTAAAAAAATAGTAGTTAACACTTCGTACACCTTTCATTTACTTTAAGATAGAAACTGGTCAAATTTTCAAAAGATGAGAAGTAGGCCGTGAATATAATATATAGTGGGCCTAGTTGGATACGGGTACCAATTCTCTTTGGGTACTCTCAGGTGCGTATCCAAAGAGTACCCAATCTTTTAATGCCTTTTTGCAACTTTTGAAGACAATTATATGTAGATAAATGTTTGGGGCTTTAGTGTAATTTAAACAACTTGTTGTTTCAAGTTATTCTCAAACACAAAACAAGTATACTCAACATTTTGATAGTGACTCATTTTCTTTCTTCATAAATGGTCATAACTATAGTGTATTTGATGTAAACTTAACCCTTAAGTAGATAGTTTTCCAAGACTTATCAAAAGATTAAATTCACCAACAAGTCAGAAATTAAAACCAGTAATTGGTTTGATGGATTTTCAAGAAATGAAATAAGTTTAACAAGCTCAATTAAAAATTCAATTCTAACAATCAATAATTATACCTAAGCGTTCTTAGCAAGTAAAATATTCAATAACGATTAGTACGCTAATTAGGCAAGTAGAAGCGCACGCACTCAATATTTGAGGACGAAAGATAATTCAGATAATATTATAGAGACGATAGGCAGTAACCCAAATAATGGAGAGATGCAATGAAATTATCGGGGTTTGATGAACGTGTTGCCACGGATGAAGGAAGAAGATGCCAATCGTCGCGATCAATAGCATTGTACTTCTTCGCAAATCATTCTCTTGATATGAAGATTAGGGTTAGGAATTGTATTGGAGATTTGGGAATTAGGGTTTCAGATTTTGAGTTGGATTTGGGGATTAGGGTTTAAAATAAGAATTGGGGATTTGGGGGTGTAGTTTAGAGTTTCTCACAAACCCTAAAATTTTCTTCGGATTTCTCACAAACCCTAATAATTTCTTATGATATCCTAGGCAGTTAAAATCAGTTTTTGGAACTAATCGGTCTAGGAGCGATTAGTGATTAATCGGTTAATCGGTTAATCGGAAAATAATCGGGGATTAAATGAAAAAAATCGTTATATATATAATTAAAAAATAGATATCCTCATTATGTATCAACCCTAAATCCTAACATAAAACTATTATGAGATTATCAATATGAATATATTGTTATTGAAAAAATGAAGAGAGTACTTGGTTTGAGCTGAGTTTGGATTTTGAATGTGGGTTGGGTCGGGTTTGCAGGTCGGTTCCATAAAAAAAAAACAATCAGGGAGGAAGCAGTGCAAGCAACAAGAGAAGGAGGTGTAGATGCGGGCCGAGTCAAGTATGCGATGGTACAGCGGGAGCGACGACGGATCGGGTTTAGGTTTGCTTGAGGAAGAAGAAGAGAATCAGTTTGGGTTTGGGTTTGCACGAGGAAGAAGAGAGCGGCGATATGTCTGATTTGAGTTTGCACGGGGACTAGAAGGGGTTTGAATTTTGAACCTGGATTTTGAATTTGGGACGAATTGAGCCCAAATAATGCAAACGATCATGAAGATTAGAGGATGATATTTAATCGATTAATCGGCCACTTAAAATCGGCCGATTATTCCCGATTAAATCGCTAACTATTGAAATATTATAAATCGCTAAAAAAATAATCGCTTAGTCTCCGATTAGCGATTAATCGGGGATTAATCGGGCGTAATCGGGGATTTTAACTGCTTAGATGATATCACACACAAGAAAAGAATGCTGAGCAATAACTCAATACAATAATTTTTTAATCAATAATAGCATGCCTTCTCATTATTCTCAAGGTCTATATATAGGCTCAAAATAAAATCTCAATACAAATCTCCAAAATATTCTAATGAAGAAAATAAAGAGTACAAATTGCAAACTACTACATATGGCTAAAATGTCCAAAAACAAATAAAAATTGCTGAAATAAAGATAACTATGCAATTGGAGTAGCCATCCTAGACGATGCCTGCGCTGACAGAAGCGCCCAAATCGTCTCGAACTGATGTCCTCATCAGTATTCTTTTGGTTCTTTTAAATTGTTCATATATTTCCAATTTTTACAAGTTAGATATTTTTTTTTAGATAGAATATAAAATATATTACATTTAACGTATCCACCAACGCACCTGTATCCTACTATTTTGTAAAATCACGTATCCTCACTTCCATGTCGTGTCGTTCCCGCATCCTGTACCTGTATTTATGCTTCATAGTGCATAGGTTTTATGACTTTTAAATCTCATTGAACGGTGTCCATCATGGAGAAATGTGTGCCAAATAGGTGACACTCTAAGAGGTCCACTCTAGGTTCCTCCCTCCCTCCCTCCTTCCTTCCCTCCCTCCCCCCCTCTCTCTCTTTATATATATATATATATATATATATATATATATATATATATGGGTAAAATGGATATGAGCAACTTGCTCATTTAGTAAATGAGCAATTGATTATGTGGCATGCATGTGATACACTGGACAACTAACCATTTTAAGGATTTTTCAATCACGTGTGCCACATCATCAATTGCTTATTTGTACTAAATGAGCAAGTTGCTCATATCCCTTTTACCCATATATATATATATATATATATAGAGAGAGAGAGAGAGAGAGAGAGAGAGAGAGAGAGAGAGAGAGAGAGAGAGAGGACCTCTTAGAGTGTCACCTAACACATTTCTCCATGATGGACACCGTTCAATGTGATTTATAAGTCATAAAACCTATGCACTATGATGCACAAATACAGGTACGGGGTGTGGGAACGACACGACATGGAAATGAGGATACGTGTTGGAGAAACTAACCATTTTAATGATAGTCCACTTAACTTTAAAAAACTACGGTTAAGCATTAAGTGGCAAGACAACACTTAACTTATGGAAATGCTGTTGGAGACTTAACTTATGGAAACGCTGTTGGAGAAACGGTAGGAGCTGATTTTGCAGAAAACGGTTCAAAAATGTGCTCAAAAGCGCTAAAAAGCATCCTCAGAACCACTCGGAAACCTCCTAAATACAATGAGTAATAATATTAAACAAGTACTCATGCATTATAGTCCACTTAACAAAATTTTTCATTTCTAACGGTTTTGGCTTAGGTTACACGACAGAGAGGAGAAACAACGGCGGACGAAGGTAGATTAGAACTCATAGGCTAGGATTGAGGATATGTTTATTACGTATACAACACTAAGTATATATTAAAGAATCATGAGGAATATTGCTAGAACTATCCTTGACTTGTAAAGTAAAATACATACACAAACCTGGATGATCATGAGTGCTAGAAAAAAAAACTATCATTCTTCAAAACATCAGTGGAGGCTTACTCCAGACTTCAGGAGAAGAAAAAAAAAAGCTTCCTAATTGGTGTGTATTAAGTGCCAAAACTGTTACGACTGTAAACTAGAATTAAACTGTTTTTGAGTACCTATCTTATCCTTTTGCCATTCAGTCTGTGTTCTTTTTTTATATTCTAAAATTGTGTTTCACATATTTTAATTTTATATTTGTGTTAATATACTTGCGTTTTGATTCAGGTAGTGGAAAGACCTTCACCATGCAGCCATTACCCATTAAGGCATCACAAGACATTCTTAGACTCATGCACCATGCTTACCGGAATCAGGGCTTTCAATTGTTTGTCAGTTTTTTTGAAATATATGGTGGAAAACTTTATGATCTGCTAAATGATAGGAGGTACGTGAGAACGTTTTTGCAATTTTCTTTCCTGTGCTAAAATTTCTATTCCGGTCAACTTTGCTGATGAAAAAACTTTCCCTTTCAGAAAACTGACCATGAGAGAGGATGGTAAACAACAAGTATGCATTGTAGGCTTAGAAGAGTTCGGAGTATCAAATGTAGATACCATCAGGGAACTCATTGAAAGAGGCAATGCAACACGAAGTACAGGTACCACTGGTGCAAATGAGGAATCTTCACGATCTCACGCCATACTTCAACTTGCTGTCAAGAGGTCGGTAGATGGCAGTGAAACAAAGCCTGCTAAAATCATTGGCAAGCTATCATTCATTGACCTTGCTGGTAGTGAACGTGGTGCGGATACTACTGATAATGATAAACAAACTAGGTAATACCTTTTGCTAAATCACCGTTTTGAGGGTTTTTCTTTAAAAAAAAATATTTTGAGGGTTATTTAAATCATGAATTTGAGGCTGCCTTGGTTTTCTTGATATTGTAATTTGCAATGCAGGATAGAAGGTGCCGAGATCAACAAAAGTCTGCTTGCTCTGAAGGAGTGCATCAGAGCTCTTGACAATGATCAGGTGCACATTCCTTTTAGAGGGAGTAAACTGACCGAAGTTCTGAGGGACTCGTTCATTGGAAATTCACGAACTGTAATGATCTCATGCATTTCCCCAAATGGTGGATCATGTGAACACACCCTCAACACATTGAGATATGCGGACAGGTGTTGCACGTTTATTTGTTATTTGATTTAATTTAATTTATCTTTGTGTTTGCATGTTTGCGTGCGTGCTCATGCTTGCGTGTATGTGCAATCATATGTCTGTGCACAACACAAACTTTGCCTTTTTATTTACAACGGATGGATTAATTTTGTTTGCAGAGTGAAGAGCCTTTCTAAAGGGAACAACCCCAAGAAGGATCCCTCTACCTCAACTTTAAATCTAAGAGAATCAACTGCTGTACCCCTCTCTTCAGTTTTACCCAATATTTCTTCCAGGGAGAGCAATAGCTTTGACAGTGCAAATGTAACCAACAAATTTGGGTGGTCCAAACAAATTGAGAGAGAACCTCCTTCCCCATTCAACATAGATCGTGTCCCTGGTGGGAGAGAGGAGGCACCACTTGCTTCTTCATATTCCAATTATTTTAGGGAACAGGGTCGCAATTTTACAACTGCAGAAGAGGATTCAGCTGAGGATAATGAACAGGAGAGAAGGTCGTGGAGAAAAGGAAAGGCAGAGACATATTCAGCTAAAGGTTTTGAGGACAAGGCACGAAGATTTGATGCCCAAAGGAAGAATGTACCAGATATAGATGCTAGAAGCCTGCATTCAGATGATGACCTGAATGCCCTTTTAAAGGTAGATGCTTGTTTAGGATCACATATTGCCTCATTATTCTGTATCGGGCTATTGATTCATGATGACTAACATAATTACAGGAAGAGGAAGATCTGGTAATTGCTCACCGGAAACAAGTGGAAGATACAATGGACATTGTTAGGGAGGTAAGAGACATTAAATTATTCATGTTTCTTATAAATGCATTAAATTGATGTCGGACTTGGCAAGTTGAATCATTTTCTGATGGTATGTATTTTCTTAGAAAATATAAGACAAATCAGTTGACTCCTTGAAATTGATTCGGTTTCTAATTTGGTACACATCTCCTATCTGATTGAGTCAACATCACTTCCCAGATCTTTGATTCTTTTGTTGATACATGAATATAACTTGGTGCAGATACTTCTCTTGATATGACATTAACCGTTTCATGAGTTTATTGCTTTCCGAAGTTTACTGCATGAAGACCATAATCATCATTGCTATACTTGCTCTCCATTTTCTCAATGCTAGGAACAAAACATGACTAGGTGACCTCAAGGTTGCCTTGATTTTGTAAACTTGTTCATGTTCTTCAGATTGTGGGAACCGTCCAACTCAAATGCATATTTTAAAATTCTCTTTCATTAAGGTTTACTCTCTTTCACTTGTTAAGCCATGCTTCTCATCTGTTTAAACTACTATTGCACAAATACATTGTTCTCTGAACTCAGTAAGTTGCTCTGGCAGAAACTTCTATCAATGCTAAGCCCGTTTTTCTGGTCAGTTTTTGTACCACTCTGCCAGGTTTGTAGACTCAATTCTTCTTTTTAATTTTTTCTGGGGTTCATCCAGGAGATGAAGCTTTTGGACGAAGCAGACCAACCAGGCAACCAGCTTGATGAGTACATATCTAAACTAAACACCATTCTCACACAGAAGGCTGCCGGAATTGTAAATTTGCAAGCACGATTGGCCAATTTTCAGAAACGTTTGACTGAGCACAATGTGTTAGTTTCTTCTATGGGCCCATGATAAAAATTTTGCTTAATTTTCACCGGAGCTGTTCACTATCGTGATTATATCCTCTCATGTGGTTTGCTTATAAATTGTGTTCCATGACTGGGCTGGGCTGGGCTGAGCTGGGCAGTTATGATTACAACTTTCATGCAGTCTCAGGTTGTGTGGCTCACTGGGTAAATCAAGTCTTTGGCATGTGTAGCTCGTAATTTGTTGAATAGGTGGTGTTCTTTTGTCTTCCTTTCTTTTTGGTTGTAGTAGAGGCATGTAGTCCTTTTATCTTAGTGTAACGATGCTGTAAAGCTCTTTGAGCATAATATAATCACATGTAATACACTAGTATAGTTTTTGAGTGGTTAAACTATGAAAATGACAACCCTCATTGTTTGCTCAAGTTTTTGTCGCACTATTCATGTTATCCTGCTTGACTGAATTTGTGTCTTTTCCAAGTATTTAGTTTTTGCACTGTAATTTCACTAGCAGATGCAACAATGCTTGTAGTTGTGAATGCAATTTGCTAAGGTTTTTAAGATTGTAAAATATGGAATTCGGTGAAGCTATTTGTTGACTACATATGATGTGGTTTTGCCTGCATGAATGGTGGAACAGTTAATGATTCGCAGGTCACAGTGCAAATTGTGAGCTTACATGCATGATGTGGTTTTCATTGTTTAGGCATAACGATTCACAAGTTGCAACATTTGAATATGTGAACTCTAAACAGAAGTTGCTAGTTACGGGTGGAAGTTAGGTAATAGGCACATTGTCTAGATCCATGAGAACCATTTTACTAACATATTCTACATGTAGAGACGCAGATTTTACAATATTTGTATCGGAAACTAATATGTTTTTATTTGACTCTGTTGTCATTTACTTGCTGCAGTATGAGCCAAAAATTATTACAAATTTCACACTATCTTCGTGGCATTAGACTAAACTTAGTATAGTTCTCTTTAGAGCATTTTTAGTTGTTGTAATTCAAAATTTTCAAATTTTACATTTAGAAATAACAATTTTGATTTCCAGCTGTAGTCGGTTGAATTCAAAATATGGGTATTTGTATAAAAATATTGACGGACGGTAGATGATATATGTTTGAAATTTTAATTTTTTAATTTTAAAATATTATGGACATGTTTGAAATTTTAATTTTTTAATTTTAAAATATTATGGACGGGGGATCAAATCCAATCCTTTGATTTTTTTTTTAAAAAAAATGTACGCATATGTACACAACAATTCCTATAGATCTCATTCCATCTCAGTCTTTGAACACAAAAAACACACCAATCTCAAAGCTAATGCGTGCGCATAACAATTCCTTTAGGCCTAATTTTATATAAAACATTCTTCCAATTTTGGCCAAAAAACTTAGCAGACGGAAGATCAAATCCGGCTGGAGATTTTATTTTAAAAATTAAAAATGCACATAATTTTTAAAATTTTTATTTTTCTGGAATGAGATTTCAAATCTTGTCCAATATATTTTTTAAAAAAATAAATTTGCAACGAGATTTTATATATCGTCCGATAAAATTTATAGTTAAAATTGTGAACGGATGAAGCTTTATGTTTCAGATGTTATATTTTTTAAATTCCTATATTTCTTTTGAAACATAGAAAAATATTGTTTCCCTCGGAACTCAAAATTTGATAATATAGCCAACAACAGATGCTCTTAGTCAACATCCTGATTTGCAATCCCTGAATGACAATATATAACTTTCTTTGCTTCTGCATGACGGCTTTACTCTGGATGCTAAGATATCTTTTGAAAACTGTGCATTATTTTGCAAACTGCATAGACTATATGTAATTAGATGTATTGTGTTTCGTTAATTGATCGATGCGATGACATTAGTCATCTTTTATCAAAAAAATAAAATAAATTTGAGGGATTCATAAAATTATATGCAACTTAAAAATTTAGAGGTGTCCCTTTAACTATTTCAATCACAATATAATCAAAAAATGACAAATTTATAGATTGAACTTGCCACGTCCCACTTCCCATTATACGGGAATACAAACGCATAACGGAGGCCCAGCGAATGAAATAAGTATGCCAACTCAAATCATCCATCAGCTGTACAATGCCAATAAACTCAACAATACAATAATAATCAAATGAACAAAAATAATAACTAATATCTGAGATACAAGAACTTACCAAATAGCCCGAGAATATTCAATGCAATAACAGTTCGACGAGTTCTTTCAGTAACCCATCGTCTGTACCTGTATAATATTACTCAAAAGAAGGATATATGGAGTACCCATTAGAGCAAGCGACGAGCCGCAAGTAGTACAAGTAAAATAGGAACGAGAAGCATGAATATAGCAAGAACAAAGAAGCATGTATATAGGAGACAAATCATGTAACAAGAAAATACATGTAAAGGACAATCATGTAAACTTTGATTTATAAACAGGAAATCATAAAACTAGTATACTGAGCATGTAACATGTAAAGGAGTCATGAAACTGGTAAACAGAAATCATGTACTTGTAACGGGACATGTAACATGTAACAGAAATATGCAAGTGCTCAGTGTCAACTCCAGTCTATTCATTTAATCAATCCTAGCTAATGCACGCGATCATGCATCCCTACCACAGGTCGGGTGCATACAAGCATGTTAACGATTAGACTCTAGTGGTATATTATACAGGGTCAAATACTCGGGTCTTGCAGGAACATGAGCATGTAATCAAACAACGGGCACTAGAGGTAACTCCCACAGGATCTAGAGGTAACCCCCGTCAACCCCTGACGTGGCACTTCGTTCTACGTGGCATTTAGTTCCATATAACTTGCAGACACATATCATGTAGACAGGAAATCATGTAATCATGTGATGGGCACTAGAGGTAGCCCCCGTAGGCTGACGTGGCACTTAGTTCCATATAACTTGTAATCATATATCATCATCATGAGGAACACGAGCCTCCTTCCGATTTCCTCACTACTATGCTTTCCCTCAATACCTCGGCTTGTGATTCTTTTATAGTAATTAAACATGGTGCAACAACGGAAACAGTGTCCGGATATGATCAGGGGGACATCAAAGGCTATACAATGCATGTAATGTGTTTCAAGTCTTAAAAACAAAGAACAATATATTTATGTGTGAACAAACACAAGTCACAAGTCTGGGCAGTCAGACGTCACTGCACAAAGATTAACTTTTCCACTGCCACAGAAAAGCAAATCTAGTTCCGTCAAGGATTCTAGAAACTAGACTCCCTACCAGTTCCAGCGCATATTTACACGATACAATATGAATAAAATAGATGGGTCAACCAGACATTTCTTTACTGAACTATTGCTCAGGCAGTAGACCGGGGTCAAATTCTTATATGTATAAAATGACTGCAAATTCATTTAAAAATATTATAATAATCATAAACAATTTCTTAATCATGTTTAGTAACATACTGATAAATATTAGGTCTTAATTATGCTTTTAGCATGATATTTAAAATTAGTTATTCGAGAAAATACGTTTCAAAATAGTAATATGGAATTAAAAACGTCACAACACTAAAAAACAGTATATCTTGAAAACTACACATCGGATTTCAGATCCGTCAGAAGTTATAGAAACTAGACTCAGGGGACTGCAACTCTTATTAATAAAGTTCTAATTAATTTGAACAGTAACTAGGTGTCACGCCCCACTTCCCAAAATACGGGAATACGAACACGTGACTGAGACCCAACGAATGATGCGAATACACCATTCATAAGCTGTACAGGTAACTCAACAATAGAACAATAACAACCACGCAAGCATGTATAATCACAGGCAAGATAATAATAAATTAAGAAACAGTTCATAACCAACAACTGGAAAGAAATATAGTTACGGGTCAAACATGCCCGGATTACAATAAATAGTACATGAATAAAATATGAACTAAAGTAACATGAAAATAAACAAGACTAAAATACTTGCTCAGCACCACCTTCGGGTAACTCTCCATCCGGGCCTGCAAGTACATTATTACAAAAAAAAGAAACAAGAAGATACCCGTCAATGCAAGTCACGAGCCGCAAGTGGTACAAGCTAAGGGACATGTACAAAAACAAAACAAGAAGTAGGAAAAGAGCAAGGAATCAAGAATCATGTAGTAGATGAAATACAACATGTAAACATGATCATGAACAAGACATCATGAATTTTTCAATAGTTTGTATTAATAATCTCCTCACTTTTTGAAAAAAGCCCGCTCCTCTCCTACCAACTCCCTTCCTTCTTCTTTTGAAACCCTAGATCTGAACAACCTTGGGGCGGCGGCAGCTCCCCCTTCGCCCCCCCCTCCGGTCCCTTCCACGACGACGCGAAGCCCCACGAACCCGCTCCTCCACGGTGATGGTCCTCGACGAATCCTCTCCTCCACGAATCCTCCACGATGGTCCTCGACGTCGCGATGCTCCACGTACGGCGAAGCTCCACGACAACGCTACCGATGCAGTGATTCCGACGGCTTCCCGTTTCGACGAAGGCCAAGATCCTCGCGCTCCGAACGGCGAAGCTTCACGACGCTACCTGAGGTCGGTGCGGTGCTCCGCCCCCCACGCGACGGCAGCGACAACGGGGCCAAGCTGAGGTCGGTGCGGTATGGGGCCGAGCTGCTGTGCCCCCCCCCCCTTTTGACCCAGATCTGTTTGGGGTTGGGGTTAGTTTAGATTTAGATTGGTTAGCTCTGCTAGGTGTTTCACCGGTTGCTCTTCGCACTTGCCACCATGTCCACACTCTTGGGGCCAATTACAGCTATGTTTTGGTTTTTCGAGGGTTGGTAGTGCGTGTGAAAAAGCCGGGGTGTACTTGGCTGTGTCGTAGTGTGAGATGGCAGGGTATTTTGTGGTTTGGGGGGGTTGTGGAGGGGTCTGGGTTGGGTATGTCTAGTTGTGATGTTTGCGGTGTAGTTCGGTTGTGGGGCTAGGGCTCGAAGACGGGGTCCCCCCATGAGACCGCTTATTACATACTAGTATTTTACCACCATGAGATCGATTGTGGAGCTTGGGCCCAAGACGGGGTCCCTCCGTGATGAGCGCTCACTTGTCGCAGCTTCCGGGGTGTTTGTCTCAACTGTCGCGGAGCATCCGGGATGTGATGAAGGAGGTGGAGGAAAATTTGATTCGGCGCGAAGATTGACGTGTATAGTTGTGGGGCTAGAGCCCGAAGACGCGGTTCTCCCATGATCCTTACTGCACAGGGTGGGGCTTGGGCCCACAGAAGGGGTCCCCCCATGAGGTGCACAGAGGGGAGATGTTTGTCTTCTTGGTCGGCAGTAGAGGAGTCACACACTGAACTCGACCTTCCTTAATCCACTGTCACAGACTTTGCAACAACACTGCCACTACGCCCTCATCATTGACCCTGAAATCTACAACGTCCACCTCCCGCAGGGGCGAGAGGTGAAGGTGATTCTTCAAATTGGTTGTGATTTGGTTGGGTTTTACGTGAGAGAGAGAGAGAGTGAGAGAGAGTAAGAGAGTGAAGACGTTGCTTCTCACTACTCTATGCAGGTGTCTGTTTGTGTTTCAGAGAAATTATTTGAGAGAGTATAAGTACCATCTTCATTGCTCTCTTAGACTGTGTCCGTGATTAGGGTTAGTGAGAGTTTTGCTTAATGAGAAATCACTTGTGAGAGCTAAATTGCGACGGCTATTCTTTTGGGTGCGACTCCGATTGGGCCATGTTTGAAGCGGCGTTGATAAGGTAGAAGGAGGGGAGTGGTAAATTTTCAAATCCCACAGGATTCGCTTCAGGTGGGTGGGCGCATGCCGTGGAGGTGGGTGCTTGAAGCTTGCTTGACGGACATACAATTAGTTGGTCCTCGTAGGTTAGAGTGAGAGCTGATTATATGTACTGGTCATGTCGCTTCATGTTTTTTTTTTCTGTCTGTAGGTTGTAACTTGCTCCAGCATGCTGGGGTTGTTTTGTTAATTTCTTATTAATGAAACAGGGTGGCCTTATTCCACCTTTTCCTCAAAAAAAAAAAAAAAAGACATCATGAAACAAGTGGCATGCATATAAACAAGTAAGCAAGTAAACAAGTCAACCTGAACATGTACATGTAATTGGATCATGCAAGTGCACGTGTTAATCTCATGTCTTTATTAACCTAACTAGTACAGCAATCATGCGTCCCATACCACATGTTTGATACACGCAATCAAGTGAACGTTTAGACTTAGTGGTGGATTCTATAGGTCACGTAATCGGAAAAATATGTAAATTGTATCTTGTAACAAGATACGTGCAATGTGGAACATGTAGAGTGTGAACTTGTAATGTGAACATGTAAACTTGTCATTTGCAAACTTGCAACTTGTAACTTGCAACTTGCATCGGGAAACTACGAGCTCCAGTCCGAGTACGTTCTTCTATATTACTCACTACTAAATCTTTCCCCTTAGATCCCGGCTTGTTATTATATTTTTTCAATAATCAATACCATGGACGGTGACATGAACAATACTTTGATCGGTAAACATCTACATGCAACAATAAGAACGGGTAACATGACAGGATCGAGTATCAAGACTTATGCAATGCAGGAGAACATATTTCAAGGTTTATAAAACATGTTGTAACTACGATGTGATCAATGGCATATGCGAAATTTAATCAAGAATAACAAGATATCATAACAGCATTTAAACTACTATCACGAGTAAAACAATCATGCACATAATCATGTATAATCCTAAGAGTACATATGTGTGTATCAATCGTGTTCATGTAATGCATATGATCATGTAGGAATACGGGATCAACGGATTTTGTATAGTAACAGATTTCAAGCCCAAATCGATGAATACGAATTAGAATTTGTAACGGATAGTCAATGAATATACTTACGGTATTTTTCAAAGGAAGCTTATACGAGAACAAATGAGTTGTACAAGAGGATACTTGCCTGTTAACCGACGACGATGATACCGAATACAAGAATAACGGGATCAGAATCCCAGACAGCGAAGCACGTGCAAGATACGTGCACGGAGACACAGTGCACAAAGTGACAGCAATACAACAAAAGCCAACACAGCAAAACAACAAACTCCACTTCTCCACAACAGCAAACACCAATTCACGATCGGATCTCCCACACAAACACCAAACACCAATATAATCCAAACAGCAAACACCCCACCTGCAACAAAATAATCCAATCCCGTTCTTCTTCTTCCCAAATGCGACAGAGAGATAGAGGCGGTGGGAGAGTGAACGGCGACTGGCACTGCGGATGGGGACTAGCGACACTGGCATTGAGGTGAGGGCGGCTGATCGATGGCGGAGTGACGGTGCAGGGAGGCTGCGACTGCGGCGAGGAGGAGTCGGTAATGGCTAGTGTGCGGGGGTTGTGAAGTCAAAGTCGCTGGCTGTCGACTGCAAGGAGGCAATGACGAGAGGTGAGGGAACACGAGGAGGAGTAGCGGAGCTTCAGCAGGCAATGGAGCCGCTCGACGGTAGCAGCGTCTGGCGGGGCTAGGGTAGTTGACTGTGGTTGCGGAGCGGAGTTCTACAATGGCGAGCAGTGCACAGAGGAACGATGGCGACTGGAGGTGGTCGGCGATGGCACTCTTGCGGTGCACGAGCGGTGGAGCGATGAGGCCGGAGGGCTCGACTGAGAGGGAGAGGAATGGCGACGACTTAGGAGACGGTGGACTTCGGGGTGGTGGTTGTCGAGCGGCGAGGAGAACAGAGGACGGGATGCGAGACTGTGGCGGCGACTGAGACGAGGTACGAAGTGCAGTTGATGGCCGTAGAGCTCGAGGGAGGTGAAGACGATGCGGGGGACGAGCGGAGGTGCTTGAGCGGGAGGCACTGGAGGAAGATGACGAGTCGAGTGGTCGAAGGGCTCGGGGTGGTTGAGCTCGCCGAGGAAGACGAAGGGGAATGGGGTGTTTTCTGTTGGGTTTCGAAACAGAGAAGGTGAGAGAGAGCGGGAGAAAGAAAGAGACGGGAGAGACAGTGTGTGAACAGGGGGGGTTCAAATGAATAAAGAATAAGGTAATGGGGGGTGAGAACGTGGGGTAGTTATGAGGTGGTGGGGGGTCGGAGTACGGGAATGTGAATGTGCAAAGTGGGGATACGTGAAGGAATTGTATACGGGTGAGTGTGTAGGATTAATCTGTACAAATATATGGGTACTGGGTTAGTGGATTTTAATAATGGATATCCTAAGGAGATCCAATAGTAGAATGTGCTTCAATAGATGAGCTCAAGATAAAATAAAATAATAATAGTAATATTGGCTGGGTTGGGCTTCAAAACATTTAATAAATCAATTATGAGAATGGGCTTATAATAAACAATTGGACTTGAGCTAAATATTAAACAATTGAATAATTTGTATATTGGGCTTCATAAAATAGTTTGAATAATAATATTAATATTAGACTAGGTTATAATTATAAAATGTAACAAGTAATTGAATAATTAAATTTGGTTTAAATAATTAACCAAAAATAAAAGATTCATCATTTATGTATCATATCAAAATCATAGAATGAAATATAAGTTAGGTTGAAAATCGATAATCAATTAAGAAAGATTAGTTACAAGATACCAAGAATTTAAAATACAAAAAAATACTTGAAAAATACGTATTAACGGGAACAGGGGTTACATTAGGGCAAAATCAAACTACAAATCAGAACAGACAGCAACGCGGGAGCATACAAATCGACATTAATCTTATGATGGGCATAGAATCACAGAGGCAAACAGATTGATTCGATTCAATATATAATGACTGATTTAATCATGAAACGATTGTAAAGCACGATAATACGAAGGTTTAATCAATTGAAACTTATAAAGGGCATTTTTCATGAACATGAACGGTAACGGAGTTCAATTACGATAATCAAATATAACTACTAATTGCGGGAGGTCAAATAAATTGCTTGTACAGATCAATAATGTGTATAAGATACTTGCCTTGGAGATGGCGACAATTCCGATAATAATGAGAATAACGGGACGAGCGTCCCGACGGCAACGACACGTGCAAAGCACGTAAATGGCAACATGTGCTATACAGGGCGAACACAAAATGGTACAACAGCAACTCGGCAACATGTGCACACTACGTAACAATGAGAGTACTTGCACACGGCGATGGCAGTAGACAACAAACAACAAGAACGACAACCACAGCAAACAGCAAGTGCGGAAAGAACAGCAAACAGCAAGTTCGAGAGCGGCAGCAACAACACAAGAGGTGGCAGCAACAACACAATGACAATAAACGACAACAACCACAACGAAGACACAACAATAACAAGAACAACGAGCGGCAATGGCGTCCGCAGCGACTCGCGGGGCTGACGGTGGTGGCTAGAGCGGGAGGCAGCAGTGGAAGAGTAGGGCTGTTGACGGCGGTGCTCGGGTGGTCGACAAAGGAGCGACGAAGGCAGGGTTGGCGGTCACGAGATGCAGGGGCGGAGGTCGAAGGTGATGGCAGCGCTTGGTGGTCGTCGAGCAGGTGGAGGAGGGCGACTGGCGGAGCTTCATCGGGAGAGGGGGAGTTGAGCGGCAGAGGGTCGGCAATTGTGGAGGCCTCAGGGATGGCAGCATTGTAGGAGATGATGGCGATGATGGAGAGGTGTTTGGCTGGTTGTCGGAGGGGGTCGACTGCAGGCTGCGGAGTAGGGGCGTCGAGGCAGGGGGTGGTCGCACTGTAGAGGTGATGAAGAGGGGCTGCGGCAGCACAGGGGGAGCCTGCGGTGCAGCGACGGAGGATGAGGAGATGGGGAAGGCATCGGGGGGCTGTCGATGGCCGAGGAGCAGGAGCGACGGGGAAGAGAGCGGAGGAGCGAGGTGAGGCAGGGTGCAGGTGCTAGCGGAGGAACAAGGTGTGGGTTTGGAGCAGGGGATTGCGGTGATGGCGAAGGGGCCGAAGTGGAAGGTGAGGGCAATAAGGAAGAAGATGGAGGAGGTGAGCGGTCGGTTGGGGTTCTGTTGGGTAAAACAAAGGAGAGAGAGAAACAGAGAGTCGGGAGAGAGAGAGTGGGTGATCAAAGGGGGGGGTTTAATAATAGATATATTGATTAGGGAAATAATTAATAGGGATTTAGTGGTTAGTTAAGCATCCACAGTCGTTCAAGCCAATTTTTGGATATATAGCAATTTAGAAATAGGAAAAAAGGAAAAAGCCAAAAAATAGCCGGACGGTAGATTATTATCCGTCCATTAAGAATGACGGAGTATAATCGTCCGTTCCAAAAATTTATTTATTTATTTATTATTATTATTTTTTAATTGCACTAGAAGACAAAAAATAATTAAAAAAAAAAAAAAATCAAGAAAAGGCCTGGGATGGTTGATAATGTGCCGTCATTGTGTGGTGACGTGTACAAAAAGTTGACTTGAGATTGGGTGGTTTTTACTTTTTTTTTTTTTTTTTAAAAAAAACCCAACAACGGTGAATTTTTTGCCGTTAATCTCATCAAAAGGTAGATTATATACCGTCGGTTGACCGGTTTTTTTTTTTTTTTTTTTATAATAAAAAAACCAAACAACGGTGAATTATATGCCGTTAATCTCATGGCACGGCAGATTTTTTACCGTCGGTTGACCGGGGTTTTTTTTTTTTTTTTTTCTTTTTCAAAAGCTTCTTAATCATTTGGGTGCAGTAGTTTTGTACGGGACGGCAGATTATCCTCCGTTAATTTGATCGGACGGAGTATAATGTGGCATTAGCTATATTTTGCATTTGGCCATTCCGCCTGCTATATTTGGCACGCAACTGTTCATCGTATACCCAAATTTTGGGTTTTTAGACAACGACTGCAGCTCGATTTTTTCTATATTTTCCAAATTTTGGGTATATAGCAAACGACTGTGGATGCTCTTATTGAGAAGAAATAGGAGATTAGGGGGAAGTTATGAGTAGTGGAGAGTATGGAGGATTTGTGGAGAGATCTGGAAAAATTGTCCTAGTGGGTTTAAGTTGGGTTAACGGGTTTGGGTACACCAATACGGACTTGGGTTTAATAGTTGGGCTTACACAAAAATAAATAACATTGGGCTTAAACAATTAATATGATAAAATTATTATATAAGGGATCGAGATTTAAAATATGGGTCTAACACAAGATATACATATATATAGTGGTTTAAAATCAAGTTTGGACTTCATATAATAAATAAACAAAGAATAGGTCAGGGGTCTGAGTTTTACAAAATAAATAGTATAAATAATAGTATGGATCAGATATCCAAAATAAAAGCAGTTTGGCTCCAGAGAAAATGAAGATTTATCTGGAAAAAATTGAATTTCAATAATAAGAAAAAGAAAATAAGTACAAATCCGTATAAACAGGAACAAAGGTTACAGAACTAATTAACACTTTCAAACCAACCAACATCATTTTTTATTTCTATTTAATTGAAAGAAAAGGGAAAAAAAGTCGAATAATTACCGAAGTTAGGTTGTGGCTCTTCTTAGACTCCTTGATGTACTCCGCTATCTCCTTCTCGACCGCGTGCTTCTTAATCACATTCTTTATCAAATCAAATATAATCAGCATAAGAGTCAAATAGAGGGAACAATAATTGATAATTAGTTATATCAAAATATGACAATTATATAGATTAACCAATTCACATTTCGAAACCAAAATCATTCTATATTCTTAATTCAGTTGAAAGGAAACACCACAATTCTCGATGTGTGTAACTTTCCAACAATTAAATAACCAAGATATAGGTAAAGCATCGTTCCCTAAATTTAGAGATGCCAAGAAATAGGTATTTTCAAAAATCACATACAATATTGTCAGATACCTCCATTCTAAAGCTTGCTTGCAAATAATCAAATTGTCTTCGAAGTTCCTCAATATTTGTTTCTAACTGTTCTATATTACTTCTTAGTTGTGCTTCTACAAAATGATCAAACCATAAAACACGCATACAATACTACAATTCATTAAAACTTTCCAAACATAAAAAAAGATGTAGAAAATATACTACTATTTCCATGTTGTTTTTCTTCTGATTCTAGCATATTTCAAAGCTTATCTTGCTTCATAAAATTTGTATCTTCTCTTTTCATCAACCATTTGATGCAAGTCCTTAGTTTTCTTATATATTCACTTATCTGTTCACTTTTACCCTAAGGAAATAAAATAATAAAATACAATAATGATAAATAATAATGATAAAATGGACCAAACTATTCAACTTTCATGCTTTCTACCATCATCCACAATCCACCATTCTTCGTAATTGAGAATTTAATGATCATATTTCTTAGAATGCAAAAGTCCAAATGAAAACAAATAACAATTAGAAGAAAAAGTAATCACATGCAAGTCAATTTGCGTAAAAGCATCGTATTTCATTCTTTAAACTTTGAGAGGCAATGCAAAAGGTTGATTGCAGCAGTACTTATAGTCTCATACTCTCCCAGAATAAAAAATGAACAATTTGAACATAAAATCAAGTTAAACAAATAAGAAAGTGTATCAAAAATCAAAATACAACTCTTTACTTTCACACTTGTCTAATATATCATTTTCTAATTATTGCCCTGAAAATAGCAAACATATTCATGAAGACCCAATTTGAACAAATTAGTTGTCCAACATAGTATCCAAAGCTCCAAATTATAAACTAAAAGAAGCACAATACGCAAGTCTTATAGTATTTTCTTGTAATTTTGCAATTTTTATTGTGTGATCAACATAGGTTAGTCTCATACCATACCAAATCTCATCTTCAGAGAGAACAATTTTTGGGCAAATTATTTGTCTAATGTAGTAAAATACCAAATTACAAAAACTACTTTTGTAGTACGAAATCAAAATGTTGAATTAATCAGGAGAATAAAACTATAAAAATTGTATGCATTAATAGTAAGCAATTGATCAATCACCTTATAGTCATTCTTGTTCTTCCACTCTCTCCACCTCTTCTGTCGAACGAAAATTGATCGCCCTTGGCTTCGACCCCGCATCACCTGAATCTGCATCCGACAATTGGTTGGGACCCACATTGGACCTCAACTCGACAACAACTGCATGCCACATAATAAACATATCCCAAATTGAAGAACTAATCAAACTATTGTTCACAAAACCAAAAAAAAGAAATTCTAATAAACATACCCCAAGTTTAAGAACTAATCAAACTATTGATCACAAAACAAAAAAACAAAACAAAAAATTCGATTGACAATGGTGAATCCAAATTTATCAAAATTTGTGTCAAAAAAGAGGGAGAGGGGAAACTACTCACTGCCAAAGCCGAAGACTTTGATATGCTTCAAAGCGGAGATGCTGGAAGCCACAACGCGATCTTCTCCTACAAATCTTTCATTCTAATCTCACACCTGACAATCCCCTTTCTTCTGATCTGAAACCCTACATTATTATATTTGCATCCGATCCCGAATCTCAAAGCTTGACCATAATGTTATAAAAAGTATAAAAATACTTAGACACAAACAAATTAAATATAACAGAAAAAACGATAAAAAAACTGAAACAACAATTCTAATAATAAATTATTAAGCAACATATATCTAAATCAAAACAGAATTAGATGTTTTCTATGGTCAATATTTATTTTGTTTACTCTCAATTTGCAACCACTAACTCCACCTTAGGATCATTCCATTTATCTTTTGCAATAGCCAACTTCACTTCTACCTAGACAACCAAATAATCACTGACTAAAACCTCATAACTCAAAGAATAATCTCAAAAACTCAAAATAAAAGCCTTACAATTAACATCTAGGCTACTATAATTCAGAATAATTTTTTTGAAAACAAGGATAGAGTCTTAGACTCCAGCCCAATATTATTAATAATAATAAAAGTTATACACAGGAAAATAATTTTACACAGAGAGTAAAACTGAAAACAAAATACCCGGCTCGAACTCCACAACAACACTTCAAAATAGAACGACCAACAATGGAGCGCATTGCCAACCAGATACGACGCCACAACCACAATCGACGACCGGATAAGCGCTGAGCTAGGCCAATAGGAGATGCTACAGGCTGGGGATGAAAAGTAGACATCGGTAGACGACCAGGCCTCCCTACAAGCAGCCTCTCAAGCTGTCCAATACCGAGCAAGGGCGTGGCTACCGCTGCCACAATCCTCTACGCAATCAGCACATATAAAGCCACGTGCTGAAAACAACCACCGTAGCCAAGAAACAGAGCAAACTAAGCACCGAAAGACACAAATAGCCAATGGTAACGGGGTGCCCAACTCCAGGAAGGAACTACACGACCAAACAAATGCTCCCGCCACTACCATACAGCAGCGGGAAATGCCAAACTCAGAAACCGATAACGCAAATTATCGAAAGCAGTCGGAATGACCCCAGCTGAGATAAGGGGAATCACAAAAGGTGCCGACAAGCGACACAGCCGACCACGGAAAGACAATAAGAACATAAAGAACGCCCCACAAAATTGGAGCAAAAATAAAGAGAACATTGCCAAAGTTTAACCTAGCTAAAACAAATAATGATAAAGGAAGTAATATGCTTCGCAACAAACACAACAATTGCCAAAATTCGATCAAAACCAACCTCCCACAATCAGAAAACACAAAACCACACAGCAGCTGTGGTAATCCTGCATCCTAGATCAAATGCACATGACGACCAAATAGATAATGCATCCTAGATCTTAACCAGCAAATACATTAACTGAGAGGAACATAATAAAAGCTGGAATACAAAAGTATAGATCAAAAGAGATCCACAATAGACAGCCGCAGTCCCAGTAGAGCTGCCAAAAAACCAGAACGACTAGAACACAAAAACCCTGCAGCAACAGAGCTAATCCTGAAGCTTCGACAAGCTATCCCAGAACATAGAGAAAAGAGATGCAGATTCCAGTGGACTCAGCTTTGCAAGAAGCAAAAACAACTAGAATAATAACCGAGGAACAAATGCTCAACGAAGTGTAGCGTTAGATGAACGGAAAAAATGCACCGCCTCATCGAGGCGATAAAGATACAGAGCTTCCACTTTATCTTGTGATAAAGTAGACAGCCAATGCTTAACATAGAAAATAAACTCATCAATAATAGTCGCAATATGTCTAGAATTTTGTGAAAAAACTCTATTGTTCCTTTCAGTCCAGATAACCCAAATGATAGCCATGACTGAAAGCACCCAAGAATTACGAAATTCTTTTTCAACTGAATTGGTCTTCCAGGAAGAGAAGAAGGTATTAGGGAATGCCGAAACCTGCCACGCAACTACGCAAATAAGCCAAAGAGGGCGAATAAAGGTGCAATAAAGGAAAAGGTGTTCAGCATCTTCATGGCAGTTGAGACATAAGGAGCAAAGTTGTCCCATGGTAATTTGCCTTTTGTTAAGAACCTCTACAGTCAGGAGTTTGTTGTTAAAAGCGAGCCAAAAGAGAATTTCGGACTTCAACGGAGCACAACTACTCCAAATGCTTTTAGCGATCGGAGAGTTGACACCTCCATAATTAAGAAAATTATAGAAGGATTTCACAGAAAAAGAGCCTGAACTGGTCCATCTCCATAAAAAATCTTCTTTGGGATGCCAGTTGTAATTGTTAAGGTGAGATAAAAGGAGAGTGAAATCAGGCAGTAAAGAGGGAGGAAGATCATTACTGAAAGGAATATTCCACACCCTAAGGTTATCATGAACAGTTAGGTATTCCGCCACGGTGGCCGATGGGTTAGACGCCAATCGGTATAGGGCCGGAAAGGATGACGCAAGTTTGAGATCACCGATCCAAAGGTCGTTCCAGAACTTAGTCCTAGACCCATCCGCACAAACGTGACTAATACCACATTGGAAAGGAGCGGCAGCTTTCCAGACTCCCTTCCAGAAAGGGGACACCTTGTAAGAAAGGGAATGGTGAAAGTCCCTAACCCTCCGCCGACTGTAACATTTACTGGAAATCAGGCGGGCCCATTTTGAAAGATGAAGATAAATAAGAAAGAATACAAATTAAATTTTGAAAAGTAGAGTATATGATTATAAGTATTTTGTTGATTAGCAAAAAAAAGTATATTACTAAAACTTGTACAAAAATCTCCAAATACCAATAAACAGTTAGAACATATGTATTGCACATTCCGGCAGAAAAACTATGGAAGAGGGTCAGGTTCCATCTTCTTTAGAGTATTTTCCTCAATTGAACGTCAAAAATACCCTCAAAAGTATTAGACTGCAGCTGTATCCAGTCAACAATAGTCACAACATCTCTCTAGTCTCAACCCACTTCATTAATCCCCTCTCAACCAATATATTACATCTCCATTAATTAAAAGAACATCAAGAACTCCATCTTAAAAGCACGCCTCTCACTCATTCCTACCTCCTTCCTATTCATTTACTTAACCAAATTTGATCTACCAAATACGAAGTATGATATCATCAGGGCCGGCACTGGCCTAGGGCCAGCTGGGCGACCGCCCAGGGCCCACTTCAGAGGAGGGGCCCAATTTTTTTAAAATATAATAGATTAATGATTTTATAAATAAAATAATGAATGAATGGGTTTGTAATTAATTTTTAGGGAAGGGCCCAATTTAGCAATCTCTCTCTCTCTCTCTCACTCTCTTTCAGTGTCACTTCAACTTCTTCAATTTTTTTTAAATATAATAGATTAATGATTTTATAAATAAAATAATGAATTAATGGGTTTGTAATTAATTTTTAGGGAAGGGCCCAATTTAGCAATCTCTCTCTCTCTCTCTCACTCTCTCACTCTCTTTCAGTGTCACTTCAACTTCTTCAAATTTTTTTTTGTCCAGCCTCTTCATCTTCTTCAAATTCTCTCTCTCACTCACTCTTTCTCTCCCCTTTCGGCATCTTCAGATCTTCTTCAAATTGTCAGTTGAGAATTTCGTTTGTTTCTTTTACAGAGTTTTTTCTTAGCAGGAGTTGTAGTTGGAGCTGTAGTCATGGTGTCTCGGGTATCAGAGGCGTAGTTTGAGTTGTTGGTCTTCTTAGCAAGACTACAAGAGTTGTTGGTCTTCTTAGCACTACTCTTGTAGTTCAGCCCTCTCATGTCGTTTTTTTTTAATTAATTGAATTGAGAATCTCTTTTGTGGGTTTAGGAGGTACTGAGGTAGAAATCAGTACTCCAACAATGGTTTTGTTGATGATTTTATTGTTAGGCAAGTTTAATGACCAACTGAAATTTGAAGCTTATTTATATGATAACCTTGATTCTTGGGCCCTGGCATTATATTTTAGATGGGAGGTAATTTTTTTTTAGGCAGGTGCAAGAGTCGCTGTCACTATACTTAATGAAAAATATGGAGTATTTGGTGTCATAAAGCAAAACAAAGGTAATCTTTATTTTTTTGGGTATTGTTTTTATGTCCCCCGCCGTTATATTATAATTTATTAATAAATATAAAAATACATGCGTGTTTATAAATGGCCCTATTTTTTTTTTGCCCAGGGCCTCAAATACCTCAGGACCGGCCCTGGATATCATGCTGATATTCTCCTTTTGCTTTTTCAAATAAGAAGAGTGCTGAAAACCTAATGGTTTCAATTTTACATCGTGGTTGTTCCCGTCATTTAAATGGTTAAGAATGGTGCCCCGAAAATAGTGCTTAAAGCAAGGTTTATCCAAATAGGAGCCAAAGAAAAGCTCCGGTTCTTCTTGAAGCATATTTTAATGGTTAACAAACACAACAGCTAGGGCTGCAAACGAACAGAGCTATTCGCGAGTAGCTCGGCTCGAGATCGGTCAAAGCTCGGCTCGAATCGAGCTCGAGCCGAATTCGAGCTCGGAAATCGAGCTCGTTAATTAAACGAGCCGAATTCGAGCTTGGCTTAGCTCGGTTCGTCAGGCTCGCGAGCTATTCGTTAAGAAGCTCGATAACGGGCTCGCGAACTAGCTCGGCTCGGCTCGAGTTAAATAAGTGAATGGTTAGATATGCAGTGGGCTTTAATCATAGGAGCCCATAACTAAAAGATACTCATACACTCTTTTGCAGCTGCCGCTCATTTCTCATTCCAATTCCAAAAGACTAAAAGTCTAAAACCCTAATTCGTTTCTCATCCTCATCCCCATCCTCATCGGCGCCATCGCCATCGGTGTCGCGCCCTAATCGCCAGTCCTCAGTCGACGTTCGCCATCGGTGTCCCAACTCCCAAGTCCTCATCCAGCCCTCTTTCTCATCCTCATCGACACGCTTCCAAGTCCCGATCTTTCTCATCCTCATCCTCATTATCATCGCGTCGCAGGCTTGGAGTCAGAAGCTCGTAGGGTCGCAGTCCTCTTTCTCATCCTCATCCTCATTGCATCGCCCTCACGCAGTCGCAACTCGCAAGCTCGCACTCTTTCTCATCCTCATTTGTGAGTATTTGTGAGTATACTAATTTCATCCATGATTGTCTTAATTTGTGTCTTAAGAGTTTAATTGTGAGGATATCTAAGAGTTTAATTGAGTAAATCCTTAATTGAAATGCCTTGCAGTAGCATATCTGAATGATTTTTGGAGGGAGAGATTCATTGGATTCTAGTAACTCACTAGAACTAGTCAGCCGGGTTTACGGCATGCTGGTTGTTAAGTTAGGAAAAAGGATGCGTAGTTTTTATACCATTTCCTAAAGATTTCGTATATATTAAAATACTTGGAAACTTTTGTGATTTATATTTATGGGTCAGGTAGAGTAGTTGAAACTTGGATCATCTTGGTGAGCAGCTTCTTGAATGATCTAACAAATAGTGGATAATTACAAGATCAAATGGATCCCGTGATTTCTAACTTTAATGTAAATGTTGTTGTCAAGTTGTGCAGAAAATTGATGCATTTAATTTATGAGAAAACAGATTTCAAAGAACTTGATATTGACACTTGAATTAGAATGAACTTGATAACTTTAAATGTGGAAGTCCTATGGAAACCACATCGGTTTAGTTTGAATTTGCCATTATTGAAATCAAATTTATCTTTTAAAATTACTGTTGGGTTAGAAATTTGTCATTATTTAGAACTTCTATACTTTCCAATCTTTGTCTTATTAAGACTATTTTAAAATACTATTTACACCTTTGGAACTTCTATCAATCTAGAATATTATATTTGTGGTTGTATCCTTTTACGTACTTGTTTTTTTTTTGCTTTTTGTGTGATTATAACTAATATTAATATGTTATATTCAATTGAATTGTAGATATGGCGGATGCTATTATTACTTCTGATGTGAATTCAACATCGGTTGAAGGCGCTCCAAACACTCATGTTGAGACTCAATGTCCTCAATCTACCCCGTAGAAGAAGCTTCTGGTATTCAAGGTCAAGGTGAAGGTCGAGGTCAAGGTCTAGAGAGCACTACTGAGCCAATCAGTGAAGAAGCATTTCAAAAGAGGAAACGGAAGAAGACTTCCTCGGTCTGGGAGGAGTTTAAAGAAATAAATCTTGCAGATGGTACTAAGAAATCTGAGTGTATATGGTGCAAATCAAGATTGGCTGCCCTTGCTTCCGGTGCCACTACACATCTCAAGCGGCACTTAGATATGTGTACTCGTAGGTTGATAAATAAAAAGAATCAACCGAGCCTTTCTATGGTGCCAAGTTCTGATGTCACTGATGAGGTAAATGTCACGACTTTTAAATATGACAATGCTAAGGTTAGAGAGTTATTGGCCAACTGGCTTCTCATGCATGAGCATCCTTTCAACATTGTAGAAGAAGTAGGGTTTACTCAATTTTGTAGAGGTCTTACACCATTATATCAAAAGATTTCTCGCACAACTGCACGGAATGATTGCTTATTCGTTTATGAGAGGGAGAAAAGAAAATTGAAAGGAGTGTTGAAAGGAGTTAGTAAAATTTGTTTGACCACCAATATTTGGAAATCCACGCCACAAACTATTTCTTATATGGTGCTTACTGGTCATTTTGTTGATTCAAATTGGAAACTTAATAAGCGTGTGCTTAATTTTGTTGACATACCTCCTCCGCATAGTGGTATTGATGTGTCTGATGCTATTTATAAGTGTTTAGTGGAATGGGGGATTGAAGATAAAATCTTTTCAATTTCTGCTGGTAACGCTTCATATAATGATGTGGCAATTAGAATTTTACGGGATAATTTTTCAAGGAGTAGGTCATTGCTCCTGGGTGGTAAGTTGTTTCATGTACGGTGTTGTGCGCACATATTAAATCTTTTGGTGCAAGATGGGCTTAGAGAAATTCGACATGTGATTGAGGATGTTAGGGCCAGTGTGAAGTTTATTGGGGCAAGTGAGGGGCGACTTAAGAAGTTTGGTGAGATAGTGCATCAGTTACGGTTGAAGGCAAGGATGTTAATCTTAGATTGTCCTACTCGTTGGAACTCCGCATATGATATGCTTGTTGTTGCCTTGCAACTACAAGATGTTTTTCCAAGGTTTCAAGATAGGGAGCCTACTTACATGAACTTGCCAAGCCCCGAAGATTGGAGACTAGCTGAGAAAGTTTGTGGTGTGTTGAAGTTTTTCAGTACTACTACGAACATTATTTCTGGTAATGAGTACCCTACTGCTAATCTTTTTCTATCTGAGGTTTATAGAATTAAAGAGGTTTTACATTCTAGAGCAAATGATGATGATGAGATTATTCATTCAATGGTTAAGAGGATGAGTGAGAAGTTTGATAAGTATTGGGGTCAGTGCAATCTGTTGATGGCCCTTGGTAGCATAGTAGATCCTAGATTCAAAATGCGATTGGTTCAGTTTTGTTTTCCACTGGTATATTCTGAGGATGAAGTTGAAACAAATCTTGAGATTGTGAGGACCGCATTGTCTGATTTGTACAATGAATATGCTACTAGTGCTGACAGTGAAGGAGCGGGAGGAGACTCAACAGGTAAATATATTTGTAATTTATTATTATTGAAAAAACTGCTGTACTTTCTCTTACTCCAACATTATTAATTTGAAAACAAATCATTCTCTATATAGGTATCTCTACATCTGACCATGGGATGAGTGGTGCAGCGGGTGAGTGTGGAGAAGAATCTTCAGGATTGTCGCAGTTTGATCAATATGTTATGTCGGTGGAGTCGGTCGAACCACGGAAGTCAGATTTGGAGTCTTACTTGGAAGAAGGTGTTTTCAGAAATGCACCAAATTCCGATGTGAAGTTTTGTGCATTGGAGTGGTGGAAATTGAATAACATGAAATATCCAATTCTGTCTAAGATGGCTGCCGACATATTAGCAATACCTATCACCACAGTTGCATCAGAGTCCACATTTAGTGCCGGCAGTCGCGTGATTGACCCATACCGTGCTTCTTTGAAGACTACAACCGTTGAAGCACTTATGTATGGAGGTGATTGGGTGCGTCAAATTAAAGGGATGAAGAAGGCCATGGTAAGTTAAATTATGATTTTACACTACACTTTCTTACTATATTTGTAAGTTTTAACATAATTCTAATAATCAATTGGTTGCAGACTGCGGATGATGATGCAATTAAGGAGTTTCTTATACCACTCCCTCGTTCTACAACATGAATTATGTTATGTCGATGGTTGAATCTTTTGTTGTGTTTGTTTTGTTGATGTTTATGAATCTTTTGTTATGTTTGTTTTGTTATGAATCTCTTGTTATGTTTGTTTTATTATGAATCTTTAGTTGATGTTTGTCTTCTATGGTTATGTTGGATTGAAATTTTTACTTGTCATTAGATGTAATTTTCCAATGTATGATGTTTGGGCAGTGCATTAGAAGAGATTGGACGCTTCACAAAAGAGCTTCAACAGGTTTGATAATTTCATTTAAAAAATATATTTTTTCTTGTTCCACGAGTTTTTGCTGACTATCTAGAAGCTTCTGAAACTCATTCATCTATTTCCTTGTATATTTCCAGAGGTTCCATTCTAGCTTGGATCATACAAAGGAGACTTCCAAATATATTCAGTGAGGGTAAGTAAATACACTTTCTATATGCTATACATTCCGTGCTCATTGTATATGTTAGAGGTGGTTTTATGTATATATATTTTTGTACTGTGTGAGAAATAATTTTTTTGTTGTCTTTTCATTAAATAGGTTATGAGGGAAGTTTCCTCCTTTTGATCTTATGATATGCTTATTTGGCTGGTGGTGAGAAAATGGTGAAAAAATTAACCAAAGGTATCGAGGAATCTAAGGTAGAGAAAGAAAAAGCAGTTGGTAAGAAGGAGAAAATGGTATCTGCTTTTAAAGAGAAAGCAGTTGGTAAGAAGGAGAAAATGGTATCTGCTTTTAAAGAGAAGAGGTTGAACAGAAGGCTTTTGTACAAGAAAACTATAAGAAAACTCAAGAGGTACTCTTCTCTATCTTCTTAATCAACATGGTAGTGATTAGTATGCCTTTTCATGCACAACTAAATAATAATTGCTTATTTACGGAAGAATTTGTTTCTTGCAGCTAATTGACAAGCATAAGGATGTGCTTGACAAAACAAAGGAAGAATACATTTCACTCAAAAAAACAGTGGAAGGGCTACGAGCCTCTGAGGTTTAGCCATGAATAATATTGATCTTTTACCTGAAATGCTATATTTGTTGTTTTCTATTCCAATGTGACCAAGAGCTTAACGCTGCAACTCAGGAGCGTGATGATCTGAAAAAGCATTATGATGGATTAAGAAAGAAAAGGCATGTGTTGTTCTCATAATTATTATCAATGCTTATGATGTTTTTTTTCTTCCTTTTTCCCCATGTACTGGTACTTACTGGTCCTGATCAAGTGCAGGTTGGATGAGTTCATGGCAGGATTTAATGTTATATCCTTGAAATTGAAGGAGATGTATCAGGTTAGCTTGATAAATATGCTTAATGTTTTATAGTGCATGTATAGGAAATTAGCCTAATGTGAAATGTAATGACAGAAACGCAATTTGATGTGCAAATGGGGAGAAACTATATGAGTACTAGTACCTCATTTGTATCTGTTTTGTTCTTGGAGATAAAAAAAGTGAGTTCCTGTGGTGTTGAAGTTTATTTTCTGTAAGTTTATTGATAAAAAAGTGAGTGACTCCAGTTTTTGGAGTGCGTAGGGGGAACGTGGGCCTTCGCTAGTGAATTTAGTGTCATTAGAAAAATACTTTTTATACTTTGTTATATTAATTATAATTATTTATAGAATATCTTTCCGCAGATACATTTAGAAATTATAAGTGAACTGAGGATACCTTCATTTCTTTACCAATTCATCTCCTTTTCAAGTTAATTTTGCATTAAAGGATACTCACATTCTTCATATTATTCTCTTTTTGGTGAAACAGGGCCAAATCAAGACTGGAGCTCCTTGCCGCTCCGAGCGTCGTGCTAAATACAATCAGGCAAGTTCATGCAACTTTTGTCTCAAAAATGGTATGTTGTAGTTTTTGGCATCTGTCATTAAGAAATGTTTTTTTTTTTTTTTTTGGCAACTTAGGATTGAAGAAGAACTCGGTGCCAATGCAATATATGCTGGAGCCAAGTTTAGAGCCCCAGTAGAGCCGCACTAGTAGGAAAACCCCTTCAATGATGTATGGATGGATGAGCCATCATGAGCTTCATAAATTTTGGTGTTGTCGCTGTTTTATTTTAACTTTGAATTTTGTGAGTGGTCGCTTTCCTGAGGATGGAAATGAAGAATAAAGAATTATCCAAATCATGTTTTGTAATCCCTTTTCAAATCGCTGTAAAAGGAAATATGTTAAAAAACAGCCAAAGATTGAGTGGTTTTTGGTTATATATATATATATATATATATACACACTAGGTTTGCCCGTTGACACGTGCCTACGGCACGTCTTCGGAACGGTGCACCTTGTTTGATCATATAAAATAGTTTTGGAGCTTCAGCAAATTAATTGAAGTAGCAAACATATTGTATGAGAAACTTTTGGGGGTCCAGAAAAAAAACATATTATATGATTTTTTTGAATTATTTTAAAAGTTTTTAATTTTTTTAGTTTTTAAATTTTTTAAAATTTTTGAATTTTTATTTGTATCTTTGTGTTTTATTATATAGATATATATGTTGTAAATTGGATTGGGTTGATGCTGATTTCCCCCATTTACATATATATATATATATATATATATATATATATATATATATATATATATATATATATATATGTATGTATGTATGTATGTATGTTGTAAATTGGATTGGGTTGATGCTGATTTCCCCCATCAAAATGGAGCAAACAAAAGCGGTTGATCCTGTTTTGTCAAAGATTTCACCATTTTGTTGGGTTTACAGCCCCTACTCCGTAGCTTTGGCTTATGAATTTATTGTAGTGATGTACTGAATTTTCGAGCCAAGTTCGAGCTTTACTCGAGCTCGATTCGAGCTCGATTTGTAAACGAGCTTTAACGAGCCGAATTCGAGCTTAGGCGAGCTTATACGAGCCGAGCTCGAGCTTCACTATTAGAGCTCGAAACGAGCTCGAGCCGAGCTCGAGCTCAATAAACATGAATCGAGCCGAGCTCGAGCCTCAAGATATTCGGCTCGGCTCGTTTGCAGCCCTAACAACAGCAGAGTGCGTTAAAGTTATCAAGAAACAACATAGTGGGTTAAAGTTATCAAAAAATATATAAAGCCCAAATTCTGCTTGGCTTGGAGTTGAGCAGAGGAGATGGTGAGGTGCGGGGTGCATTGGACGGGGCATCGGGAACGGCAGGGCTGCAGTGAGGTGCGTCAGAGGCGACTTCAGGTAGCCAATGAGCGGGAATGACAATGGTCAGGGTGTGTCAGAGGCAGAGTCATATGAGGCGAGTCGGAGGTGGGAGGCAGCAGCGGCGGCGGCGGCGGCGGCATCGGCATTGGGCAGCGAAGGTGGTGCGAAGATGAGATTTTGAAAGTTGGATGAGAAGATAGAAGATTAGAGGTTTTTGTTTTGTCTTCTCCTTTAATTTCTGAAAATTGACTACACGGGTAAGCACGTGTTAGTCCCTACTTTAGCTCTCATTTCTTTATTTCAAAATAGAGAAATGAGAGAGAGATAGGTCTATCAGCTTAAGATATAGTATAATTACGAATAACTAGCAATATACACGTGCGATGCACGTATTAATTTTTTAAAAAAATTTAAAGTAAGAACTCTGATTTACATGTGTGATGCATGTCTTAATTTTACATGTGTGATGCATGTCTTAATAAATATGATTATATATTTTTAAAAGTAAATGTGAAGACTATAATGGGAGAGTTGGAGCATATTTAATATATTTTAAAAAAAATAAAGTAAAATATTTGACATAGTGAGGACACGAACCTGAGACATCCTCTACATTAGTTATGCACGTGCAATACACGCGTTAGTAGATTTACAAATTTGCAAATGACACTAAGGCCTTTTCCCATTATAATATTAGAGATTAGAGATTTAGCAAAGGTCCCCCATTCAAAATATAGAAACTAGTATATACCCCCAATATTTTAAAAAACTAAGAAATACTTACAGTTTGAACGGAACCGTTAAAATCTCCGTTAAGTGAACTCACGTGCATCACATGTGATATGTAAAATGACCTAAATACCCATAATAAAATGTATTTTAGCAAATGCCCCCTATTCAGAATGTGAAAACTAGCATATACCCCACCCCCACTATTTTAAAAAAACTAAGAAATACCATCGGTTTGGACGGAACAGTTTTAGGGGTTTTGAATACTCTATAATACATGTTTATTGTTTTGACAAAAAAACATCATTGCCACCATCAATGCTTTGTTTCTACATCTTAACTTGGGTGTTGTTGAAGATAATGCACAACCTAATGTGACAGTAGGTAATACAATATTAACAATGTTCGTGAATAATTCTTTAAGTTCGCAAATTATTTGCCGGTTTGCATTTAATTCCCGCAGTTTGCGAATTATTCACGAAAATCACGAATTCAACGAATGCTTCGCGAATAATTCGTGAATTTAGCGAATTATACAAGAAATATTTATGGATTTATATATATTTTTACTTAGGTGATGAGTGCTAACAACTTAGATGTATTAAATTTTATATTTATCTCTTCCAAAACTTTTGCCAATTTTTTGTTGATATCCGAATATTAAATATTGTCGAATTATTTAAAATGACAAATTGTGACTATGGGTAATACACAAGCTACTATTGAACCTATTGTGAATGCAGATGATGGAAATGATGAAGCACATTCTAGAGTGGAACAGGAGACCACACAATCTGTTGTAATAGATGATGGTACAATCTGTTGTAATAGATGACGGTACGAAGCTAGTGATGATGCACAACCATCTGTTGTAATAGATGATAGTTTTTATGTTTTTTGGGGTCAGAATTTGATGTAGAACCTCTTTCCATTATATTGTTATTATCAGTACAGGAAGAAAGTTGTTTAGACTGAGTAACAACACATAACACTCACATTTTTCACAACACCTAACACTGAAATAGTAGAGGTATATACTAGTTTCTGCATTTTGACTGTGGGCATTTGCTAAAATATCGCAAATATCATTTTTTAAATAGTGGGGGTATGTACTAGTTTCCACACTCTGATTGAGCATTTGCTAAATTACATTCGTGGGTATTTAGGTTATTTTACATATCACGTGTGATACACGTGAATTCACTTAACGGGAATTTTAACTGCTCCATCCAAACTGGGAGTATTTCTTAGTTTTGAAAAATAATGAAGGTATATGTTAGTTTGCACATTTTAAATGGAAGCATTTGCTAAATTATCCCTGATTATTACTGTAAATTTTTGAGAGACAAAAATGCTAATTTAATACTTTCAAGGAATCATATACAATTTAGTTTCAACTTCTAGGATTTCAGATCCCAAACTGCTGTGCTATGTGGGAAACAGTAAGTAAGACCTATGTTAAGCTTATAGCAAAACAGTCAATAAGATACAACAAGGTGGTTTGACATGTTAGCATGTTACTTCATAGGGATCCTTCAGCTTACATTAGAATTATAACAATAGTTTACGCTTACACTTGCAGCATCTCTGTAGTATAGTTGCAATAAATTTACAGGAGGCAATTATAGGAACCTGATGGAAAATTGGTTCCTATGTTCTTCCTAAGCCACCCATCCACCCACCCACACACCCCTTAGATGCTACACTAGAAAGAATGAAACGGCATATCTTCAGGCTTTCTCAGTTTGGTACCGAGCTGCTCTTTGAGTCCAAAGCATCAGGACTCACCGAGCTGCTTTTGGAGTCCAATGCATCTGGACTATCATCAAGAATTGTACTGCCAATTCTTGAGGGTGGCCAGTACCGGAATATGGACCTCCCAAGTATGTTCTTTGCAGGAAGAGGACCCCTGACAAAGCAATTTTGATTCAACATCCACAACGAGTCTCTCACGTGACAAGTTATTCTAAAACAGTCAAAAGGAAGAAAGTGCCATGAATATAACCCTTACCATACGTGTGAATCATAACTATTGTTGCGATTGTCACCCATCACGAACACAAAGCTTTCAGGTACATTCTGCAGTGAAATGCAAAACAGTTAATAATATAAAAAGGAGAGAGCTATACCAAGACTCATTCACAAAACCACCCTCTACAGAGATAATCACATTTATCCTAGTTTCAACATTTCAAGAAAATGCTGATCACCAAACGTCTCAAAAGATAACAAAACAACCCCTTAAAGTCGAATTCTCTCTCTTATGATTTCTGCACATATCTGTAACCTCTTCATTCCCAACCTTTCTGAAAATTTTTCTTTGAAAGAAGAGATTAGGTAGAGAGATTTGAGAAAGTTAGAGAGGAACGAGTTTGAGAGGGAGAGATTACAAGGAAGAACGATTAGGAAAGCGAATGAGGGTAAAAAGAAATATAACTGAGGGGAAGATTTGAGAGAGAGAGAGAGAGAGAGAGATGTTAAAGAGAAGAGAGAGCAAAAAAAATAAAAGTTGGAAAGAGACATTAAGAGAGAAATAAGGTTTAAAAAGATAAAAAGGTTTCTCTTTAAAGAGCTTTGTGAGAAAGAGGTTCAGTCTTAGAGGGAGAAAGAGTTGGATCAGAATATTTATAGAAAAATTGAAGGGTGAGAAGAGAAAGTTAGGCACAAAAAGACTTGGTGAACGCGTTAGGAAGGAAGGAAGGAGTTTGAAGAGACGAGTAGTTCAGAAAGTGAGAGGGCTTACTGAGATAATACTGGAAAAATAATGAGGTTGGAGAAAGGTTGAAAAGGAAAACTAGTTTCTGTTTCTTTAAAGAGGTCTCCAATTTTTTCTTACTCATTCTAATTCTATCTTAAATTTATTCTTTAAAATATTTTTCTCCTAACATTAAATCATACAAAGGTGTAACAGGGATAGAGATAGTTTTGAGAGGAAAGGAGAGATTCTTTTCCGGACAATTGGTTCTATAAAGGTGTTACAGAGATAGCAAGAGGTTTCTCGAGAGAAAGAATTGAAACATCAAGCCATATGAATATTTCGAAGATATCAGAGCAAAGTTTCAAGTCAAGGAACGTAGAACTACTATGCAAGCACGGGAGAAAAATGAACCAATAGGTAATGCAAATTATGATATTCTGCAAATTAGTCATATTCATACAGTTACCAACCAAAAGAGGCACTCATATCCAGCCTTGAATTAGAATCTCTTTTAGAAGATGCCATAGGCCAATTAATTGAGAAAGTACTAGAAAGAGAAAATCAGTTGGCAAAAAGCTTACAACTGGGTTCATATCATAAGCTGGAGGCTCAAGAATAAACTCTTCATTTCTGGCAATGCCATTAACTATTAACTTTCCATTATGAACCTGCAAAACAATAGGTTGCAATCAATCACCATATAGAAAAACTAATAGAGAACAAGAACAGGCCAGGTGTTTGGGCATCACATCTAAGTAACATATTAACTAATGCTAAACTAAAAAACCTAATTGGAAAATTTTAAAATTCATACATTATTTAGTAGAATTAGATATGTTTCAAAACAGAAATCTAATTTTGCATACTATGACTAGTTAATAGTCTTTATCACTAGGACAAACTCATTTCATCTGATTAACTGTATATTTATATCAAGTGCAGTCATGCTACTATTTTGAAGAACAAGGGGAATAATTTTATTTAATGTATTCTAGTATGACCATAATCTATCCATTTTGAGAACAAGGACTTCAATCTGTGAGTAATAGAAATGGCAATAAAAGCACTTTATATGTATCTTGTATCGAAGAGAAGTAGTTAGCTACATAGATGCTCCACATAGGGAAAATCTTGTTCGAACTCATTAATGCAAAACTTAAAGTGAAACGGTTACAGGAGAGCTTTTGAATCAACAGACCCACAAAACTTGAATTATCCAATTAGAATTTCTTAACAAAAAGTATTGTATCCATGCAGCCCATCTTTGCATTGAAAAAGAGGGGAGACCGAGCATCTTCACATCTTTGAAAGGGAGCAATCATCATTCAGTTTCTTCATATTCCAGCAGTATAGAACAATTCACAAATTTCACCATAATATTTCCAGCCGCCACGAACGAAATGTCAGATTCACACTAACTGCAAGTCTGCAAGGAACTTTACTAAACTTGTTTTCATTGATATAACAATTTCCATCCTATCCTTGCAAATTTTTTTACTTTCTGCCTTCATTATATAGTAGGGTTTCTTAATTTTGTATATATTAGTCACTCCAGTAGATGAATATAATAATGTGATATAAGTCCCAAAAAATTTACATACTGATATAAGTCTAAAAATGTTCCCATCCACATCACTGATTTGAACAAAGCTAGGTGCTAAAGATAGTGGTAAAATGAGCCATGGGTAATCTCCATTCTCCATCAGTTCACTCAAATTAAAATTAAAAAATGTGCTTTAATATTATTTTGCATGGTTGATCTAAGGAGTAGTCCCATGGTGCCTTTTCAATTTCATTAGGCCTTTCGCAATTCTAGCAACCTTTATATTAATTTTTGCACTCAGATTCATATTTTAGGGATGTTCCAACTGATTTTACCTACCATGTGGAAGTTTTCGTAGTTTTTTGACAAAGTTCAATGGAGCTTATGTAGGCCAATGAAGATTGGGGGAGATGTAGAGGATGGGAATGGGGTCAGAGAGATAAAAAAAGTGTCCACAGCTGTAGACCAAGAGGATTGGGGGAGATGACAAAGTTTTAATTCTCTGAGTCATAGTATTCGGTGCTTTCAACAGGAGAAATTGGGAATGGGGTCAGACAAGAGGCTCAGTTTTGATGGAACAGTGTCCACAGATGAGGGGGTATATCATTTATGCATTGAATTGAAGACTAATTCTTACATTATGCAGAATTTAAAGGTCGGTGGGACGACTCATTTGTGCTCAGCAGCTTTCTACTCATTTTCTATGGGTGTAATGATACTCAGTTTTATCATAGCAATATCCAAATGATATTAGGGTGTTCTTAATTTTGTGTAGTCCGGAAGAAGTTAAGAGATTTAAATTTATATTTTATCATATGCATTTGAAAACATATAAAGCTTTGGTATGAAGTTCAGTGAAGTTTCATTCTATTTGAGCTTTGAAAAAGGAAAGGGACCTGGCTTTAAAGTTGATATCATGACATATATCTTGGGAAAATTTTAGATTGGTCATAAACTTTGATGCGATTTTCGAAGACCTCCACTTATTGTAGTCATAGAATTTTGGGCTGAACGAACAACAAAAGATGAAGTTCTTGAAACACATTGAATGTTGATCACCTATTTAAACATCTTCGAAAAGCCTGCTCCGAAGAGGGGAATTTCATCTTATGAGCGCCTAACCCCCTCAAAAGGATCATTAAGTTTTTTCTCTCAATTATCTGGCATTCAGTTCTGTTGTTTTTTGAAAAGGCGCACTGAGAATTGTGTTGCAGATCTCAGAAATGAAAAGAAGTCAAAAGTATAAGATAAAGAAAAAAATTGACGAAGAACGAATGTAAAAAAAGGAAATTTAGAGATTGAAGAAAGACAAGGCCCAAAATAATTAAGAAAGAAGAGAAACAAAGAGAAGAAGGGGTGACAATCAAGGAGAGATGACAAAGAAAACATTTAAAATTTCATGGCAATGGAGCTTGTGTAATCGAAAGATGCTCATTAACGGGCAATTGGAATCTCAGAATGTAGTGAGGCAAACGGACAGCTAGCAGTGAGACACAATTACTTTTATTTACAAAACAAAGTCTTTTCCAGATGGTACTACTACTGCTATACAATTTCGGAATTTGAAATAAAATCTTCAGAGGATGAAGCTAAGGCCTTGAGTGTATGGGTAGATAGTAATATTTCAGTACTACTATCAGAAGAAGAAACATGCCTTGGCCTCATGAACGGCTATTAAGTTGGTGGAATCATACTAGGATCTCCACAATGTGAGACATAATTGTATCCAAAAATGAGGTTGTGAGGTACTATCACCAAAACATGATATTAGATCAGGACTATTATATAAGAAAGCCTTAAAATAAATAAACAAATATATTGATAGAATTAGGAATAGGAAGAGAAACTTTATTATTGATTATTGAATGAATAAACTGAGTACAATATATTTCCTATATATAGGAGAGAAGGAAAGACTAAACCAATACATTATTCAATATCGGACTAAACTAATCTCTCTCATCTATATAATATCTAACACCCCCTCTCAAACTCAAATTGGTTCAAACAACGAATATTGACTCAGTTGATGTGACAGGGATGGCAAGCAGTGATGCAGGAACGACGCTCAAGTAGATGGCGCAGGGTAGACGCTCGATGGCGCAGGGAAGGCGCACTATTGGCGCATGTTGGAATCTCACCCCTGACTTGAGAATTGTCGTATGTTGTGTAAGGAAGTGGCATATTATTGGCGCATGTTGGGATCTCACCCCTAACTTGAGAATTGTTGTATGTTGTGAAAGGAAGTGGCACCCCTGACTTGAGAATTGTCCCTGAATTAGGAACTGTGATGATGTTGATATCTCCTCCTATCAAACGGCATGAGTTTGCTGACAAAGACTGTAGAAGCTGAAGGACCTGTAAGAAATATATATGTATATATAAATATATATGTATATATATATATATATAGCAATGCTCTATTGCAAACCACTGCAGTCATTGTTGGAAACAACGACTTCACTTATGTTAACCCTGAAGCTGTTGTTTTCAACAACGGCTTAAGTTATAAATTTTTATAGAACTAAGCTGTTGTTGGAAACAACGGCTTCAGTGGTTTTCATACCCGTTTTCACGGGACCCGTTTGCAATGGAGCATTGCCCATATACATATATACATATGTGTGTGTGTGTGTGTGTGTGTGTGTGTGTGTGTGTGTGTATCTTTTCGAGAGAACTTCTCAAAGTATGATACCATATTCTCAAAATCCAAACTAAAAATACCAATTTTCTTTTAAAGAACTGATGCCATGGAACCGGAGGATGCAAGAGTGGGCACCAAATCCATCGAACTCTCATCGATATCTCTACTCTTGGGCATTCGAACAGGGAGTTTCGGGGCGTTGAGCGCCGCCTCTTGCGCTCGAGCTTGGCCTCGTCCTTCTTGTCGTAGAATGGCTCCACTATCTCCCTCCTTAGCATTCGGAGCCTCTTCTTCCTCTTCGATCTCAGCAATTTCGCCATTGATAGGGTTTTCGAGGTCTCTAGGGTTTTGGGAAATTTGGGGAAAGAGGCGGCTAGAGTTACGGGTGTGGTATTTGGGGAATGTGGCGGCGGGGTAGGATTTCGGGAAGGGAGTTCGTCGGGAGTTGATTCGTCGCCGGAGGTGAGGGTTAGGGGTGGTTGTTGAAAGGGGGATAGGTTGATGATGACGAAGACAGCAGAGGAGGTGGACTTCGAGATCTGAACGGTGTTAGGGATTTCAGGGGTGGAGAGGTTGTCAGGATTTAGGTTTCGATGCAGTCGTAGGTGGAGTTGCAGCGAGGTGTTTAGGAGGTGATGCGGCTATTGATGATGGCAAGGAGCAGCGAGATTGAAGGTGAAGTTCGACGGGATGGGGAAGAGGATTGCCGGAGTTGGAAAGTGGAGGAAGGCAGCGGGAGGTCGGAGATGAGTTTTCGAAGATGGCAGAGGTAGACGGGGGGCTGGTAACAGGTGCATCAATGGCAAGGTGATGGAGAGGATGGCAATGGCAGTCGGGGATTAGGGATATGGAGATTAAGTAGATGATTATGGTTTGATTAGGAGTAGGAAATTTGAGTTGCGGTTTTGGATCTTGTTGTTTGATGACGACTAGGATTTTGGAGACATGATCGGGAGAGAGATGTTGGGAGGTGGAGTGATTCTGATGAAGACGAGAATCACTCCACCTCGACAACAAGGATCAAATTAGTATAGGCCTTATAGGAATACAAGCTCTGATACCATGATAGAATTAGGGATAGGAAGATAAACTTTATTATTAATTATTGAATGAATAAACTGAGTACAATATGTCTCCTATATAGAAGAGAAGGAAAGACTAAACCAATACATTAAATATGAGACTAAATTAATCTCTCTCATCTATATAATATCTAACATATATAAAGATTCCCATTCAAACCTTTAAATGAACACCAAGCAAATTGGTCTTCAATTATAGCTGTTATGCACTTTCAACACAAGTTTAGCGATTTTCAATTCATAATCGTTGACCAACTGAGGACTTTGTAGTGGGCCTTCATTTCAAAACTCAATATCGATGACTATAAGGGCAAAGGATCGCTCAAACTAATATATTGAAAACCACTCTAACGATCTAGTATACCACATCTTCCTCTCCCACAGACAAAAATAACAACAATCACTTACCCCCATTGTTATAAAACAGGAGCTCCACTGACCCAAGACCAGCAAATTTTTTTGGCTTCTATGAGCTGTCAAACTAATTTAAAGTATATTGTCAAGCTTAAAGTAATTATACACTTACAATCCTAAGTTTCTAACCGAACTAACCACACACTAACCAATTAATTGAACTTAGCTGATTAGTTAACACTCTTCACCCTTAGTGGAGAAGTCAATGGTTCAATCCCAAGAGAAGGCACACACTGCATTCACCTGGGTTACACCCGTTGTAAACACACACAAATACAACATCCTACATCTGTGAATTCATAGATATTTTTTCCATATCAATCATACGGGGAAATCGAGTAAAAGAGTTTATTACTACAAATAAAAACACTGCAATGCATCAACAAGATTACACATACAAGATGAAGAGATTGTAATAAACTCACCTCCACAATATCACCTTCCTTGGCAACCACTCTTTTAATAAAAACATCGTCATCAGCATATCCCACTTCCTAACGAAATTAGTTTAAAGTTACGTACCACAGGTATATGAAATACACTTCTTCTACAGAAGAAAGACATTTTTCTTCACGTCTAAACTTACCTGGAGAACTGGTGGGCTTTTGAAAATAATTATGTCATTCACAGATGGCTTTCTGAAGTAATATGAAACCTAAGAGAGAAAGAGTAGTATGCAAGTTAGAAGTGTACGGCATGAATTCTTAAGAGAAGGATGCCTGAAGAATGCAATACATTTTAAAATTATATGCTGTGGACCACTGGTGATCTTCATATGCAAAAAATCTGAATGTATTGACTTTCATGAAAAGATGAATCCTTTTTTTTATAAAATAATTGTCCACATGAAAAAAATAATTGGTATAAAAAAAAAGTTAGCATGGCACACAAATTGATATACAATAAAACTGTTAGGAAAATTATCATGTAAGTTAGAAAACAATTTGACTTGGACTAATTTCTACTGGTACGTAACTCAGAGGACTACTAATACTGGCAATATATAAGATAAGCCTCATGATGAGCCACAGTTGAAAGGCAGGTGCTATATAGAAGCTCCAACAGAAAAATGATGAGATTGGATCCTTACTTAAAAATACTACTCAAGAGATAGCTTCCTAATGGCTACCTGTTATATTCATGAGTCGTACTTAAGCATTGCAGCATTACTTCAAATAAGAGGAGCATAAGCAGCATAAGAGCTTATTCTCCCCTAAAAAAAGGGTTACCTGAGGAAGTAATCCTTAAATTGAGGATGGATCAAACAAAAATATGGTGGAGTTTTCTTGAAGAAATCTCTTTATTAAACCTAAGAGTTGGTGTCCCATATTCTTCACTGACAGGATTATGAACAAAAAAAGAAAGCTTGCCTTCAATAAAATGTTCTATAACGCAAGTTACCATCACCACAAATCCAGTTGCAAAGATATTTCATATTCATATGGAGCCATCCAAATTCAAATCACACCGAGAGTGATTACTAAAAATTAAAAATGCCACAGCACTAACTCAGGTTCTGGCCCAAGGTGTTGCTCAACTTGCGATGGTTGGTTTTAGCCTACCATTTTCATCATTTGGTAAACTTTGAGGTTATTCCTTTTCTCCTACCACTATGACTCTCAACAACTAATCGCAAAACTATGTGATATTAGTATATAACCATAGCAAAGATCTAAAATAAATGTGTATTTAATTGCAATGTCTATAGAGCTTCATAATGTGTTTATCGGATTTTAGACTAATGATTTAAATTACATTATTTACTGTTTTACTTATAAAGATTCAATTTTTATTGTTCTAGGATTTACGATAAATGTAGCAACTGTGCTGAGATGAATAGTCCAAAACCATCATAAGCTTCCAACACATTGTTAAATATATTCAAGTTAAAGAATGGCACAGATCACTACTTTATTACCTCATTGTAACTAATTCAAAAAACACAAACTTTACAAACAAACAATTCCACCACATAATAATACCTTTTCGGCGACAATCCTATCCCCAACATCAAACGTAGGATACATAGACAAGCTCGGAATGAACCTGGGCTCCGCGATAAACGTCCTAAACGCAAGAGAAATAGCCAATGCAGCCAGCACAGTCTTCGCATCGTCCACCGTTACACTCACCCATTCCGGAAACAACCCATTCTTCTCCTTCTCCACCTTCCCATCCCCACCTCCGTCTTCCCCACCACCACCACCGCCTCCTTTCTTGGATTCAAGAAGCTGGTCCTCGTCTTGGGATTTGAGTTTGAGGCTGAGTTTTCTGCGCCTGGAAGGGGTGGTTGGGGTTTGGGTTGGGGTGAAGAGGTTGAATTTGGGGAAGGTAGAGGAGGGTTTGGAGATGGAGAGGGAAGAGGAGAAGGAGATGGGGAGTCTGGAGAGGAGGTGGGTGGTGGGGTTGGGAGTTTTGGAGGTGGGAGGAGCAGGAGATAATAGGTGAAGGGAAGACATTGATTTTATTTGATTCTTTTAACTCTCTTCTCTTCTCTTCTCTTCTCTTCCTAAATAGAGTCCCCAAATGGATAGGCTTCTAGAAAGACAAGTGTTTTGATGGACTCTTTTAGAATAATCAAAACTTTTACGTACCAAGATCTTTAATATCCATTTTTATTTAGAGTTTTTTTCATTCAATTATGAACTTTTTTTAGGGCTCTTTGACTCGATATAAATATGGTAGAGAGTTATTTTTGTGTGCCTGATATGGTTTCCTTTTTGGTTGGAATATTTTCTTTTATATTTGTTTATAGAGTAATGCTTCAGCCACTACCAATTTCACTACCATTTTCTTCACTATCTTAGGTGGCATATTCTTATTGGAGAGTTCTCCCACCTACTCTATCTTCCTTTACCTATTGGAGTGTGCCACCTAAGATAGTGAAGAGAAATATAGTGAAATTGGTAGTGGCTCTAGCATTACTCTTGTTTATATAGAAAATCTGACAATAAAGTAATGTGTCATGTCAGATTTAAAGAATTTCATTTTTAAAATATAAAAAAACTACATTAACTTAAACTTGTCCTAATGCATTTTAAAAATGCTTTCTCATTTAGCTTTCTCCATAAATGCAATCCGGCCATACATGCCAGTAAAATCAATTTTTGAGCCATGTCTCCAAAAGGAAAAGTGAAGGTGACGACGTCAAGCTGAAGAGCCACCACTCTTCATCTACCTCCTCCACTTGAGGATGTTCTCCCTTAACGAGATCAACAAGTTCAGCAGCCTCAACCTGAACAGTCGCCTCCCTAACAGGCTCACCCCACGTCTAGAGGGGCTGCGGGGGGGGGGGGGGTCTCCTGTCGAAGCCATCAATAACAACATCATCTCCATGACCATGTCTCAGTCCACAATCCTTTCACCGACTCGATGGCCTCGCAAGGTCCTCAGGGGTCAAGAGACTTCGGTCAAATCATCGTCAACCGCCAATAAGGGATCGACCTCCGAACCGATTTGAATGAGAGACGGGCCTGTGATGAGGTCCCTCATCCAGAACCCCAGAGAAGTCAGAGGAGCCATTCTCCCCGAAGGGCGAGATCCAGAAAGCCCGCCTCCCCAAGGGGGCGAAGGGGGTCTCATCCTCGTCGACAACGAAGAAGCCACACCACTATGAGTCGATCAATGCCAAGGGTTCACTAGGATGGAGGTGCATCTGTCACCGAGGCAGAATTCTGAAATTTCAAAGAAGACATCTTGCAAGCCCTTAATATTGCTCCAAATCACGATCGACAAGCACATAACCCTCGCCATGCCACCACCTATGAAGGAGAGTCATGTAGGTCGATTAGATCCGACTAGAGGGACGGCTCGGTTCATTGCCGCCTTCGAGAGATGGAGAGGCGCCTCAGCAAGATCAACCTCGAAGAAGGTCAACATACCAATAACTTCCGCCCGAGCAGACCCCCTCTTCTCTAGGACCATCATGGAAGCCCGTGTCCCCGAAACCTTCAAATCACCTAATTTTGAATCCTACAATTGGGAGTCTGACCCGACTGATCATATTGAGAGTTTTGAAACTCTCATGATGATCCATCAAGCCTCGGACGTGCACCTCTGCAAGGCCTTCCCAGCAACGTTGAGGGGATTAGCGAGAGAATGGTACTCCTGTTTATCCCCAGTCTCCATCTTCTCATTTGACCAGTTTGAGGAGCTCTTCCTCACCCACTTCGTTAACAGCCGCCGAGACGAGAAAACAAGTGCATCCTTGTGTAACTCCTGTATCCCCTTTTCTTGTATTTTGTACTGTATTTTTTTCTTCTTCTGAGTATCTGTCCTGATTGTATTCCTTATCGTGTAATTGATTATTCGTTCTCAATAAAATTCATTTATTGTTTTTGTCGTCTGTGATTTTAATCTTCTTGATTCAAACTCTTCGGTCAATTAATTGTCTCTAGATGAATTGTTTAATTCTAAATTTATTCATTCATGGCCTAATTGTTTAATATCTGATTTCTGCCCTTCTGGATCTGGTTTCTAACCCTATCTATCCCATTTAGAGCCAAAACCCAATCAATCTGCCATATTGGATCCTAAATTCGCTACCCAATACCCTCTTCTTTGATCCAGTCTCCCCAAATTTCTCCCTCACGTTCTCCATAGCTGCATAACAAGCAGATCTTCTTCCCCTTGATTCCTTAAAATCCTTACTTGCCAAATCCCATTAAAATCCCAACCTAATTTGTTATATTCCTCTCTACAGTCATTATCCCCCTAAGCAAACCTTAATATTTCTCTCTCTCTCTCTCTCTCTCTCTCTCTCTCTCTCTCTCTCTCTCTCCAACCCACACTCCCTCTCTCTCCCTTTCACTGTACCCCGACCCCTACTTCCGGCCACCACTGCATCACCCTCCGGCCGTCGCACCTTTCCCATTCGCGACCTTGCTGTTGTGCTGCCCTGTGCACACCCGATCCCCGACGCCCTGAGCCCCATGCCGGCCACCCGCGACTTCCCTTCATCCCGAGCCTCCACAGCAGCAACCCTGACGCCGCCTGTCACCGTCTGCCATCCTCTGCCATCGTCGCCGTCGTCTTCCACCGCCGAGACCCCTATCTGCCATTGCCGTGTTGTTATGCATGCAATTGATCAGGAGCTCATCTAGCCACACGATTCCCTCGTGATAGTGATCATCACCATCGCCTTGTTCTCCTCTTGATTGAGATCAGATCTGATAGATCAGATATGGACCGTCTGATCCGCAAGCTTCCCCGTGTTTGTGGATTGTTGAGTTTGTGTTCGTTGCCCAGGATCCGTTCCTGTTATTCTATTCTTCCAGTTGGATTTGTCATCTTCACCCTAAGGCAAGTAACTCGTATACTATTTTTGTTTGTATACAAGTACAACAAACTGCATGTAGTCTCACTCTCGTTTTGTATTCGTTCTCATGACGATCCCTTGTTAAATCTTAATCTCATTTGTTTGATCCATTCGTACTCATGATCCATCATCATAGCTGTCACACTCACTACATGAAAATAATTAGATCTAGATAGATTTTCTTGATGTATATATACTTGTGCGCGATCTATTGTATGTCGTAGATTTGTTATATGAATGATGTGCAAGATGTGTTATCTCGTTGTAGACTTGTAATTACCTATGCCATGTTGATTTGAGTATCTAACATATCATATTTTACATCATACTCTAATTTGGATATATTTCATATGAGTTGTTTGATTAAATGCATGAAAAGAGATTTCGCTTTGCTGCCGCCCTATTTTGGTTCAACGTTTTAGACCCTGTTAAGGTCAGCAAAGTAAATTTTTTTGTGAATATGATTCGTGGGCCTCAATGTCTATTTTTCATAATTTCGACAGATCTCAATTTTGATTTTTGATGTGTGAGTTATCGCTGTTTTACTGCAGCTGTGTCATAATTTCCAGATTCTTATTTATGTGATTATTGCATGTTATATTATTTCAAAACTGATGTTAAAAGTAAGATTTGGATTTAATATTATTCTAAGTACGTCTAGACATGACTGAGATCAACCCCTAATTTTTGTAGAATTGTTTAATGACTCTTATAATTTATTTCATGCTTGTGAAACAAATCAATATATTTCCAAACTGCATGTTGTTCAGTGAAGAACTCTATTTTCAACCTGATTCCAGTTACTGTTGATAAAAACTTTGTGAATATGAAATATTTCCTAGTATGTCTATTTTAAAACCCTTTTGACGGATTGGGATTTCGAGTTGTATTTTGTGAATTATCATTGTTTTAGTATTGATGTGTCTAAAATTTCAGATTCATAAGTTGCTGTATCATTCTGTTTTCCAGATTTATCGACTATGATATCTATAACAAAATTTTATGAAATTTTATATGTTGTTACTAGACATGCTAGGGAACCTACCAGACATACAAGAATCTTTTCATGCCTATAAATAAAACCTTGAGATTTCTGGCTAAACTAGAATTCTGTGTAAAACGCTGTTTTGAACCTTGTTGCTGTACTTGTTATGTGACTTGTGTATATGCGCTAGATTCAGAAGAGAGTCTAGTTTCTAGGTTTTCTGACAGATCAAGGTTTGCATTTTTGTGGCAACGGGAATCTCAGATTTGATGATGTAGTGTCCTGCTGTCCAAAATTGAAAGTCTCGTTGTCCTAGTCTATTATGAGTTGTTTGTCACCCGTTCGTGTCTTCTATCCAACTTGAACTTGTCTCTTGTTTCTTGCCATGTTTTCTTGCCTTATTTGTGCACGTCCATACTTGCTTTAATAATAGTAACAAGAAATCAAGTCGGGGTTAAGGGAAAGATCTAGTAGTGAAAAATACAGAAATGTGTACTTGGTAGAGGGCCCGTGTTTCCTACTTGCTTACCCGACTACATGCTTTCCCGCAGGAGAGGTGTAATCGGAGGGGATCCGCAGATCCTACTTGATACTTGATACTTGATACTTGATCCGAAATATTTGACACGTGATTACTTAATACTTGATACTTGACACGTGATTACTTGAATACTTGATACTTGATAACTGAGTACACGGCTCTCTATGATCTACTACAAAATCTAAATGCAACTTGTTTGAATGTAGCAACCATGTGGTAAAAATTTGGGACGCATGAAGTGCTACCTAGATAGGATTAGATACAAGACTTAAAAATAACATGATCACTTGCTCATTCATGTTACTTGTTACTTATTTGCATGCTACTTGATACTTGATACTTGATACTTGTTACATGCCACTTGCACCTTGTTATCTCATCATGTTACTTGATTCTATTCCTTGATTTAGAGTTAGTTGCTCTATTTTGCTGTCATATTTCTTCCATGCTTACTTTAGTACTTGTTTCTTGTTGCTACTCTGTATATTCCTTATTTGCTTTCTGTACTTGTTGGTGCACTACATGCGGCTCATAACTTGCACTGACGGGTATTTTGTTTCCTGTTCTCTTTTCCTGTAAATTGTCAATTTGCAGACTTTGGTGACCAGGGTATAAGTGACCAAGTGTTCTAGGCTTGGCTAGAGCTCCTGCTTGAGTTATTTCCTATTTTTGAATAAATTGTATTTGCTAATACTTGAATATTGTATTGGGCACTTTGTCCCAGGATATATAACTTGTTGTTTCCAGATTTAATTTTTTGAGAATTATGTATTTTGTTTCAAGTAATTCCGTTGGTTATATAATCTTGTTCATGCATGCGTGGATGATTCCTTCTTGTTACTTCTTGTTATTTTTTGTATATTGTTGCAAAGATCCTTACAGCTCATAAATGGTGAAAGCCATTCGCTGGACTTGTGTCGTGTATCTGTATTCCGTATTTCTTTTTGGAAAGCGGGGCATGACAGGATTTTTAGTGGTATTAGAGCCCAGGTTTGGCTAATGTATCAGTTTGACTAATATGTTAACAAGTTTGGCTCGATCAAGGATTGGCTCAACAGTAAACAGACCATGCAGTAACATGAACAATGATAATCAACTTGATCTGGATACTAGTCTTGTTCCGTTCATTTTGATCCCTCCTTAATCGTTATTCTCTTTTCCCCTTGCCTTTTGACTCTATCCTATGTATTATCTTAGTTCGTTCTTTCCCTGCTCATGTCCTCTTTGATTCCGGGGCGATCCATTCTTTCGTCTCTTCCCACTTCGTGGATCAGCATCAACTGGAGTGCAGCATCATGCCAGTGGCTTGGAACATCGTCACAGGTGGCGGTATTGTCGTCTGTTCCCGGGAGTGCAAGAAGAATCCGGTGGTTATTGGTGGCGTAGATTTCAAGGCTGACATGATCGTAATTAGGAATTCTGGATTTGACGTCATTCTCGGTATGGATTGGTTGGGTGAGTCCCATGCTGTCATAGATTGTCGAGCTAAGAAAATTGTATTCATAATCCCAGGTGGTGCAGAGTTTGAGTTCCATGCTGGGGAGACACCCCTTGACCGAGCTAAGACTATAGTTGATCAGGAGACTTGTGCTATGGTGTTGCAAGCTGGCTGTGAGGCTGCACCTCTAGTAGTGCAGGAGTTTTTGGATGTTTTTTCTGAGGAGTTGCATGGGCTACCCCCAGATAGGGATATGGAATTTGGTATTGAGGTTCAGCCAGGTACTGCACCGATATCAAAGAGTCCATATAGAATGACACCAGTTGAGCTAGCGGAGCTGAAGGTGCAGATCCAGGGATTGCTAGATTTGGGATTCATCAGGCCCAGTATTTCACCTTGGGGAGCTCCAGTCCTATTTGTTAACAAGAAGAACGGAAGTCGCAGACTGTGCATTGATTACCGGGAACTGAACAGTGTTATTGTGAAGAACCGGTATCCACTGCCCAGGATTGATGATTTGTTTGACCAGTTGGGTGGTGCGTTAGTCTTTTCGAAGTTGGATCTTCGCTCAGGGTATCATCAGGTCAAGGTGAAAGCGGCTGATGTGCAGAAGACATTTTGAGAACAAGGTATGGGCATTATGAGTTCCTAGTGATGCCTTTTGGAGTCACGAATGTGCCAGTTGTGTTCATGAGTCTGATGAACAAGGTCTTTTCTCCATTCTTGGACAGATTTGTGGTGGTCTTCATAGATGATATTCTGGTGTATTCTCGGAACCAAGAGGAACATGCTGAGCATCTAAGGTTGGTCCTACAGACTCTAAGGGAGAATCAGCTCTATGGGAAACTCAGCAAGTGTGAGTTTTGGGTGGACCAAGTTACCTTTTTGGGGCATAACATCTCGAGCGAGGGAATCTCAGTTGATCCGTCCAAGATTGCGGCAGTGAAAGATTGGCCAGTTCCTAAGTCAGTTTTAGAGGTGAGAAGTTTCCTTGGACTAGCTGGATATTATCGAAAATTTGTCCAAGACTTTTCGAAGATAGCTAGGCCACTGTCTAAGCTGACAGGGAAGGATCAGAAATTTATCTAGGATGGGGACTGTAGCAAAGCTATTGCAGAGTTGAAGAGCAGGCTGACATCAGCTCCAGTGTTAACTATTTCAGATGGTACAGGTGGATTTGTGGTTCACTGTGACGCTTCTGGCAAGGGTCTTAGTGCAGTGTTGATGTAGAAGGGCTGAGTTGTTGCTTATGCATCGAGGTAGTTGAGGCCGCATGAGAGGAACTATCCGACTCATGATTTGGAGTTGGCAGTTGAAGAGGCTCTCACCCCCCCCCCCCCCCCCCCCCCACCCCCAGTTGAGAAGAGCCCCTTCCAGGAACAAAAGGCCCACTTGAGAAGAGCCCTCTTCCGGGAACAAACAGAAGAGTGTAAACGAAGAAGGAGCCAAGAGCAGTCCTTTATTCGATCCACTAAGGGCCTATGGGGGGAGAATCAAACTCCTCCCGAAAGATCTTCATCCAAAAAGTTAATTCAGTACAAAACTTTCCATCGCCCAAAAGCCTCGGGATTCTGGTGACGTTCTCAGATAGGGATCTAAAAGACATTCGAATGCCTCACTGTGATGCCCTCATCATCAGTCTCAACATGGTCAATCATGAAGTGCGCTGGATCCTGGTCGACAATGGCAGTTCCGTCAATATCCTCTTCATGGAAGTCTTCTAAGGCCTCAAGCTTTCTCGAGACCATCTCATGCCCGCTCGATACACACTCCACGGGTTCTCTGGGGTTTCAGTCTCAATCGAAGGAATTGTCACTCTAGATGTGACCATAGGAATAGCCCCGACAACCCGCACAGAGGCAATGGACTTCATGGTCGTCGATGTGAAAGTCGCTTACAATGTCATTCTGAGCCAACCAGGCCTAGCAGTCCTTCATGTCGTACCCTCAACCTTTCACATGAAAATGAAGTTCTCGATCTCAGCAGGAGTAGGGGAAATCAAAGGAAACCAAGAGACATCTCGGAGGTGCTACACAACTACAATGGGGGACTCGGTCATTCCACTTGAAGCATTAGAGCTCCCCCAACGGAACAGTCAAGTCCTTCCTAAACTAGTGGATGAACTCAAGGAGATCCCCCTCTTCTGGAAAGGCAGACTTGGAATACAGAGTATCAAATGAAGTACCACGAGGGTGCCTGATACCCTCTTGTAGAAGTAGGATTTCAGTTTTCAATAAGGTCTCGCTTGCGATACGGCCAAAGCATGTAATAACGGCTCGTCCCCTTCAAGGCAACCACTTAGTTTGTTTCAATAAAACTTAGCTTTTTTTCTTATAAAGACCATTACATTAGCCTCATATCTATCTTCTTGAGTCACATCTACGACTCGTTAAACGATAAGTTCGGAGTCCAACTTGTCCTGTAACACCCTAGTTTTTATTTATGAGATTTTGTGATTTTACGTGTTATGCACGTATAATTTCATTTGTATAATTTCTTTTATAAAATATTTTTATATAGTATTTGTTCTCTTTATTTTTCCAAAAAAAACCTATTCTCTTTAAAAACCTAATTAAAATCTAGGCCTAATTGTCTTTAAGCCCACTCTATTTTATTAATTAAATTAATTATTTTAAAGCCCATGGTTAGTTTGGCCCATTAGTGAGCCCATTTACTTTAATCTCTTTTGAAATTGTCTAACTTGTAGTGTAGACTCATTTCATGGATAATTAATTTTTGGTCACATGAACAAATTTGTAAATGAGGGACACTAGGTGGCATGTGCATGCAATGGAGTGTGCAATGCACACCCTTTCACCATGGCCGGATAGGATAGGGAGAGTGGGAGAGATGGGAGTGGTGGAGAGTTGGTTACTCTCATCATGGGTAGTTTCTATAACCCCCTAGTACATCTTGGCCCTTAATCTCTAACCATTTGATCTAATCCTAGCCTTCCATTCACCTTAGAAAATTGTATAAATACCCCCTCCCACACTCTTCATTCTCACACTTGGAAAAAAATTGAAAAGAAAGAATAGAAAGAGAGAAAAGAATACAAGTAGTAATGCAAAAGATTGAGGAGTTGTGAGTTGAAAAGAGTGAGTGTTTTGTGTGAGTGCTTCTACCAAGGAGAAGGAGGCCTGACTGCATAGGGGAGGCTCGGGTTCAAGATTGCAACAAGGAGAAGGCGATTTTCGTGGCTTGATCTAGGAGGAGAAGGCTTCACTCGTTCGTCGTAGGAGATCTCTAGGAGTCTATTTGATTGTTTCTTTCCATTTAAGGTGGGTGTTTCTCTTAAACTTCTAATTAGACATCATGTTAGGATGTGGTTGACAAATTAAGGAGAAACTCTAACAAATATAGCCATGTATTATGAAAATAAGACAAATTGCTATTAGTTTTATTATATGTTAAAAGAGTGTTAAATTGATTGCCAAATTATGATTTGTTAAATGATTATCATGTTGCCATGCTCAATTTTGTTGTGATGTGCTAGATAAACAAATACATGCTTGTATGTTGAACAATTGAATAAAGAACTATGGATATAGGTGATTTTGATTAATGTGTTGTTAAATGACATGAAAAAATGAATTTTATTACTGAGATAATTTTACAATGTAAATAAAAATATTATAAGTGATATAGGAAAATTTTAAGTGTAATTTATAAGGAGATTATGCTTTTTTCCCCTAAATTCGAAATTGAAGAATAAAAATAAGGTAGAGAGCAAATTATGTTGTTTTGTATCAAAAATCAAATTTTATTTTACTAAAATGTTGTAATAAGATGAAAAATGAAATCTGGAATTTTAAATGAATTTGGAGAAGAAATGAACTCAAAAATATTTCTTTTTTGTATAAAAAAAAAATAAAATCAAAATAACAGAGACTCAGCCTTTAACCCTAAAAATCCCATCCTATAACAGCTTGGTCACTTAGACCATTTGGTTGAAGGTGGCTTTGGCGCTTACTGTAGCCGTGGGTTGGTCTTGGTGGTCTCGGGTTTGAAACTGGGCTCTGCCCTTCTGTTTTCGTTTTTGAATATAAACCCCCAACCCGAAACCGAAACCCCTTATTGATTAAAGCCCACGCCATATCGTGGTTGCGCCTTAGCCTAGTTGGCTTTCGGTGGCGGGCAGCTAGCTTCAGGTCGTGGGTTTGGTTCTTGGTTTCGGCAGAATACAACACTTTTGATTTTTTTTGGATTTAAAATTGATTTCTTGGCTTCTAAAAATCCAAAAAAAATACTATAATTATTCTAAAATTATAGTGGATTCAATAAAAAATATTTGTGCATTATTTGACTAAAATAAAAGTGACTTAGAAGTAAAAATTGAGTAGACTTGTATGAAAATTGACACTTGTATAAATATGAAAAGTGATTATTTTCATGGGAAAATTTTATTAAGTTATAAAAGAGATATTTTGAAGGGAGGAAAATTTAAGTGTGTTGATTATGGATTTTTGTTCATCTATTTTGGGTTTTGTGTGCACTCTAAAGATAGATGAAAAATACTACTTTGTGAATGAACTAAATAAAAGAAAAAAAATACTAGTTTGGGAATCCAATGGATTTATTGAAATAAAATTGAGTATGAAATACATGAATTGAAATTGAACTTTATGTATGAGATTTGATTCATAGAAAGGAATGAAAATCATGTTAATTATGAAAAAGAATTTATGAGTACAAAGACTCAATTTTTGTGATTATGAATTGAAATTGAGAACTATAGTGTAGTTAAGCCTCATACCGGCAATGAAAAGAAATGTGTTGAAATGAAATTGGAAATGAAAAGACCAAGATTTGGGTCATGTTGAATAAATGGTTAAGACCGGTATAGTGGAAGGGCTAACTTTAGAGAACTGATTTTGTTCATGATTCAATAACTAAGGATTAAATTCATAGTGAAGACATGATGAAAATAAGAGAAAAACACGAGTATGAGGACCTCAGAGCTACGATGTGAGAATATTCACAGGTTGTCTTCACGATGCGTCGTGACATGACGTGGATGTGTCTCCAGGAGTCCATACCGCAGGCGATGCTCGTGAGGTGTTTGGTGACTGTGGGTGGTGTCATGTCCTATGACGGAGGCTAAATTGTCCATAGGTTCTTCACGATACGTCGTGACATGACGTAGGATTCCCCTCCAGGCTGTCTGGACATGAGCTCGTAACTCACAGAACATCTAGGATACTTATTGTAGTTACAGTAGTAGTTTAAGTCATGACGAGGGATTGAACCCTACAAGATGAAGAACGGCTAAGGGCTTTCCCTCAGACCTATGTAGTATGGGATGCATAGAATCTGAACAAGTGCGCATTAGTGTCATCTAATATAAACAACTGTATTAAGGACTAAGTGTACTGCACAATACGACATCTATAGGATAGTCTCTTGTAGTTTCTGTTTGTGATCAAGTTTGTGATTGTTTAAGTATTTGAGAATCGTTATACTGTTCGGCATAGAGAGGATAACCATATATAATATTTCGTCGGTTGTAAGCAACTGACGAAATATTTATGCAGGGTAAAGTGATTAACAAGGCCAAAGAATGCATGCTGATTAAAGATTGATTCAAGAGTTGTACATTTCAATTCATGTAAATTGTTGTAAATTGCTTCCACTGTAAATATATAATGTAAGTGTAAACTCTGATGTAACAAAAGTTTTTATTTCCTTTTAAAATTGTACGAAAGAAGTGTAAAGATCTTGTGGAACTTCGAATTCAGTTGTATTTTGGAATTCGGGGTGTTACATGTTGCTAGGTTCAAAAGACAAGTTTGGAGTCCAACAGTTGGTTCGATGCCGCTTTAGCCGCTTGCAAACAAGCAAGTGCGGAGCAGCTCACCATTCAGAATTGCTCCTACAACTCGTTGAAACTTTCAAACAACAAGCTTGGAGTCCAACACTTGGTTCGACGCCGCTTTAGTCGCTTGCAAACAAGTAAATGCGAAGTGGCTCACCATTCGGAATTGCTCCTACAACTCATTGATAACTCCGAAACAACTGGTTCGAAGTTCGTAATCATGGTTTGAAATTGCCCTCACAGCTTGCAAGTATGCAGTTTTGAGACTCTAAACGACCATTCAAACTACTCCAACTACTGATTAAATTTTGCAACAAGCAAGTTCGAAGACTAGCTCTTTTCCAGAGCTATCTCCAAAATTTGACTCAAACATACTGAATCTAGGACCTAGCTCGCCCATGGAGCTGCTCCCTCGACTCGACAACCCTCATCAATGAGCTCTGTGCTCAACTCTTCTTCCGAGCCACACCAGCAACTTCTTAAATCCATGCGATGGTGTTGGAGCCTAGCTCGTCCGAAGAGCTTCTCCTGCAACCAGTTCACCTTCAAGCATCGGATATGACATCTAACTCACTCCTCGAGTTGCCTATATAAGATTGCTAGGTTCAAACAACATGTTTGAAGGCCAATTTCCACCTCAAGATTGACTCCCCAAGCTTGCAGGGTTCAAGCAGCAAGTTTGGAGTCCAACTCCCTCTTTGGGTCGCCTTTACTAGCCTGCCGAGTCCAAACAGAAAGGTCGACGGCGTCAACTCCTACCTCAGGTCACTCCTACAAGCCTGCAAACCTGCCGTGACTAAACGGTAAGGTCGGCACCAACTCCCCCATGGAGTCGCCTCAACAAGTTTGTAGGGTCCAAACGGCAAGGTCGGTGCCAAACCCCTCCTTGGGTTGCTTCTACAAATTTGTCAGGCTCAAAGGGCAAGTTCGATGTTCAGCTCACCCCTAGAGTTGCTCCCGAAACTCGCCTCCGAACGGCTTGTCCCTTGAGCTCGGTGATGCTCTTCATCACGCTCACCTCTCGAGCAACCTTCTTCCAAACGAGTTCGGAGCTTAACTAACCCCTAAAGTTGCTCCCCAAACCCATCTTTCGAGCGGCTCTCTCCTAGATCCCGGTGATGCTCTTCATCCTGCTCGCCTCCTAAACGGTCTTCTTCCAAACATGTTCAGAGCTCAGCTCACCCCTACAGTTGCTCCTCAAACTCGACTACAAAATGGGTCTTCCCTTGAACCCGGTGATGCTTTTCATCCCGCTCGCCTCCCGAGCGGTCTTCTTCCATAACGAGTTCGGAGCTCAACTCACCCCTAGAGTTGCTCCCCAAACTTGCCTCCCGAATGACTCTCTCCTTGAGACCGGTGATGCTCTTCTTCCTGCTCGCCTCCCGAGCGGCCTTCTTCCACAACGAGTGCGGAGCTCAATTCACCCCTAGAGTTGCTTCCCAAACCCGCCTCCCGAACGGCTCTCTCCTAGACCGATGATACTCTTCATCCTGCTCGCCTCCCGAGCAGCCTTCTTCCACAATGAGTTCGGAGCTCAACTCACCCCTGGAGTTGCTCCTCAAACTCGCCTTTCGAATGACTCTCTGTTAGAGCCTGGTGATGCTCTTCATCCCATTCGCCTCCCGAGCGGCCTTCTTCCACAATGAGTTTGGAGCTCAACTCACCCCTAGAGTTTCTCCCCAAACTCTCTCCCGAAGGCTCTCTCTTAAAGCTCGGCGATACTCTTCATTCCTCTCGCCTCCCGAGTGGCCTTCTTCCAAACGAGTTCGGAGCTCAACTCACCCCTTGAGTTGCTCCTCAAACTTGCCTCCCCAATGACTCTTTCCTAGAGCCTGGTGATGCTCTTCATTCCCCTCGCCTCCCAAGCAGCCTTCTTCCACAACGAGTTCGGAGCCCAGCTCTCCCCTATACATGCTCCTAAAACTCGACTTTCGAACGGCTCTCTCCTAGAGGCTGGCGATGCACTTCATCTCGCTTGCCACCCGAGCGACCTTCTTCCAAATGAGTTCGGAGCTCAACTCACCCCTAGAGTTGCTCCCCAAACTCGCCTCTCGAGCGGCCTTCTTCCACAACGAGTTTGGAGCTAAACTCACCTATAGAGTTGCTCCTCATACTCGCCTCTCCAGCGGCCTTCTTCCAAACAAGTTCGAAGAACAACTCACCCTTAGAGTTGCTTCCTAAACTCGCCTCCCGAACGACTCTCTCCTAGATCCCGGCAATATATTTCATCCACTTGCCTCCAAACAAGTTTGGAGTTCAACTCACCCCTAGAGTTGCTCCCCAAACTTGCCTTCCAAACGACTCTTTCCTTGAGCCGGGGGATGCTCTTCATCCTGCTCGCCTCCCGAGCGGTCTTCTTCCAAACGAGTTCGGAACTCAACTCATCCCTAGAGTTACTCCCTAAACTCACCCCTCTAACGGCTTTACCCTAGAGTTTGGTTATGCTCTTCATCCTGCTCACCTTCCAAGCGGCATTCTTCCAAACGAATTCAGAGCTCAACTCACCCATAGAGTTGCTCCTCAAACTCGCCTCTCGAACGACTCTCTCCTAGAGTCTGGTGATGCTATTCGTTCCGCGCGCCTCCCGAGCGGCCTTCTTCCAATCGAGTTTGGATATCAAATCACCCCTATAGTTGCTCCTCAAACACGCCTCCTAAGTGGCTCTCTTCTAGATCCCGACGATGCTCTTCATCTCGCTCACCTCCCGAACAGTACTCTCCTAGAGCCTGGTGATACTATTCATCACACTCGCTCCCCGAGCAACCTTCTTCTTCACCAACAACAAGTTTGAAGCCTAACTCGTTTAGAGACACTCACCAAACTCGCTTCCAAGAACGGATCTTCCCAAGAGTCATACAAAGCTCTTATCAACTTCATGGAGGAAAAGATATTGCGGGCCTGTTTTGGCCATAAAGAAGGATGATTCTTCAACTGACTTCTGAAGAGAAATTGTGGATCTTCGAGTCAGCTTCGAAACGAGGGGTTACACGCTCCAATCGAATCTCTGTAGCACCAAAAAAGCGAGTTACAATTCAGCTTACCGAAGCAACTCCAATGTTCGGAGGCTAGATTCGAGCAAATGAAGAACCGAACGAAAACAAGGTGAAAATTGTTGACCTGTCAACGATCAATGTTGACTTGTGAATGCCACGTGTCGGTATGTCGAACGCCCTCATCGATCGCCAACACACGCCGAGTAGACGGGAAACCGATCAAAAAATGAGAGAAATGCTCTCCTCCTGATTCGCGCTTGATCTAGATGGACGATCCAGATTTCACCACGTCATTAAGGTAATTTCTTGTTTAATTTTCTTATTTAATTTAAATCATTAATTATTTAAAATTTTCAAAAAAATAATTAAAATCAAGAAAAATTAATTAAAATTTCTAAAAATAATTATTATTTCCGAAAAAAATATTTTTTAATTCCTAAAAAAATTATGAAATCAGAATAAATAATTAAATTTTTTGAAAATTAATTATTGAATTTTAGAAATTAAATAAAAAGTTATAAGAATGATTAAAAGTTGGAAAAAATCCAGAAAAATCTGGAAAAATAAAAAAAAAAATCCAGAAAATTCTAAAAATAATTCTAAGTATTTTACAAACTCAGAAAAGCATCGTTACACCCCGAGTGAGATCTAAACGTCCCCGAAAATTCTATAAGCCATTAAAAACGGGTGAACTACTCCTCAAAGACTGTGAAACTCAGTCTTTGGAAGTGGGGGAATTTTGATATGGCTATAAATAGAACCAAACTGGGGCTGTTCAAATTGCGGATGAATCTTAAAGCTCTCAGGAGTAAAATGGTAATTTTCACTACAAATGGGTCCGAAAATGGGAACTGGGTATTTTCCAAACCTAATAACCCAAAAATGGCTATGCCTTACTGGGTTAGGATGATAGTCCATTATAAATAAACTTAGGTCATTTAAAGAGTTATTTAAATTCATGATCATTACCTAAGAGGCAATTTAAACCAAATCTCTTATCATGAAGAAATTTAAACTTTATTTCTTATCCAAAAATACTGGAAAGTAGCGATAAATAATTATCTCAAAATTGGTTTCAAAGGCAATACCCCTCTACCCCCACATAAAAAGGTAATCAATATATTTTTTCAAAAAAGCTCTTTCATAATCTTTCAGATTACTGACTTGAGCGTCAGAGGCTTTGTCGTCGGGATCAATCCTGGTGTTTTGAACGTTTTTGCAGGTCAGCAGCAGCATGAGAATGATGAACACATTATTATTCACTTTTTAGAGCAATAATCTTAATATAATTAGACATTTAAAAGCTCTCTATATGGTATTTAACTCCTATTTTCTCTTTTCCTTAGGAAACAGCTTATAACAGCAAAACGAAGCAGATTTAGGACTTCAAGGATAATACACAGCAAACTGCAGAGGATCAGTCGACTGGTTCCTCAACCAGGCGACTGAACAAGAGAAGCTGATTTTCCACAACTCTCGACACAGTCGACTTACTCTCAAAAACAGTCGACTGGGATGAATCATGAAAATACTGAAGTCTCGACACAGTCGACTTACTCCCAAGGACAGTCGACTGATAGGCGGCGGAGTACACAAATCAGATATTCAAAGATTCACCTGCATCTAATTTCACATCTATTTGAATCCAGATTTATGCAAATCAAATCTAGAGACTGGGGGTTTCCAAGTGGATGTGGTAAACAGATAAGGAAGGAAAGGAGAAAAGAGAAAGATATTAATCATCAAATCAAATAAAGAAGGACCTTCCTGAAAAAGTGGAAACCCTAATTCTCAGCCGTACTTTATAAATATCAGAAGAGAACGACTCCATCGGAGGAGGATCCAATATCTCGTGGACGCAACTTAATCAGAGAGTTCCCAACCATCAAGTCATCAACCCGTGCTTCACTCCATCATCATCGAAGAAGGAGAGAGAAGATCCAGCAACCAGAAGGCAGTCGACTGTGTGACAGACAGTCGACCATATTGCCGGAATCCATTAGTTTATTTCTTCTTCTCTCTTTATTCTTTTATGTTGATCATGTATTTGAACTTGTTAAGCAATAAAAGTATTATTATGTGGAACTAATTTCATAGTTGGGTAGATCGAAACCGTAGTTATGTAGTGCTATGTTCTTCTGAGATCTTCTAATTACTTATTGATTGAATCTGATTGAATTGACATAGATTAATGATCATCAAACTTGGATCTTGAAGTCTGAGAGCAGTCGACTGAGGTGAGAGCCAGTCGACTGACATACAGCACGTGAGAATATCAAGTTTATGTTATCATTTATCTAAATCTGTTATATGAAGCATATTGAGACGACCGAATCTCGTGCCCATAATTTGTAACAAAGGAATCTTTAGGGGTTCTTGGTTCAATCAACTTAGAGGACCTAGATCTGATACCAGTTCCTAGAACTTTAAGTGTTTGTTCGTTTCCACTGATCTTATGCTTTCTTTAAGAACAACTTAGTAAATACTAGGCTGACTACTTGATGAAAGAAACGAATTAGAGTAGATACCATGCCTAATTCTTGGCTTAGGGAAACAATACTTTAAGGAGTAGATACCATGCCCTTAAAGTGAACAACATGAGTAAGTAGAAGTAAATTCAGAAGGTGACTTAGCATTACTAACTATTGGTGGAGATCAACAACCCAACTATTCAAGAGATATTGTGATTCAAACTCATCTATCTTAGTTTTAATCTTTTAGTTCTTTTAGAATATTATGACAACTTTCATTCATTTTTATTATTAGTTTTATTGATTAGTAAGTTGAAGTCTACAATCTCTGTGGGATCGACCCTTGCTATTACTACGATTCGATTCGTGCACTTGCGAGGTTTTTATAATTTGTGTCTAGTTTATCTATTAATTTAGGTAGCTAGATTCTCAACAACAAGTTTTTGGCGCCGTTGCCGGGATTGTTTAGTATTTTGACTTACAAATCAGTAAAATCTTTTTCTTTTTTATTCTATTTTATTTCTTCTTTTTCTTTTTCTTGAACTTTCTTTCAGGTCAAACTTGCACAGAACCAGATCAGTCGACTGTCCCACAGACAAGTCGACTGTACAGAAGCTATTGTACAGGTGCAAACCAGTCGACTATCCCGAGGATCAGTCGACTGTCCAGAGGATTTTTCCAAAAAAGCAACAATGGGTGAAATTTTTTTAAACCGAGTACCAATGCAAGACACATTCATTCCTAAGAATATTGAGAATCCTTCTTGCATTGCTTTTCAACCCAAAGTCACAGGGAATATGCATCTATCACCTCAATTACTCAGCATGGTGCCCCACTTCTTTGGTAGAACAGACGAAGATCCGCATCTACATTTACAAGACTTATTTGATCTTTGCAGGACACAAAGCATCCAAGGGCTTACCTCTGAACAAATCAGGTTAATCTTGTTTCCTTTTTCTCTAAAACTTAATGCTAAGTTATGGTATAATTCTTTGGAACCAGGATCAATTAATTCATGGGAGCAATTGGCAACAAAATTCTTGAAAGAGTTCTTTCCAGCCCAGAAAACCAGACAACTAAAAAGGGAGATTCTACTTTTCCAACAAAAAGATGGCGATTTGTTTTTCGAGGCGTGGAAGGACTTCAAAAACAAGCTTTTCAAGTGTCCTTTGCACAACATACCTAAGGATGATCAGGTACAATCATTTTATGAGGGTTTAAATTACACTAACAAAGCAATTGTTGATTCAGCATGCAATGGAATGTTGATGAGGAAGAGTGCTGAGGAGGCCATAGAGCTATTTGAAGAACTCAGCGAGAACTCACAACAATTCTCAACAAGGAGGAACATCTCAAGACAACAGGGAGTACACGAAATTTCTCATAATAATAACATGCAATTAGAAATGGAAACCATGAACAAAAAGATTGATATGCTTGTGGATTCAACGATGGGTGGTGTAAAAAACCAACCAAAAGACATTTGTGCAATTTGTTTTCAATCTAACCATACAACTAATTCATGTCCCATGTTTTCTTTCGCAGATCAGGAGCACACAAACTACGTAGAACAGGGAATGTACCCGCCCCAGAACAATTTTTTTTCAAACACGTATAACCCAGGGTGGCAAAACCATCAAGACAATCAATTTGCACCAGGGCATACGCAGCAATTCCACGGCGGGAATGGGTATGATGAGCCAGCACAAGAACAGGAGAAGTTAAATTTTGAATCCACCATTCTTCAACTACTCCAACAGCAACAACAAACCAGTGATCAACAACGACAGGCCATTCAAAAATTGGAATTTCAAATTGGCCAAATTGCTACGGAGTTAAGTGAAAGAAAGGCAGGAGAATTTCCATCACAAACCATACCTAACCCTAGAGGACAAGAACAGCTCCAATCAAGGACAACACTAGAAGAAGAGACTGAGTTTACAATGTTTGATGCACCACAATTTCCACACGATGATCATGAATGTTATAAAGTTGACGTGGTTCCGGAAATTTGCGACCAAACATTTCAAGAAAATAGCGTTGATCCATTACAAGCAACAATTGCGCACCCTCCACCACTATCTCGAGTTGAAATGGAATACGACGACTGGAAGATTGCAGAGACAGTACTTCACCATGGAACTCCAGAGTCCTATCCAGGTAAGCTTGCATCTGTATTTGAAGAGTTGGTATGTGATAACACTTGTGTTCTACAGGTTAAGTCGACTTATGAAGAGGACAAGTCGACTGATGAAACATACAAGTCGACTGAAGATCATGACAAGTCGACTGCTCCAAGGACACCTGATGAGGAGCTAAAGCCACTACATGAACACCTGAGTCCACTACTTGATTATTTGGGGAACAACCAGACAGTACCTGTGACAGTTGCTACAAAATTCAAGATGAACAAAGAAGCAAGGCTGCAGGGAGTCTTGCAAAATCACAATGGTGCTTTAAGATGGACCATTGCTGATAAACTAATGTCAAGATGGTACGGTCCATAAAATGTTGCACAGGTTTCCCCCACATGGAGCATTGACGACAAATCAAACATTCTAGGTAAATGGGCAGAGGGGGGAAACCTTATGATAAGATGAGTTGTGAGCCGCAATCCATTCCATACATTGCACAACTCATCAAGTCTAGCTGAAGACAAGAAACACAGCGCTTATTGGGAGGCAACCCAATTTTTCAGGGGAGTATTTACACTTTCCTTTATTTCCTTTCAGTTATTCATTTTTATTTTTGTTTTAGTTATGTTTATTTCTAGTCTCTCCTTACTAGATGGTAACACATGCCTATATCTTATGTTTTGTGCGAACATTGAGGACAATGTTCCATCTAAGTGTGGGGGTATTAGTTAGTTATATTTGGAATCTTTTGAATTTTTTTTTTTTTTTAGGATAAACAATTTCTTATAAAGTAAGAGTAAGGATACTTATTTACTTTAGGATTGTTGAGTTTCATAATCTCCTACAAATTTGTGTGAGTCATGCGATTATACATAATAAAAAAAAATGTGATGCTTTTTCTGATAATTATTCCCTTTAGATCTAGTCCTAAATCGAGTTTAAGTAAATAGAGTGATACAATATATATATATATATTTGAATAAAGTCAGTCTACTCCAATGTTTTGAGGGCTTAGTAACTAGGGGTATTCATCACCAATGTTTACCTTTACGTCAAACGGCAACTTGAAATATGAGTATGCAAAGCACTTTAATATTTGTGACTTGTTGAGTAACCGGGTGGATACATCACAAATGTTTCGCATTCGCGTCAAAAGACAAGTGACATCTTTAGAGAAGAGACTTAAGAAAAAAAAAAAAAAAAAAAAAAAACTCTAGTTTGCTACTGGATTTGTAGTAGAGAAAAGGGATAATCACAGACTGAGTAGTTGCATACTATAACTACATTAATCGCATGACAAATATGATTAAGTTTGGGGATTATGACTGAACAATTGCACTAGAGAAAGTGGGTATGTTTAATTCTACTTTATCTGAAATTGTTTGTAGTTTTATATTTTTCATTTTGATGTCCACATAATAAGAAATCCTGGTGGTTGAATCTATTGTTATTATTATTCTCCCTATTCATAATTCTAGTTTGCTTGAGGACAAGCAAAAGCTAAGTGTGGGGGTATTTGATGAACACATTATTATTCACTTTTTAGAGCAATAATCTTAATATAATTAGACATTTAAAAGCTCTCTATATGGTATTTAACTCCTATTTTCTCTTTTCCTTAGGAAACAGCTTATAACAGCAAAACGAAGCAGATTTAGGACTTCAAGGATAATACACAGCAAACTGCAGAGGATCAGTCGACTGGTTCCTCAACCAGGCGACTGAACAAGAGAAGCTGATTTTCCACAACTCTCGACACAGGCGACTTACTCTCAAAGACAGTCGACTGGGATGAATCATGAAAATACTGAAGTCTCGACACAGTCGACTTACTCCCAAGGACAGTCGACTGATAGGCGGCGGAGTACACAAATCAGATATTCAAAGATTCACCTGCATCTAATTTCACATCTATTTGAATCCAGATTTATGCAAATCAAATCTAGAGACTGGGGGTTTCCAAGTGGATGTGGTAAACAGATAAGGAAGGAAAGGAGAAAAGAGAAAGATATTAATCATCAAATCAAATAAAGAAGGACCTTCCTGAAAAAGTGGAAACCCTAATTCTCAGCCGTACTTTATAAATATCAGAAGAGAACGACTCCATCGGAGGAGGATCCAATATCTCGTGGACGCAACTTAATCAGAGAGTTCCCAACCATCAAGTCATCAACCCGTGCTTCACTCCATCATCATCGAAGAAGGAGAGAGAAGATCCAGCAACCAGAAGGCAGTCGACTGTGTGACAGACAGTCGACCATATTGCCGGAATCCATTAGTTTATTTCTTCTTCTCTCTTTATTCTTTTATGTTGATCATGTATTTGAACTTGTTAAGCAATAAAAGTATTATTATGTGGAACTAATTTCATAGTTGGGTAGATCGAAACCGTAGTTATGTAGTGCTATGTTCTTCTGAGATCTTCTAATTACTTATTGATTGAATCTGATTGAATTGACATAGATTAATGATCATCAAACTTGGATCTTGAAGTCTGAGAGCAGTCGACTGAGGTGAGAGCCAGTCGACTGACATACAGCACGTGAGAATATCAAGTTTATGTTATCATTTATCTAAATCTGTTATATGAAGCATATTGAGACGACCGAATCTCGTGCCCATAATTTGTAACAAAGGAATCTTTAGGGGTTCTTGGTTCAATCAACTTAGAGGACCTAGATCTGATACCAGTTCCTAGAACTTTAAGTGTTTGTTCGTTTCCACTGATCTTATGCTTTCTTTAAGAACAACTTAGTAAATACTAGGCTGACTACTTGATGAAAGAAACGAATTAGAGTAGATACCATGCCTAATTCTTGGCTTAGGGAAACAATACTTTAAGGAGTAGATACCATGCCCTTAAAGTGAACAACATGAGTAAGTAGAAGTAAATTCAGAAGGTGACTTAGCATTACTAACTATTGGTGGAGATCAACAACCCAACTATTCAAGAGATATTGTGATTCAAACTCATCTATCTTAGTTTTAATCTTTTAGTTCTTTTAGAATATTATGACAACTTTCATTCATTTTTATTATTAGTTTTATTGATTAGTAAGTTGAAGTCTACAATCTCTGTGGGATCGACCCTTGCTATTACTACGATTCGATTCGTGCACTTGCGAGGTTTTTATAATTTGTGTCTAGTTTATCTATTAATTTAGGTAGCTAGATTCTCAACACAACTTAGTAAATACTAGGCTGACTACTTGATGAAAGAAACGAATTAGAGTAGATACCATGCCTAATTCTTGGCTTAGGGAAACAATACTTTAAGGAGTAGATACCATGCCCTTAAAGTGAACAACATGAGTAAGTAGAAGTAAATTCAGAAGGTGACTTAGCATTACTAACTATTGGTGGAGATCAACAACCCAACTATTCAAGAGATATTGTGATTCAAACTCATCTATCTTAGTTTTAATCTTTTAGTTCTTTTAGAATATTATGACAACTTTCATTCATTTTTATTATTAGTTTTATTGATTAGTAAGTTGAAGTCTACAATCTCTGTGGGATCGACCCTTGCTATTACTACGATTCGATTCGTGCACTTGCGAGGTTTTTATAATTTGTGTCTAGTTTATCTATTAATTTAGGTAGCTAGATTCTCAACAACAGAGAACGGTGAACACCAGTAAGTACTAAAAATATTAGTTTTTATTGGTTCCAAAAGAATTCACAAATTATCTGTTTGCTCCCACACCAAAATTAGCAGCAACAATAAAAACTTATTTTTCCGGTTTCTATAATTTTATTATATCGAAATAAAGAGGCTTTAAGTATTTCTTTTTCTTACACTTAAACTCCTCATCCACTACAGCTTCATTAGTACATTCTTCAATTTTCTTCTCTACATACTACTCTAAGCTTGTGGTTAAGAAAATAATTGTACTTCATAAATGAAAAAAATGTGTGATTGGAAATGAAAAACTTGTAATCAATATAGTAAATCACAAGGCAATTTGAAAAAAAGCTATCAAGCGACTCATCTTCATTGAAACAAAATCAATGACTCACATTCATTCTCACAAAAGACATTTTCCCCAAAAGTTTTCCCCCTAAAACTAAAATTTCCCCCCCAAAACATAAATCATCATCATTTTATTACTCTCTCTCTCTCTCTCTCTCTCATATCTCTTTACTTTTCATAAAAGGAGGCGCTATAAAATCAGACATTCTTCAATAGTTGGATGGTTAGTAGTAACACTAGCATGCTGGATTTTCTTTAACTTCTTTATGTATTTTGCTTTGCCTGCATTTTCTTTATGTGTTTACATGATTTTTCATATGCTGCATCATTCACGAAGACGTGTTGTAGGATTGTGTCCCCGGGCGAACCTCGTCTATATAATAAATCGCATGATAATTTGAAAAAAAACTATCAAGTGGTTATATATCCTTCAATTGAAACAAAATCAATGGGTCACATTCACCATCCCAAAGACAAATTTTCCCCAAATGTTTTCCGCCCAAAAGTAAAAAAATATTCCCCAAAAGTTTTCATCCTCACTTTATTACTCTCTCTATCTCTATCTCTCTCTCTCTCTCTCTGAAAATGAGGAGCTACAAAATCAGATATTTTTCAACATTTGGATGGTTAGTACTGTTGGGGTTTGTGGATTCAATACACGATAATGGGGTTGGAGAAGTCAGATGAAAAGAAGAGTTGAAGAAGCAGCAAGCTACTGTAGGCGAGTTGCGGTCGACCGTAGGTGGACAGTCGACCGCATTCGTACAGGCTAAAGAACGGTCGACCATGCAGTCGACCGTCACTCTCTCTGGATGGACCCTGTATCTTGAAGAGACGACCGGTCGACCGTGCAGTCGACCGACCTGCTCTCTGTTGGACCTCGTGCAGTCGAAGGAAAGAACTGGTCGACTGACTTGGTGTTGCGGTCGACCGTTCCGATGCTGTTTTGATGAGCAGCTGAGATTGAAGTTGAGAAATCCTATATATATTGTATTGTGTACGCTTTTAGGTTTAAGTGAAAAGAAAATAGCGATTTACCAGTCTTTATTGAAAGAGAGGGAGATAGAGAGAAACCCTACACCTTAGGGGTGAGATCTTGAGAGATTTATAAACCTATTCTTCATATTTCTAGCGAAAATCGCAGGAGTGCCTCTGCACAGGGAAGTAGCCATTGTTTTGGGTGAACCTCAAAAAATCGTGTATGTTCTTGTGTGTGTTGCTTTTTGGTTGTTCTTTGTTCTCTTGTTTTGATTTTATAGTTCTTGCATCTTGTCATTGTTGTTGAATTATTCCACACTTAGAATTCAACAAAGTGGTATCAGAGCTACAAGTTAGTAGTATTGATTGAGATGGGGGACAAGAGTAGAGTCAAGGAATTCGATGGAACGGATTTCACAATGTGGAAGATCCAAATGATTGCGTATCTTCGACTGAAGGATCTAGATGGTCTGTTGTTTGGTGTGAAGCCAGAAGGGGCGAAGGTCGATCTGGTTGCATTGGTGGCCTAGAATAGATTAGATCAGAAAGCACTTGGGAAGATTCAGTTGTCGCTGAGCAGGAAGGCGCTATTTCACATTGAGAAGGCAAGAACTGCAAAAGAGATAATGGAGATATTGACAGACATGTTTGAGAAGCCGAATGCAGCGAACCAGATCTTACACCTAAAGAAGTTGGTTAATATGAAGTTGTCGGAAAGGGGTTCGGTTGCTGAGCACATCAACAGTTTTTGTATGGTTTATAATCAGATGGAATCGTCGGGTTTAAAGTTTGAGGAAAGGACACAATCGTTGTTGTTGCTATCCAATCAATCTGATAGTTACGGCATAGTAGAACAGACTATTCCTATCACCATGACTGATACGACAACCTTAAAGGATGTTATAAGCAGCATTATGAATGAGGATGCAAGGAGGAAAAGACATGGAGAGACTTCGGTGTCATAGCCTAGCAATGCTCTGCTGTCAGTTGATAACCGTGGTAGAAATAACAACAGAGGGAAGTCACAGAGCAAGAATCACAGGTCCAAATCAAGAACATGACATCATAAAGGTGAGTATTGGTACTGCAAGAAGCCAGGACACAGGAGAGACCAATGCGAAGAATATAAGAAAGCACAAGCAGGATCACAGGTAGCCAATGTGGTAAGTATTGAACCCCGTGTAGATGAATTGTGTTTATCTGATGGATTTAATATTTTGCAAGATGATTGGTATATAAACTCAGGTGCTTCTTATCATTGTACACCATGAGGGTTGTTTTTGAGGATTATAGGACAGGTGATTTTGGTACAGTTTAAGTTGGTAATGGGCATATATGTCTAGTTGTAGGTAGAGGCACTGTGAGAGTGAATGCTCGCAATGGTGGGCAATTGGTTTTGTATGACACAAGACATATTCTGAGCTTGAAGAAAAACTTGATCTCAATTAGCAAACTAGACAAAGAAGGATTCATAACAACTTTTGGGCATGGAGAATGGAAGGTGACTACGGGTACCAGGTTGGTGGTAAAAGAAAAGCATAGTAACACGTTGTACTTACTCAGAGGAGGTTGTTCAAGTGATATCATTGCTATAGCATCAGTAGGTAGTTCCGCTTCAATTCTATGGCATGTTAGGTTGGGGCACCTTGGTGAAAGGGGTGTCAAGCAGCTTTGTTCTAGAGATCTTTTACCGGAACTGAAGAATGTCGAGATGGATTTTTGTGAGAATTGTGTGATGGGCAAACAGAAGACAGTTAGCTTTCAGTTGGGTGGGCGTGAGAAGAAGCTTGGGAAGCTAGAGTTGGTACATACAGATATGTGGGGTCCAGCTCAGGAATTCTCTTATGGTGATAAGAGATACTTCGTCACATTCATCGATGATGCTACATGAAAGGTTTGGGTTTATGCAATTTGTGAGAAATCAGAAGTTTTTGAGACATTCAGAGCTTGGAAGGCCAGGATTGAGAATGAGACGGGTTGCAAGGTGAAAGCAATAAAGTCAGACAACAGAGGTGAGTACACAAGAAAAGAGTTTTTTAACTATCTGGCAAAGGAATGTATTAGAGGAATCAAGACAGTTCCTAAGACTCCACAGGAGAATGGTGTAGCAGAAAGAATGAACCACACGATACTCGAAAGGACGAGATGCATGAGACTTCATGCGGGTCTTCTGGTCCATCTTTGGGCTGCTACAGTTGATACAACGGTGTACTTGATTAACCGTTGCCCGTTTAGTGCTCTTGATGGGGCTATTCCAGAAGAATTATTATTAGGTAAAACAGTCAATTATTTGTATTTGAAAGTTTATGGTTGTATTGCATATGTACCAATTGACAGGAAAGATAGAAAGAAGTTAAACTCTAAGTCCAGAAGGTATGTGTTCATTGGCTACGGTGGCAATGAGTGTGGTTACAGGATTTGGGATTTTGTGAATAACAAAGTCATTTGCAGCAGGAATGTAGTGTTCAATGAAGAGATCCTATACAAGGACGGCACACAGGTCAAGACAGTACAACCAGTTTAGAGTCAGATTGGGGTTCAGACTCAGACTTAGATTCTGAAGGCGGCTCTAATAGTGGGGGTCCTGCAGTGCAGTAGCAGGTACAGGTACCACAAGCAGCACAGGAGCCTCATGGTGAGACTATTGGGAATGAACAGGTTATCCAAGATGAACATGTACAGCCATAATAGTTCGGAAAACCTGAACCGGTCGGTGAATTGGTACCCACGTTGAGGAGATCGACACGAGAGAGGAAGCCAATCAAAATATTTGATCCATCAGCTAGTGTTGTTCACAAGCATGTTATGTATATGGATTTAGGAGAGCCAGAGACTCATGAGGAGGCTTTAAGAGATGAGGCTCAAATTCAGTGGGAGTTAGCCATGAAGGACGAGATGAGCTCCTTGAAACAGAACCAAACTTGGGAGTTGACCAAGTTACCTGCAGGGAAACGTGCTCTTATGAACAAATGAGTTTTCAGAGTCAAAAATGAGGCAAATGGCAGTAAGAGGTACAAGGCGAGGCTTGTTGTAAAAGAATTCTCTCAAAGAGAATGTGTTGATTATAGTGAGATCTTTGCATCGGTTGTGAAGATGGCTTCTATTAGGTTTCTTCTTAGTATTGTGGCAGTTGAAGACTTGCACTTAGAGCAGTTGAATGTGAAAACAGTATTTCTCCATGGTGATGTCGAAGAAGAGCTGTACATGTGACAACCCACAGGTTTTAAAGCTAAAGGAAAGAAAGACATGGTGTGTCGATTGAAGAAGAGTAGATCTTTATGGGCTCAAATAAGCACCGCGGCAATGGTACTTGAAGTTTGATTGCTTCATGAAAGGGAAAGGTTTCGATAGATGCGAAACGGATCATTGTGTGTATATTTGTAGATATGAGGACAATGATATAGTTACCTTGGCATTGTATGTGGATGACATACTATTAGCAGGTTAATGTATGGAGAAGATCAAGGAAGTAAAAAATGTGCTAGCTTCAGAGTTTTCAATGAAGGACTTAGGTGAAGCAAAGCAAATTCTCGGCATGAAGATTAGTAGAGACAAGAGTAGCAAGAAGCTTTGGTTATTACAAGCGGACTATGTGAAAAAGGTGTTGAAGAGATTCAATATGGATGGCGCGAGGCCAGTCACTTGTCCCTTGGCTGCTCACTTCAAGTTATTAATGGACTTGTGTCCTAAGACAGAGGCAAAGATGGAGGAAATGACTGCTATTCCTTATGTCTCGGCCATTGGGAGTTTGATGTATGTGATGGTATCTACAAGACCAGACATTGCACAAGCAGTGGGAGTTGTCAGCCGTTACATGAAGAATCCAGGTAAACATCATTGGGATGCAGTAAGGTAGATTCTTAGATATCTAGCAGGTACTTCAGATCACTCTCTTTGTTTTGGGGGAGATTCTTTGCATATACATTGTTGTGTGGATGTGGATTTTTTTGGCGATCGTGATTGATTCAGAAGTACTACAGGATATGTACTTACAGTTGGAGGAACAACTGTCAGTTGGGCTTTGCAGTTACAAAAGGTTGTAGCACAGTTCAACCACGAAGTCAGAGTATATGGTACTTACAAAAGCGACGAAAGACATATTGTGGATTTCAAAGCTTATGAAACAGTTGGGCAGGAAGCAACATATAGGTGAACTATGGTGTGACAGTCAAAGTGCAATTTTCTTGGTGAAAAACTCGGCATATCACTCTAGAACTCGGCACATTCAAATGAGGTATCATTTTGTCAGAATGGTGGTTGAGAAGAAATGGTTGAAGCTAACTCAGATTCTTGGCACTAAGAATCCGGTAGACATGCTCACTAAGGTGGTGGATAGCAGGAAACATCAGTTTTGCTATACCGCTATCAGATTGTCTTCAGGTTAATTATAAAGGAGACTCGCAGAGGCACAGGCCTAGACTAGGCCAATGGAAGAATGAAGAACAGTTTAGAGACTTCGTGTATATGTCTCCAAGTGGTAGATTGTTGGGGTTTGTGGATTCAATACACGATAATGGGGTTGGAGAAGTCAGATGAGAAGAAGAGTCGAAGAAGCAGCAAGCTGCTGCAGGCGAGTTGCGGTCGACCGTAGGTGGACAGTCGACCGCATTCGTACAGGCAAAAGAACGGTCGACTGTGCAGTCGACCGTCACTCTCTCTGGATGGACCCTGTATCTTGAACAGACGACCAGTCGACCGTGCAGTCGACCGACCTGCTCTCTGTTGGACCTCGTGCAGTCGAAGGAAAGAACCGATCGCCGACTTGGTGTTGCGGTTGACCGTCCCGACATTGTTTTGATGAGCGGCTGAGATTGAAGCTGAGAAATCCTATATATATTGTATTGTGTACGATTTTAGGGTTAAGTGAAAAGAAAATAGAGATCTATCAGCCGTCATTGAGAGAGAGGAAGATAGAGAGAAACCCCACACCTTGGGGGTGAGATCTTGAATGATTTGTAAACCTATTCTTCATATTTCTAGTGGAAATCACAGGAGTGCCTCTGCACGGAGAAGTAGCCATTATTTTGGGTGAACCTCGAAAAAATTTTGTGTCTTGTGTGTTGCTTTTTGGTTGTTCTTTATTCTCTTCTTTTTGATTCTATAGTTCTTGCATCTTGTCGTCGTTGTTGAGTTATTCCGCAGTTAGAATTCAACAAGTAGTAACACTGGTATGCTGGATTTTTTTAGCTTTTTTATGTGATTTGCTTGTATTTTCTTTATTTGCTTTGCTTTGGCTATATTTTCTTTATGTGTTTACATGACTTTTCATATGTAAAAAAAGTTAACAATAATAAAAATTTGGTACAATTATATAAATTTCGGGTGCCGTTTGGGTATTATGAAAATTTGGGTGTTATCTGAAAATTATGGTAAACTTTATGTGTCATTTTTTCATTAACCCTAATTAATTAAATCAATAAAAAATTGAATGGTTGTGATTCGCTCTCAACGAAAACGAAAACTTTATTCATGCTTTTATAATAGTAAAGTTATATATAGCTTCAAAAACTTTGCATGCATTCATGCATATAGCAAAAAAAAAAAAATCTGGTTTTATTTGATTTGAATTTGAAAAAGATAAATACGAATTTGAAACAAATTTGACAAGTTTATATACCAATGAAATATTCTTGGGATAACTGTATAACTTTGCAGTGTCTCCCTTATTGGATCTTGTACCAATTAGATGAGCTAACATTGTGATCCTAGATTATAACTTTAAAGAGGACTACACATACCTCAAATTTCACCTCAAACATACCTCAAACACTAAAAGACAAGTTTGGTTAATATTTTAATCATTTTTTGTTTGTCTTGTAGTGGTTGAGATTGTCTTTTAATAGTTGGGACAAGTTTTGGATAAATTTTGAGGTATGTATAGCATTTGTGAACTTTAAAACTCTATCATGCATGCATATATATATGCATCTAGTTGTTTCTGTTATTGGATCTGGATCCAAGCCCTTTTAAGATTTGAATTTGCAAAAGGTAAATCCGCAGCTACTAACCATTAGAATTTAAGTCAGTATATTACCGTATACAGGGTTTAATTATGTTCGATTTAATTCTTTAATCATTTATTTTTTACTGAACAATTCAATTATTTCTTTCTTTTGAAGGTTTGTGTATTCTCTCCGTATCATGTTTCCTGTGGACTGAAAACTAGTAGTAGTTGAAAGATCTTGGATGAATCGATTATTTGATTGATATCCTGAAAACTTAGGACTGAAAACTAGTAGTAGTTGATTGATATATATGGCCAATGCTCCATTGCAAATGGGTCAACATCAATTTTCCAGTTATATGTATCTCAGACCTAATCACAACATCAATTTTCCATGTACAAAAGTCTATTCATCTACTAGTGATAAATCTCAAACCCACATATGAAATTTCAGTCTGCATTGACCATCCAAAATTAAATACATAATCATTTCCTCGATGTTTTTTTTCTGATAAAAAAGTGGCTCAAGTCACATATTTCATTAATGAAGATTTAACAAAATAACGTTGCCAAAATTACAAACATCGAACATCTAAAACCAAAACAACAACCAACAAAGTAGTACAACAAAATCATTCCCTCGATGTTAGATTTTAAAAAATATGCTACAAAACTAGTATAATCAATTACACATGCATTGCACCTGCGATTCACTAGTAGCACAGGATGGAATGGTAGTAGCACTGGATGGAATGGTCCAAAGATCCCAACACTTCTTCTGGACGAGGATTTACTTTCTTGAATTCGACCCATATCATGTCACAAATCAAACTCAGGCAATCGAAAGGATACCACCAGGCATACCTGGAAAAAGCTGTAATCTTGAATTTCCTGATCGATCCGTATAACCTGATATCAGACAGAATCCCCTCTGCCAAGTCTCTAGAGATGGGCATCTCAGTGGCATCAAACCTCCTTTCATATTTATTCAGACGACGGCTAGATATTGTGAACCTATTCCCGATGGGAATGTCGTAGCCATAGAAAACATTGGTAGACATTAGATGGTAATTGATGGTATTCTTAGGGTCACGATAACGGGCAGTGAGGGTGAAGTTGAAGTATGTCGTAGAAGGAGAAGAGGAGACGTTGAAGGCTGAGACGAACAATTCAGGGTGTAAGGTCGGGTGCTCTGCTTGGTCGCGGAGGAAGAGGATGACGAAGAAGATGATAGCATTGCAGAAGGCGCCAAGAAGCATTGCGATGAGGTGGGGGCGGAAGATTTTGTGGCAATCCTCGTCGTCTTCGTAAGTGGTAGAAGAAGACATAGTTTTCTTCTTGAATAAAGTAGTTGAGATTGAGAGAGAGAGAAACAGAGAGAGATGATTTTTATTGGATAACAAACAAAACTTTCTGGTTCTTCCGAACAAAAACAAACGCTAGTTTTAAAGTTCAGAGTAAAAGATGGAGGGAAGCCTCTGAACTAATTAAATATATAGGGGGAAATCAAGAAACTTCATCATTATTACATTTTAAATCAAGAAATTCTCTACTAATATTTTTTATTATCAAAACCCACCTACTTCATTAACTTTGGTATCTGTTAAAAAAATTGCATTTTTTTTCTAATCAAGAAAATCCTAACATTTGCAAATTTTAATCAAGAAATTCCTAACGTACTTTTGCACTCTTAATTAAGAAATCTCCTGCGCCGAACAGAGTAGGGCGTTTCTTGATTATAAAATAACGGTACGTGATTTCTATATTTAAAATGCAAACGTTAGGGAGTTTCTTGATTTTTTCCTTATTAATTAAGTAGTTATAAATTGATATATATATATATATATATAATGTGTAGTTAAAATTTAATTGATTGGTGAGGATGGTTCATATAAATTTAAGTGGGTTTGTTATCCATGTTTTGCACAATTTGGCTGTGAGGTTATGAGAGTATATTAGCTAATTAGTATGTGCAATGCACGCGAATGTAAGGTGTGATTAAGATCTATATTGAGTCACTGATTTGTAATGGATGGCCAATACTACTTCAGATATCGTGTCTGAATCAGACTACTTTAATTGGGTTAGTCGTTGACACTTTACATAACTCCAACTTTTGTAGTTATAATATTATAGATGAGTGATTATATAGAGATATATGAAGACTTTGTTGTAGAACATATGGAGACCAGGAAGATTGAAGAATCTCCAAACATTCTCTCTTCCAAATCAGTTGTCCTGCTAATTAACTTAAGAAGAACCATTATCAGTTATCTAATGTAAAAGTCCCAAAGATACCCTCACACAAAGGGTGTTATATATATATAATCCTCTAAATATCACAATAATATATAGAAAATTCTTTAAAGCAAAAACCTACTTAATAATTCCTCAAAAAGACATACTAAACAATTGAAGTTCAGAGCTATAATAGTTGATACACGGATAAAATAAGTCTCATGAGAGAATTAGATAAGTACTTAGATGGATTGAGGTTTGAGGACTGGAATAGAAATTAGGTTCTATTCTTCTTTGTTTATTCTGTTCAATTTATTTACTTTCTTTACATTCTTTATTTTGAACATTAAGTAGTCTGTAAGACTGTGACTTCTCTCGGTATTATTTGATTGATATTCTGAAACCCTAGCCCCCAAGAACCGGTGGTAGTTACAAAGACATTGGTGCAAATCATGAATATCAATTACACATTTATAATTCCAAGTTGTATAATTTACTCACTTAAATATAACCATCTACTTATAACTAATCTCATATGCGCAATTCATGTTTCACTCTCTCTCTCTCTCTCTCTCTCTCTCTCTCTCTCTCTCTCTCTCTCTCTATATATATATATATATATATATATATATATATATATATATATATATGGAAAAAAAGGATATGAGCAACTTGCTCATTTAGTAAATAAGCAATTGATGATGTGTCATGCATGTGATTGTGTGTGTGTGTGTAAATAAGCAATTGATGATGTGTCATGCATGTGATTGTGTGTGTATGTGTGTGTGTGTGTATATATATATATATGTATGTGTGTGTGTGTGTGTGTGTGTGTGTGTGTGTGTGTGTGTGTGTGTATAGGGTAAAAGGGATATAAGCAACTTGCTCATTTAGTAAATGAGCAAGTGATGAGATGGCATGCATGTAATTGGAAAATTCTAAAAGTGGTTAGATACTCATGTTGCGTTTGTTTTGTTGTTTTGAAAAGAGTTTTCTGAATAGAGTTTTCTGAAAACTGTATTCTGAATAGAGTTTTCTGAAAATGAGTTTAAAAGCTGTTTGGTTATATTTTTTTTTCTGAAAACTGTATTCTGAAAGCTGTTTTTCTGAAAAAGAGAGTTTAAAAGCTGTTCGGTTATATTTGTAGCTGAAAACTGTTATCTGAAAGCTGTTTTTCTGAAAAAAAGAGTTTAAAAGCTGTTCGGTTATATTTCTAGCTGAAAACTGTTATCTGAAAGCTGTTTTTCTGAAAAAGAGAGTTTAAAAGCTGTCCGGTTATATTTCTAGCTGAAAACAGTATTCAGAAAGCTGTTTTTCTGAAAAAGAGACTTTAAAAGCTATTCTGTTATATTTCTAGCTGAAAACTGTTATCTGAAAGCTGTTTTTCTGAAAAAGAGAGTTTAAAAGCTGTTCAGTTATATTTCTAGCTGAAAACTGTAATCTGAAAGCTGTTTTTCTGAAAAAGAGAGTTTAAAAGCTGTTCGGTTATATTTCTAGCTGAAAACTGTTATCTGAAAGTTGTTTTTCTGAAAAAGAGAGTTTAAAAGCTGTTCGGTTAAATTTCTAATTGAAAACTATTATCTGAAAGCTGTTTTTCTGAAAAAGAGAGTTTAAAAGCTGTCCGGTTATATTTCTAGCTGAAAACTGTATTCTGAAAGCTGTTTTTCTGAAAAAGAGACTTTAAAAGCTGTTCTGTTATATTTCTAGCTGAAAACTGTTATCTGAAAGCTGTTTTTCTGAAAAAGAGAGTTTAAAAGCTGTCCGGTTATATTTCTAGCTGAAAACTGTTGTCTGAAAGCTGTTTTTCTGAAAAAGAGAGTTTAAAAGCTGTCCGGTTATATTTCTAGCTGAAAACTGTTATCTGAATGCTTTTTTTTGAAAAAGAGAGTTTAAAAGTTGTTTGGTTATATTTCTAGCTGAAAACTGTTATCTGAAAGCTGTTTTCCTGAAAAAGAGAGTTTAAAAGCTGTCCGGTTATATTTCTAGCTGAAAACTATATTCTGAAAGCTGTTTTCTTGAAAAAGAGACTTTAAAAGCTGTTTTGTTATATTTCTAGCTGAAAACTGTTATCTGAAAGCTGTTTTTCTGAAAAAGAGAGTTTAAAAGCTGTTCGGTTATATTTCTAGCTGAAAAGTGTTATCTGAAAGCTGTTTTTCTTAAAAAGAGAGTTTAAAAGCTATTCGGTTATATTTCTAGCTGAAAACTGTTATCTGAAAGCTGTTTTTCTGAAAAAGAGAGTTTAAAAGCTGTTCGGTTATATTTCTAGCTGAAAACTGTTATCTGAATGCTGTTTTCCTGGAAAAGAGAGTTTAAAAGCTGTCCGGTTATATTTCTAGCTGAAAACTGTTATCTGAAAGCTGTTTTTCTGAAAAAGAGAGTTTAAAAGCTGTTCGGTTATATTTCTAGCTGACAACTGTTATCTGAAAGCTGTTTTTCTGAAAAAGAGAGTTTAAAAGCTGTTCGATTATATTTCTTGCTGACATTTTTTAAAATCAATTTGCATTCATCATTTGCTGACATTTTTTTAATTGTTGCAGTTAGATTGCAATGTTGTACAAGTATTGGAACAAGAAACTTGAGCAGCAAGTGAATCGAGCAAAAATCAGACGCCATCATCTCCACGATTGATTCGTCACGTTAGAGTACAAAATTTAAAGAAAATCTTGTATGAACATACTATAATCAGTGAGGTTTTTGTGAAGCAACTAATCTCAGTTCATGTATAAGTTATGCAATTTGGATAAATGTTTTGATGTTTTGTGAACAATAAAAAGCCGATTATTCATCAAGAAAATGAACTGCAAAACCACATCCTCATAAAGCTTCGCCTTCTCCTCAAGATTACATTCCAAATACAATATCAACAGCCTTAACCTATACCCCAACCGGGTCTTCTCCTCACTGCAATCAACATCATCCTCACTCTCAACTACATCCCCATCAAGAAGCACTTCAAGCACACCACTATAATCCACCAACAACTTCACATAATTCATCACATACCTCGTCAACGGATGTATCTCTCCCCCCTGCACCGCCTTCTTTGACCTCTCCTTCTGCACCGCACTCTCAAATCGAGAACATCTCGTTCTAACTCTGAAATCAGCTCAAATGCACACATAAATCTACTCAAAAACTCCCACATTCCTTCAAAACCTCATCATTCCATCCAAATATATATACATACCTGAACATCATACCCAAGATCTAATCCCTAATCCCTTCTCCAAAATCCAACCCTCTGATCTCCTCCAAGATCCCGTCGCCGTCGCCGTCCACGTCAGCACCCCCTCCTTCTCCAACGAGCTCGGAAGAAATGCCTGGAACAGAATCACGACAAAGAAGAACGCCGCAGCAGTGCAAATCCATTGAATATAGTCGACCTTCTCGACCAAAAGGAATCTCGCAATCCGAGATCTCGGACGGTGAAGGAATGAGCGATTCGACGAGGATCGAAGCGGAGCTGGAGTGCATTTGAGAGAGATCGCGGATTCCAAAGAACCCATCGAAGTGGAGTTCGCTTTCAGAGGATCATTCTCGCGTCGTCGCCATTAAAGACAGGGGGGAGAAGACGACGGAGGTGACGTGGAGTGGTGTGAAGCATTGGATGAGGGGGCGAGAATTTTGAGGGGGGGTTTAGGACAGGAGGGCGTGGAGTTAGGGGAGAGTGACGATTAATCCGGGAGCTATTAAAGCTTGAGATTGAACTGAATGCAAAGGAGCTATTTTTGAAGACAGAGGAATTGAGGAGAAAGAGAGCGGAAAGAGAGAAGTGAGGGAGGTGGCTTAGGAGCTGTAGCTGAAAAGAGGGGGTTATCAGTATTCTGAATAGTGTTTCCAAAAAACACTTCAAACAAACGCCAACTCAGGATATTATTTCCGGAAAAAAAAAAAAACTAAAACAAACAGACATGCATGCCACCTCATCACTTGCTCATTTACTAAATGAGCAAGTTGCTCATATCTTTTTTACCCATATATATATATATATATATATATATATATATATATATATATAACTTAAGATAAAGTCTTAATAAACAAACAAAGCCGTTTAAAGTTCATTGCATATGCTAAATAACTAGTATATAATTAAAATTGCACATACATGCATTGACTTGATACATGCACTGCACGTGCCATGCACTAGTAGCACTGGATAGGAGAGTCATGGATCTCCATGGTTCCGAATACTTTCTCTTCTGAATCGGGCTTTACTTTCTTGTACTCGACCCATATCATATCACAAATCAAATGCAGGCGATCGAAAGGAAACCACCAAGCAAACCTAGAGTAAGCTATGATCTTGAATTTGTTATCCAATCCATACCTGATATCTGATCGGATCCCTCAGCTAAATCTCTGTGGACAGCCATGTCAACAAAATCAAACCTCCCTTCTAATTCATGCAGACGACTACTAGATAATGCAATGTTGCCGATGGGAATATTGTAGCCGTAGATAACTCTGGCGGAGATTGGATGGTAGAGGAAGGTATTCTGAGGGTCACGATAACGGACTGTAAGGGCGAAAGATATGTTAGTTGTAGGAGAAGAGGAGATGTTGAAGGTAGATACGGAGAACTCATTGTGTAAGGTTTGGTCTGCTTGGTCGAGGATGAAGAGGATGACCAAGTAAATGATAATGCTGCACAGGACGCCAAGGAGCATCGCAACAAGGTGAGAGATTTGGAAGAAAGCCTCATCTTCATTAGTGGTAGAAAAAGACACCCGTCTCTTTTTCTTGAAGGAAGTAGAAGAAGACATATGTAGTTGAGATTAAGAGAGACAGAGAGAGGGAAGGCAGATTAGAGTTGCAGGGATGTTTATGCAATATCTATAGAGACTGGCTTATGTATATATATTGTTATAATTGTCCGGGAATAACTACAAAAGTCGGGATGTATATATGCACCCCTCTAACTAGGGATGTAAAATGGGCTGGTCCGAGCCAATCCGGCCAAAGCCCACCACGCCTTCCTGTTAGGTTTTCAATAGCAAACACAGATTGAATAAACAGCGAAAAAATTACAAAAATTATTAAAACCTAGCCATAAATCCATGCGAAAACCATAAATCGTGTTTATGAATTATACCTTATGGATAGATCTGCTGTCTCCAAGATATGTTGATCACAGTACTGCAATGTTGCTGTGCCTCTAAGGTATCCACACAAACGGATCAAAATCAAGCTTTCTTCACGCCGCAGTGCTAGCTGCGGGATGGGGCTGTTCCTCACGATCTCTCTCACAATTTCTGTGACGGCTAGGGTTTTTCTCGTGTCTCTTTTCCATAGATATATATCATCTCTACTATTATAATGGGAGAAGGGGTTAGTGTCATCTGTCATTGTTGTCATTTTGAAGCCAACACGTGCAGCGCACGTGTTGGCAAAATGACCCACTTTGGTAAATATTTTCGAAAGTGGACCAGTTTGGTAAATAGTTTCGGAAGTGGATCATTTTGAAAATTATTTTCTTTTTATCCTTTTCATTAACCCTTCAATCTGGTAAATATTTTCGGAAGTGGATCAGTTTGGAAATTGTTTTCTTTTTATCCTTTTCATTATCCCTTCATTCCCCTCCCCATTTTCCACACGTACGAAAAAAACACGTGCAGCGCACGTGTTGGTAGGTTTTTTTTTTTAATCTTTTCCCTTCTTCCTCCACGTGCATTGCACGTGCATGATACTAGTATATATAGCTACAGAAAATTAACGCTAAGAGAGTAATGAGTTCGTTGGGCTCACAATCCGACCTGGGTCAGATTCGTGTGTGGGCCTCTGAACTTTAGTCAGCTCATTTAATCTAATTAAATGTCCAACAAATGTCAAGAGTCCGAGTCTTACTTTGATTCCCAATTAAATTCATCTTATGAATTTAAATCACAATTTCAATCCATTCTAAGTGTGTGACCCTGTAGGTTCTCGCTATGTTGACAGTAATACTAAAATCATATTCTAGTATTACAAACAGTGAGCGGTATCTAGCAATACATTACTGCTACTGAAGTAACGAGAATGTCAGTGATTAGACATAACCTATTTGTGACCAATGTTACCATGTAGTCTAGTCCCTTTGTGCAAATATCTTAATTGACCACAAGGCATATAGCGTGTCACCCTTGTATAGTTCAATCTTTGGTTTCTTGATCTCCGAGTAGACTTACTAAAACAAATGAGCTCAATATCTCATATTGACTCATTCGAGCATGACCATGCATTTTGTAGTCTTAATCAATCAAGGGACACATAGATATTGCTCCTGTTATGTAAGAGGGACAAATCCTATCTAAGTCACTCACATTCCTCTGCATGATTTGTAGTATATCTAATAGTCGACTTTATAATCACCTTATTACAGGAACGATATTAAAACATATAACTTCTCATGTAAGGAACCGTACTGAATTCAAGTCAAAGGACTACTTACACCATGGCCACTGTGAGAATTGCTTATGACACTCACGTAACGATCCATGCAGCGTTCTCATGGTGGGTCAGTCCAGTACATTATTACTCTAATATGTACCCATGTGAAGACTTGATATCTCATATCCATGACCCGTGAGATATGGTCATCAGTCTACGCACATACTAGTCTCTACGCATTATTGTTGTCCTAATTTACAATAATACTTGATTAGGGACATTTAAGAATAGTGTTCTAATTACAACCAATAAGATCTCACAATCAAGTCATTCACTTGATATCCCATGGTATTGAACATACTATTCTAAGGACTTTATTATGCTCATTTAATCACAATCAATAACACAATAAATAAAATGCCTCATATATGAAATAAATGTCATAATGCAATGTAAACTAGTAATGTCAATACACAACTAGCCTCTAAGGCATACACCAACAATCTCCCACTTGCACAAGAAACAATCAGACATAAATCTAATGCCCATAGACCTAGTGTGACCCTCATGCTTTTGCTGTGTAAGGGGCTTTGTAAGTGGGTCAGCAACATTATCATTGTTGGTACTCTGCATATCTTCACATCTCCTCTATCGATGATCTCTCGAATGAGATGGAAGCGCTAAGTGTATGTTTGGATCGATGGTGAAATATAGGCTCAGCTTGTGCAATGGCCCCATTGTTATCACAATACAGGTCCAGTGGGTCCGCAATGCTAGGAACCACACCAAGTTCAGTGATGAACTTTCTAATCCAAACGGCCTTCTTTGCTGCATTGGAGGCAGCAATATACTCAGCCTCTGTGGTGGAATCAGCTACTGTCTCTTACTTCGAACTCTTCCAGCTTACAGCTCTACCATTTAGGCAAAACATAAAACCTGATTGCGATTTGGAGTCATCCTTATCGGATTGGAAGCTAGCATCAATGTAATCCTTTACAACAAGCTCTTCCTCGGCTCCATATACCATGAAAGAATCCCTGGTCCTTCTTAAGTACTTAAGGATGTTCTTCACAGCAGTCCAGTGGCTCTCATCGAGATCTGACTGGTACCTGCTCGTCATGCTCAAAGCATATGAAACATCTGGACGAGTACATAACATGGCATACATGATAGATCCAACTGCAGATGCATATGAAATCTTAGTCATGTGGTCTCTCTCATCTTGAGTGGAAGGACATTGAGCCTTAGACAGGCTTACCCCATGTGACATAGGGATAAATCCTTTCTTGGACTCTTGCATATTGAAGCGTTTCAATACTTTGTCTATATATGTACTCTGACTCAGGCCAAGCATTCTCCTTGATCTATCTCTATAGATCTTGATACCTAATACATAGGTAGCTTCACCCAAGTCCTTTATGGAAAAGCATTTTCTTAGCCAAGTTTTTATAGACTGTAAGGTAGGGATGTCATTCCCAATGAGTAGTATGTCATCTGTATACAATAACAAAAATACAACTGTGGTCCCACTAACCTTCTTGTAGACACAAGGTTCATCTTCATTCTTGATGAAACCAAACTTTTTGATTGCATCATCGAAACGAAGATTCCAGCTTCTAGAAGCTTGCAATCTATAAATGGATCGTTGCAGTTTACACACCTTTCCAACATCCTTTGGCATGACAAAACCCTCAGGCTGTGTCTGTACACATCCTCGAGAAGATTTTCATTTAGGAAAGTAGTTTTGACATCCATCTGCAAGATTTCATAATCGTGATATGCTGCAATAGCAAGCAAGATCCGAATGGATTTAAGCATGACAACTGGGGAAAAATTTGATCATAATCTACACCATGAACTTGCTTGAAACCTTTAGCCACCAACCGCCCCTCAAATGTATGCATGTTACCATCCATGTCAGTTTTCTTCTTGAATACCCATTTGCACCCAATAGGTTTTACCCATTCAAGTGGGTCTACCAAGGTCCATACTTGGTTGGTATACATGGATTTCATTTCAGATCTCATGACCTCAAGCCATTTCTCAGAATCTGGGCTTTTTACAGCTTCCTCCTAAGTCGAAGGCTCATCTTGATCTATGAGCAATACATCACCATGTTAAGTCACGAGAAATTCATATCTCTCGGGTTGATGAGGTATCCTACTAGACTTATGTATGCCTTGTGCTACTTGAGTAGGTGATTGTTTCACAACAATTTGTGGAGTCTGCTCCATTTTCACCATTAGTTCGCTGCTACTTTGCGAAGTTTGAATTTTTTCAAGTTCTATTGTTCTCCCACTGGTTCTTTTGGAGACAAATTTTCTCTCTAGGAACACAGTAGTCCGTGTGACAAACACTTTGCCTTTGGTCAGATTATAGAAATAGTATCCCTTGGTTTCCTTGGGATATCCTACAAAGATGCACTTATCAGATTTGGAACCAAGTTTATCAGGGACTTACATATGCCTCATAATCCCAAATCTTCATAAAGGACACACTAGGACTCCTCCCAGTCCATATCTCATATGGTAACTCTTGAACCATTTTGGATGGAACACGGTTAAGTGTGAAAGCAGCTGTTAAATGGATCATGTCCCCAAAAGGAGCTAGGAAGATCTGCATGGCTCATCATGGATCGGACCATGTCTAACAAGGCCGATTTCTCCTCTCAGAGACACCATTGCATTGCGGTGTTTTAGGAGGAGTGAGTTGAGATATTATCCCACTCTTTTAGATGGTCATCAAAATTTTGGCTTAAGTACTCACCTCCTCGATCTGATCGAAGGGCCTTAATACTTTTACCAAGTTGGTTTTGTACCTCGTTCTTGAATTCTTTGAACTTTTCGAATGATTCTGATTTCTGTTTCATGAGATACACAAATCCATATCTACTGAAATCATTAGTAAATGTAATGAAGTACTGAAAACCTCCTGTAGCCTATGTGTTAAAAGGTCCGCAGACATCACTATGTATGAAACCTAAAAGATCACTAGTCCTTTCACCTTTTCCAGTGAATGGAGCTTTTGTCATCTTGCCCAACAAACAAGGTTCACATACCTTGTCACGCCCCGCTTTCCAAAAATATGGAATACGAGCGCGTGTCGAAACCCAGCGGATGATTTTAACATCATCCATAAGCTGTAGGATCGACTCAGCATCACAACAAGAATATAACAAGATATATACAACCAAGCATGCATGAATAATTTATTAGCAACAGAAACAATTGAAAATATAATAATAACATCCAAATAGTTTCAAGTCTGGATCAAGTTAAAACTCGGGAATATCAGCCCGTTACAAGTTCTTTAAATAGCAAGAAATATAATTCAGAAAAACAAATAATTCAAGAGAACAAGTATTCTAATCAAGTCCTTTCTCCATTTGAAAGCTAAAACCTTTGCTCACCAATTCCAGCAGGTAGCTCGTCTCCAAAGTCTGCTTAATAAATATAAAAAGAAAAAAAAACAGGGAAAAACAAGAGAAAATGCCTTTAGTGCAAGCTAGGGCCACAAATAGTAAAAACGAGTATAAGTAATGGGGAACAAGAATTTGGATTCAAGAATGTAATAAGGTTAACAACAAGTAATGGAAGTCCAAAATTCTAGCTAGCAAGGGAGACAACTCAAGTGAACAGGCTGGATAACAAATACTAATGGCGAAATAAGTGACAAGTGAACCTGTAGGGATATCTAACCTCAAGTGACACGTCTCAAGTCTAGTGTCAAATATTCAAGTGTCAAATCTCAAGTAACAAGTTGTCAAGTATCAAGTAACATGTATCTGTAACACCCTGCAAAATTGGAAATTACAATTTTGCCCTCGTGTGTTATGCACGTGTATTTTGTAATGTGTTTTCATCCTGTATTTTGATTATCGACTATTTATTTATTTTCAATATTGATTTTTCCCTATTTTGAATCAACAAAAATATAATATTTCGATATTTGTATTCTATGTGCTTTGTACGTGTTTCAATACACATATTAATTACACATTTTCCGCCACTACGGGTGATAATTTCTAGGTTCCAATTATTCATTTTATGTTTACAAATCTATTTTTATAAAACGAAAATTCATTTTCCCCTTATTTTGATTAAAATGTATTTTCGATTTTCTGCACGTATGGTGCACGTGCAAATTTTTATTCTCATTTTGCTACTCTCATTTTACTATTTTTAGCATGCATTAGTTTTATTTAGCCTTTCTTTTGATCCATGGACCTATAAACTAAAATGTAGCCCATTAGGAGAGGAGCCTACTAGATAATTAAATAAATTAATTAGTAATGAGCCAATGTAGCAAGCCCATTATTAAAATCACATTTTTAGTTAAACATGTACTAATACATGACAAGTTATAAATATTAGTACACATTTAGAGTTATAGAAATGTATTCATATTTGTTTGTGCATGTGTGCATGCACACACAAATGTATTTGGACCATTTTGTGGGCTAGGGGGTGGCCGGTCATGGAGTGAGGAGGAGAAGGGTTTTTGAGTTAAGTTAGTGGAGAGTGGGGAGATGAAGAGATGGGGGTTTTAGGAGTTAGGAAAGTGGAGAGTTGTAGAATAAATTTGAAGAGTTATTAGGGTGGAATTTTTGCACTTTAGGCCCTCCCAAAATCCTATAAATAGAGCCCCATTTTCTACCTTTATCTTGCACCAAAAACATTATCAAAAGAAAGGAAAGAAAGAAAAGAAAGAGAGTGAGGGTCCTTTTGCTTGGAGGAATTGCTAGAGAGAGGAAGCCATTGCTAGGGAAAGGGAGCTTTGCTAGGAGGAGGAGCCTTATTAGGAGCTAGAAATCTTTCGAGCTAGAAATGGTGTTCTCTTTTCTTTTCATTGTTCAAGCTTCACAAAAGGTGGGCGTTCTCCTACTTTCTAATTTTTAGAATGTACGTGCTAATAAAAGTGAATGAGTAGTTATGATAAAGTAGAACAATCTATTCTATTGAATAAGGTGTGAATAGTAGTGAATCATGTTATGATTATTAAATTAAATTACAACTTGTTATTTGTTAATGAGAAAATAGATGATTGACTATTTTGCCATGAACTAGTATATATGAATGCAGAAATTTTGATTGTATGAACTATTGTTGAGATCTTTCCCTTTTGATAAAAAATAAATTTTTGGGTGAAATCAAATTGATATACATAGAATCATTTTAAGAGATGCAAGTTGTCATTTTTGATACTCATAGTTCGTAATCATTGCAAACATACATTTTATCTTTATTTTACCATCTTTGAATAACATTTTAATACATGATTTATGGAAAAAGACTAGTGATGTGTAGGTTCGGATATTGTTAAATGTGAAACCATAACCATGTAATCATGTTAAATTGCTAATCAGGGCTTCCTTCATAATTTATGGTTTTTATGTGTAAACTAATCAGGGCTTCCTTCATAATTTATGGTTTTTACATTTACACATAGCATGAACATACTGTTTATGTTTTGGACTCTTTTTGTTTAAATATATTCGAAACCAGAGGCTTCTTTGATATATTTTTTTGAGTCTTTATGCATATATCGGAATTTTTGTATGAAAAGATTCAGAAACAAATTTTATTATTAATGTAAAATGAAATGGAAAATCATAAGAAACAATTATAAAATTTTCTTGTTTATTTTGATGTATAAAGATAGAAATTTGAGAATAGAACTTGCTTTTGTAAAGAAAAGTAAAATATTATTTGGTGAAGCAATTACTCTTGAAGAGATTGCACTTTTATTCTGTTTAAGAAATATTTATAGTGATTTGAGACATTGTGATAACTTAGATTTGTTATAACATTTCATGTGATGAAATCGTATTCTTGAAAGGAATGTTTGTTTATAGAGAATATGAATAAATAACTAGATCATGATTAGTGTCAAGACTAAGAAATGATTTCTTTGTGAATAAGTGCTAATACAAGATTTTGATCTTTTGTGAATGAATTGAAAGATGAAATTATTTAGGTTTAAGACATGATTATTAAAGGGTATATGTACCCATGTTTCTTGTACATGAAAGCTTATGACTTTGAGTTAGTAAGACCTCGGTACCGGCATTATTGAAAGAAAAGATTTGAGAAATGATTTGGAGATATGGCTAAGGAGCCATCTCGTATTTGTTGATTAAGTCCGGTAGGAGGTAAAACTAATTCTACGTGTGGAAATTATTCATGTCTTGAACTTAAGAAAATTTAGGCCCATAAGTGAAGATGTAGTAAACTTAGGGAAACGTAAGTGGGGTGCTCTATATAGTTGGTGGTGGACTCCAAGACTATAGACCCAGTTGGTGGACTGAGGTTGCCCTGTGGGAGACGGATTATTATATTTTAATCCGGGACTATGAGGACGGGTCGGCGGTGGACTCCAAGATCTTGAGTAGTCGGACGGATGAGTTTTTGTGTTTACCGTCTTCAATGTATATATATATATACTGGGCTAGAGGGTCACATACGGGACGATTCGTATGATGTGGAATCTGTTATAACAGCCGGCGGTGGACTCCAAGGCTGGGATTCAAATTCGTGGAATAGTCTGAACTTTGTTTTGCTACCGGGTAGTTTTCATGGCGAGGGATCGAGCCCTGTATTGTGAAGAACGTAGGCGCTTGCCCTCGGACCTATGTAGTATGGGATGCATAGAATCCGAACAAGTGTGCATTAGTGTCATCCTAGTGTAGAATGGTATGCATTAGACATTAAGACATGACATACAATTATGTTTAGAATAATCACTTTTGACACTTTATATGATCATTCAATCTTTTTGTGATTTGTTAAAGTATGAGATCGTTATACTATTCCCGACATAGAGAGGATAGCCGTGTATAATATTTTGTCAGTTGTAAGTGACTGACGTGCCCACAGATTGACATGCAGGTAATGAACTATTCATGGAGTTATAAAGTGGATATGCTGTTGCTGTTTAGAAGTTAAAGATGTTGCAAATGATGTTAAAGTTATACAAGTTGTATTTCATTGTTGTAATCTTTTATTCTTCCGCCGTGTAAAGGAACTCTGATGTATTGTGAATGAAAAGTTTTAAATTCCTTGTAAAATTGTACGAAGTGAAGTAAAGATCCTATGAAATCTCGAATTTATCCTTATTTAAAATTCGGGGTGTTACAGTATCAAGTTCAAGTTTCATGTTTCATGCCTCACGTATCATGTTTCATGTATCATATCATCAAGTATCAAGTAACAGGTGTCATGTTCAAGTATCATGTCCAAGTCTTGTGGTTATTACTATCTAGGTAACACTTCATGCATCCATACTTTTACTACATGGTTGCTACAGTCAAATCAATTACGTTTAAACCTAGTAATGGAGTCTATAGGGCGGTGTACTCAGGTATCAAGTATCAAGCAGGTGATGAAACCATGGGCTCTAGAGGTGGCCCCCGTCACCCATGACGTGGCACTTAGTTCCATTTAACATAACATTATGGGAAACACGGGCCCCCTTCCGAGTACACTTATCTATGTTGTCCACTACTATGGTCTTTCCCTTAACCCCGGCTTATTACTTTTTATTATTTTATCGAGCAAGCATACATGTGTGCAAAACAAGTCAAGAAATCAGTGTCATGTACATGGAACAAGTTTAGGGTAGTTATAAGGCATAATCGAGGGTCGACATGAATAAAAGTAACACGAACAACGAAAATCCCAAATCTGGACAGCACAACGTTGTTGTACCAAAACTGTGATTCCCGTTGCTACGAAATAGCAAAAGTGAATCCATCAGGAGATCTAGAAACTAGACTCCTGCTCGGTTCCAACGCATATAATTAAGGTACATGGAAGTAGTGGGAACATGTGTCAAAATAGCGAATTACACAACTAAAGTGTTCAGGCAGAAATTATGTATTTGTATTTATACATGTGAAACAGTGTTGAAATAATGTTAATTAATCCTAAGAAAAATTTGGGGATGTCCTATAGGGTGTCCAGCAACATCATATAAAATTTCGAGTCAAACGCTTGATGTTAATATAGTTAAATTAATTCGCAAAGTAAAGGTGTGCAGCAGTTTTGCGAATCTGCGTCTACCGACACAGCTGCAGTAAAACTGCAATAGCTCCTAGACCATAACTCCGAATTCAAAAATTCCGGAGGCTATTGACATCTAGACATCTAGAGCTACATTTTCTATTCAGGGCTTGGGTTCAGATTCTGAAGTTAAAGGGGTCAAAACAGTATAGTAAGATTCAGGACAGCAACATGTGGAAATGTCTTACTAGTATAAGTTACCTGAAAATTGGTTATTAGGCGTCTAGGTTAATGTGTGATATAAATACAGGATAATGGTTGTCAAAACAGAAAGTAATAATTATTTTTCAAGCCAAATGGTTGCAAGATCATCAAGTACAAGATATAACATATGTCTACAAATCTAGAGCTCCTTAATTTCATGTGTCCATGTGTTCAGGGGGTAAAATGAGTCCAAGTAGTTATAATATAATAGAATAAAATTATTGTGACTCTTAAGATTATGAAATGAGGAGGTTTAATATTGATCAACAACGACAGTCAAAGAGGAGTCACAATTTCTAACTATTTGTAGTATTTTCAAGGAATGCTTGTACTGAACAAAAATGTGTACAAGAGGAATACTTGCCTTGATTGACGATGAATAGATCTGTTAGTTGAAGAAGATGGGATCAAAATTTCCCGGGTGAGATCTCCCAAAAGCACGTGTGAAGCACGTGCAAGAAATCAACAGTAGAGTGAATTTCCCCACACCGGATCGGTCCAGAACAGCAAACAGCGTTCGGGATCTGGCATGGCAAAACACGGGACAGCAAATCCAGCGAATAAGATCTCTCCTTTGCAGCGGATCGGGGCCAGAACACGGAACGACATCTTCGGATCTGCTGTGGGTGAACAGGGAACAGCGATCAGATCGACCTTGATTGCACGGATCTTGGCGCGATCCAAGGGCTGAGATTTGATGGCGCCAACTGAGCGTCTTCTTCCTTCTTCGTCGAAACAAAGAGTGAGAGAGAGAAAGTGTGACGGCGACGACACTGGCGAGCGGCGATGTCGACGGCGGCGACTGGTTGGGAAGCGACGAAGTGCGAGGTCGTCGGCGATGACGGGGCGGCGCGCGTCAAGAAGATGACGACGCTCTGCTTCTTGGGTTCGAACAAGGGAGCGAGCGGAGGAGTGGTTCGGTGTGTTAGCGGCGTGGACGGAGGTCGTGGCGATGAGGGGGCGATGGGGCGATGGAAATGGCGATGGGTAGAGGTTGGTGCAGTGGCAATGGGGGTCGAGAGCTTGGTTAATGGCGGAGGACGGATTGGTGTAATCTCTGTTTCCGTAAATTTATATTTTCAAGTATTTTCCCGTATTTTAAATTAAACTATTCTCTTTTAATTTAATATGATATTCAAAATATTTTGTGAAGCCCAATATTTGATTATTCAACTATTTTAATATGTGAAATATTTTGGAACCCAATTTTTATTATAAGCCTAGTAATTTAAATTAAACCCAATTGTCTAATTATTTATGTTGGACCCAATTCTATATTTAAATAATTAAATTGTTTTGAGCCCATAGACCAAGCCCATCCTCTATTGGGTCTTGAACCACTAGCCCAAACCCAAACCCTCCTTGTTGACCAGATCAACAAATTCCTTCTAGATCTCCCCTAATCTCTCCTACCTCCTTTAATCCCCAAATTAAATCCCTCCCCATTAACATAGCAGTTATAACAATCCTAATCATCTTCAATTCTCTTCCATACAATCAACTATTTGAATCCCGTAACCTCCTCCCCCTAAAATCACTCCACTCCTCATTTTAATATAATATAATATCTATACATTTATTAGTTTACTAATATATATATATCTCTCTCTCCCCCATACCTCTTTCCTCCTCTGATTAAAACAAAACCACACAACCAAAAACCAAACCCAAAATGCCAACGCTTCTCTCCTCCTCCCTCCCGCTCACTCCCTCTCTCTGTTTCATTTTCAAACCAAACCAGAACCCACCCCCATCATCGACGAGCTCCCACCATTGCCGCCCTTGCCGAAGTCCTCGAGCGCTTCTCGCTCGCAGCACCGCATCCTCATCTCCCCGTCGAGCTCGCTCCACCCCATCGTCTTCAACCTCGAGAACCACCCCGCACCTCTCCTCTCGACCCCCACATCGCTTCGCCCCTTCCCCTGTCACCATTGCTGAACCCCTCCGCTACTCCATCTCTGGCTCCACCCTCTCGCCCTCCCCGTCGGCACCACCACCTCGTCGAAGCACCGTGATCGTCGACCTCTCTATTGCTCTCCCCTGTTCCGCCGAGAAACAGAGCGTCGCCGTTTCTGCCGTCCCTTGGTCGCCCTCGACATTGCTGTGGCTCCTCCACCACCCTCGCCTTGCCACCGCGCCGCCCCGTCGCTGCCCAATGTCCCGAAGCTTCGCCCCACCTCCCTTGCCATCCCCTGTGCACTCGAACCTCACAGCACCGCTTTCCCCTTCGCATCGACCTCCCTACCGTCGCTGCCTCGTCGCCAGCGTCGCGACCTCCAGTCGCGCCTTACCCTCGCTCTCGCATCGCCATTCACACCCTCGCCCTCCACTTCTCCCACGCTCTTTTCTCTTTCTCTCCCTCTCTGTTACATTGGGAAGGAGACAGGTTAGTGTTTGGGTGTTGTGTGGGTGTTGTGTTGGTGTGGTGTGTGGGATCCTGTTTGGTGTGGTGTTAGTGGAGAAGAGTTGGTTGTCGTGTTGGTATTGGCTGGGTTACGGTGTTTGGTGTTCGGACCAAGATCCAGTGTGCACACTTGTTATTTGTGGGGTGGAGTTACTGTTGCAGTTCCTTTGGTTGCGGATTGTTCTTCACAGCTGTTCGCACGTAATTTTCGGAGTTCGCCGATTAATTTTCTTTAAATCGTCAAAAGGCAAGTATCTCTTGTACAATTTTATTTGTTCTAGTACAAGCCCTTTGTAAAAATACAGCAAGTATATTATTATTGACTCCAATTCGCATTCATAAGTCGAATTGATATCCGTTTCTATACCTAATCCGTCGATCCTGTATTCACATGAGATCATGAATACTTTGTTATCCTATGCATGACACGAACACAAATAAATACAAACATATGTACTTTTAGGGATTTCACATGTTGGTGTGAATGACTATTTTACCCTTGATAATAATTTGAATGTTGTATATTATCACTTCATTTTTGATTTAGTTTTATACATATAATCAGTCACTTTGTAGTTGCAATATTATTTTAGATGACCCTAAAATATTATGGACCCATATATGTAATAATAAATTAGACCCAAGTATGACATTAAAACTATATGTTTCACATCTCATGACTTAAGAACATGTTTCATGCACAATTCCTAGATGTTCCATGTCCATATCTTGACATCGTTCTCATTGCATTATGATCATGTTAACAAAATTAATAAAAGTAACAAGCCAGGGTATAAGGGAGAGATTTAAGTAGTGGGCAATATAGAAGAGCGTACTCGGACGGGAGCTCGTGGTTTCCCGATGCAAATTGCAAGTTACAAGTTGCAAGTTTGCGAATGATATGTTTATATGTTTCACGCTATATGTTTACACTATGTTTGACTCGATATGTTTTGCATTATATGTTTGCACGTATCTCGATACAATATTGAATGACATGTTTTTCCGAGTACGTGACCTATAAAACCCACCACTAAATCTAACCGAAATTGTATTGACTGTAGCAGCCATGTAGTAAAAGTATGGATGCATGAAGTGCTACCTAGATAGAATCAAACATTAGACATAAGATTAACACGTGCATTTGCATGATCCAACTATATGTTACATGTTCATGTTGACTCGATAACTGTTTACTTGATAACTTGTTTTATATGTCACCTGTTCCATATTGCTTTGTTCATATCATGTTTACATGTTGTATTTTTGTTCCTATTTCATGACTATCGATTCCTTGCTCTTTCCTGTTTTTCTTTTGTTTTATTTTGTACCTCTTTTTCCTTAGCTTGTACCCCCTTGCGGCCCGTAACTTGTATTAACGGGTCTCCTTGTTTCCCTTTTCTTTTCTTTTCGTTATAATATACTTGCAGGCCCAAATGGAGAATTACCAGAAGGTGTCGCTGACCAAGTGTTCTAGTCTAATATTATCATGTTATATTTAGTTTGTGTTTTACATCATTAAACTCTTTAATGTAATCCGGGCTTGTTTGACTCGTAACTATTGTATTTTCCAGTTGTTGGTTATTTATGGACTATGTCATGAACTTTCATTACTACATTGTGATATTTATATGCCTGCGTGGTTTGTTTTATTATCTTGTTGTTGAGTTTACTTGTACAGCTCATGAATGGTGCATTCGCACCATTCGCTGGGCCTTACTCTCGTGCCCGTATTCCCGTGTTTTGAGAAGCGGGGCGTGACATTTGGGTTCGGGAGTTTCGATGGCGTATGGTGATGGCGGTGAGGTGGTTGATGACGGGATGATGGTGGGTGTTGGCGATGGTGTTGATGAAGGTGAGGGGATGATCGGAGGGCGATCGGAGTAGGGAAAAGGGTCAGAGCGTTGGAGATGGAATCTAGAGGAAGAAGAAGAAAACGGCGGAGGTGATGGGGTTTAAAACAGTATAGGGGTAGGGGTCAGGGTTAGGGTTAGTTTTAAATAGTGAGGGTTTTGGGTTTTGGGTATTAGGGTATCCAAATTGAATAGGATCCAACTTGAGAATTGGTCAAATTGTATTCTTCATTCTTCATGAAGAATGACACAAGAGCATACACAATTGAATTAGATGAAAGGACCAAAAATTGAGTCGAAAACAAATTAATGGTTTTATTCAAACTGAAACAAAATGCAGGATCTCAAATAGATGAAAGCGTACAGTGGAGCAAAATACAGTATAAAAATACAAATACGGAGAAATAGGAGTTACATACCTCATATGATTCAAAATAAAATGAGTCAAAGAATCCATCTTTATCGAGTTCGGATATGCTATTCTCATTTATGTGGCCCAAACGACAATGCCAGAGATAAGTTGGGTTCGTATCATTTGACTTGAACCTCTTAGTATTTATATTATAGACGAGCATTTCGAGGTCAAGAATATAAAGTCAATTACTCAATTGTGCAATGCCATAACAAATATCATTCAAATAAATAAAACAACTTTTGTCTTTGATTATAAATGGAAAAACCCTTCTTGTCCAAATAAGAAATAGAAATAATATTCCTACTAACTGTCACGCCCCGCTTCCCAAAATACGGAATACGAGTGCATGACGAAGCCCAGCGAATGATCTCAACATCATTTATAAGCTGTAGGATCGACTCAGCATCACAACAAGAATATAACAAGAGAGATATATATAACCAAGCATGCATGAATAATTTATTAGTAACAGAAACAACTGAAATATAATAAAACATCCAAATAGTTTCAAGTCTGGATCAAGTTAAAACTCGGGAACATCAGTCCGTTACAAGTTCTCAAATTTGCAAGAAATAATAATCCAAGAAAACAAATAATGCAGGAAATAAATATTCTAATCAAGTTCTTTCTCCACTTGAAGGCTAGAACCTTTGCTCACCAATTCCAGCGGGTAGCTCGTCTCCAAAGTCTGCTTAATAAATATAAAAGGGACAACAGAAAAAAACAAGAGAAAACGCCCTTAGTACAAGCTAGGGCCATAAATAGTGAAAGCAAGTACAAGTATAGAGAACAGGAACTGGAATCAAGAATGTAACAGAGATATAACAAGTAGTGGAAAGAACCAAGAACTAGCTAACAAGAAGGATAACTCAAGTAAACAGGCTGGATAACATATACTAGTGGTAAAACAAGTGACAAGTGAAAACATAGGGTATCTAACCTCAAGTGACATGCATCTAGTTCAAGTGTCAGGTATCTAGTCTCAAATCTAGTGTCAAGTTGTCAGGTCTCAAGTATCAAGTTGTCAAGTATCGAGTAACAAGTTATCGAGTATCAAGTAACATGTATCCAGTTCAAGTTTCATGTATCAGGTTTCATGTGTCAAGTTCCAAGTATCAAGTAGTCAAGAATCGTGTAAGCATGTTTCATGTTCAAGTCTTGTAGTTATTACTATTTAGGTAGCACTTCATGCATCCATCTTTTTACTACATGGTTGCTACAGTCAAAACAATTTCGTTAAGACCTAGTAATGGATTTTATAGGGCGGCGTACTCAGGTATCAAGTATCAAGCAAGTCATGGTTCATGAATCGGAAAATAAATAACAAGTTCACGAAAGCAAGTTCGCGAATCCACTAACAAGTTCAAGAACCGCACAATAGGTTCATGAATCAAACAAGTTCATGAGCCAAGTAACTGACTCCATGAATCGATCAAGATACAACAAGTTCATGAACCAAGTAATTGGAAAACACGGGCCCCCTTCCGAGTACACTTACCTATATTGTCCACTCTATAGTCTTTCCCATAACCCCGGTTTGTTACTTTTATTAATTCTTATCAAGCAAGCATACATATATGAAATATTGTAAATTAATTCTAAGAAAAATGGGGGATGTCCTATAGGGTATCCAGCAACTACATATGAAATTTCATGTCCAACGCTTGCTGTTTACATAGCTAAATTAATTCGCAAAGTAAATGTGTGCAGCAATTTTTGCGAATCTGTGCCTACCGACACAGCTGCAGTAAAACTGCAATAACTCCTAGACAGTAACTCTGAATTCAAAATTTTCGGAGGCTATCGACATTTAGACATCCAGATCTACATTTTCTATTCAGGGCTCGGGTCCAGATTCTAATTTTAAATGGGTCGAAACAGTAAAAGAAGATTCAGGACAGCAACATGTGGGAATAACTTACTAGTATAGATTACATGGAAATTTGTCATTAGGCGTCTAAGTTATTGTGTGATATAAATACAGGATAGTGGTGGTCAAAACAGCAAGTAATAATTCTTTTTCAAGTCAAATGGTTGCAAGATCGTCAAATACAAAATATAACATGTGTCTACAAATCTAGGGCTCCTTAATTCATGTGTCCATATGTTCAGGGGTAAAAGAGTCCAAGTAATTATAATTTAACACAATGAAATTTTTGTGACTCTTAGAATCTAAAATTTTAGAGGTTTAATATTGATCAACAACGATAGTCAAGGAGGAGTCACAATTCTAACTATTTGTAGTATTTTTCAAGGGATGCTTGTACTAGAACAATTAAAATCGTACAAGAGATACTTGTCTTAATTGACGACGATTAGATCCACTTGTTGAAGAAAATAGGATCGAAAAATCCCGGGCGAAGTCCCCCAAAAGCACGTGTGAAAATCAACCGTAGATCGAGTTTTCCCCCACACCGGATCCAAGCTCAAACAGCGATTTCAGATTCGCAGCGCCAAAACAGCAAAACACCAAAGCACGGCCAATCCAATTGCGCCCTCGCACCGGATCAGGCCGAACAGGGAACAACAACACCGGATCTGCTGTGGCGAAGCAGCGAACAGCAATCAGCGTGGCACGAATCTTGGCGCGATCCAACGCCTGAGATCAATTCCCGCCCAACGTCCTCTTCTTCTTCGTTGAACCAAAGAGCGAGAGAGAGGGAGGGAGGGCGACGATGCTAGGTCTTCGATGCTGCGATGCGATGACGGCGACCGGTTGGGAAGCAACGCAGCGCGAGGTAGACGAAGGCGGCGGAATCACGACACGACGTCGAGAAGCGACGCGCGCGGCGACTCTGTTTCTTGGGTTCAAAAGCAGGGGAGGAGGAGAATGGGGATTAGGTTCGGGGCGTGGCGGCTGGCTGAGGTCGAGGGGATTGGGAACGATGGCGAGGCAACTGTGGCGCGGAGGAAGCGACACTCTGCTCTCGAATTCGAAAACAGGGGAGGAGAGTGGGGATTGATCTGGGCGTTGGCGTTGGTGGATGGGCGAGGCGAGGCGATGAGGAGATGGGATTCGGCAATGTAATGGTGGTCGGAGTAGTGGAGAATGGCGAGAACGGTTAATGGCGGGGGATGGCTTCGAGAAAGGGAGTTGGGTAATGGCGGAGGATGATGGCGATGGGTGGTTCTGTGGAGGTTGACGACGAGCGGGAGTCGAGTAGGTGGTGGTCGAGGTGGTTGTGGGGTTGGCGAAGAAGTGGCTAGGGGTGAATGGAGGAGCCGACGACGATTAGGATTGGGTATGGGTGATGCGAAGGAGAAGGAGACGGAAGGAATGGCAAGAGCGGCGGGGGTTTGTTAGGGTAGCACAGTGATTAGGGTTAGGGGTTAGGGTTAAGGGGTTTAAATAGATAGGGTTTCGGTTTTAGAGTATTACGGTATCCGCTTCGAATAGGGCCCAACAGGAGAATTGATCAAAATGTATCAAAATGGGGATTAAAATGATAAATGAGGAGAAATAGTCAATTCTTCATTAAGAACGACACAAAGTGCACACAAATAAATTCGATAAAAGGACCAAAAATTGAGTCGAGGCAAAAATAATGATTTTATTCGAACTGAAATAAAATACAGGATCTCAAATAGATGAAAGAGTACAATTGAGCAAAATACAGTATAAAAGTACAAATACGGGGAAACAGGATTTACACTAACAAAGTAACAATTCTCTAACTCAATAATAAGCCCAGTGGGCAATGATAAATGACAAGTTCGTACAGCCAAAACAACAATTTTTGCTCAATTTCCAACTCGTAGGTCAACTTCGTCCTTAGCCAATGGTCTACTCTTTTTAAGATCCTGCACATTTACACAAATGTGAGACACACATCTAGTATCTAATACCCAAGATGAAGAAGTAGATAAATTGATTTCTATAACAAAAAAACCTATAGCGGAAGTCTCACTTCCTTTCTTCTTCTTAAGCTCTTCCAGGTACTTATGACAGTTCCTCTTCCAATATTCGGTTTCACCACAGTGGAAGCATGTGCCCTCCTTGGCCACCCCATCCTTAGGTTTCAAGCAGAAGTGTTGGGCTTGGAATTGTCCTTGCCCTTGGGTTTCTTAATCTTCTTTTTGCCCTTGCCCTTACCTTTGGCCACCCCACCCTTAGGTTTCAAGGCAGAAGTGCTGGGCTTGGAATTTTTCTTGCCCTTCCCCTTGCCCTTCCTCTTGTCCCTGGGTTTCTTAATCTGCTTTTTGCCCTTGATCTTACCTTTGTCCTGTTGAACCATCAAAATGGTCTTTCCCTTAGTAATGTTCTGCTCAGTGGTTCTCAACATGCTTAGCAGTTCTGGCAAAGGTTTGTCAATCTCATTCATATTGTAGTTCATGACAAATTGACTATAACTTTTCGGCAATGATTGCAGGACCAAGTCAATGGCTAACTCTTGACCCAAAGGGAAACCAAGTCTTTCAAGGTTCTCTGTGTACCCAATCATCTTAAGCACATGAGTTCCAACAGGGCTTCCTTATGCCAGTTTGCACTGAAACAATACCTTTGAAACTTCAAACCTCTCATGCCTAGTCTGCTCTTGGTAGAGCCTCTTGAGGTGTGCGATCATATCATAGGCATCCATATTCTCATGTTGCTTCTGAAGCTCAGAGTTCATGGTGGCTAGCATGAGACATCCAACGTCCAAAGCGTCATCTTGATGTTTCTTATGAGCATCAAGATTTGTAATATATCCCTCCGCATGATTTGTAGTATATCCAATAGTCGACTTTATAATCACCTTATTACATACAACGTTTGACGACATTAAAACATATAACTTTTCATGTAGAAAACCGTAGTGACTTCAAGTCAAAAAACTACTTACACCATGGTCACTGTGAGAACCGCTTATGACACTCACATAATGATCCATGCAGCGTTCTCATAGTGGGTCAGTCCAGTACATTATTACTCTAATATGTACCCATGTGAAGACTTGATATTTCATATCCATGACCCGTGAGATATGGTCATTAGTCTATGCACAAACTAGTCTTTATGCATTATTGTTGTCCTAATTTACAATAATACTTGACTAGGAACATTTAAGAATAATGTTCTGATAATAACCAATAGGATCTCACAATTAAGTCATGCACTTGATATCTTATAGTATTGAACCTACTATTCTAAGAACTTTATTATGCTCATTTAATCATAATAAATAAAATGCCTCATATATGAAATAAATGTCATAATGCAATGTAAACTAGTAATGTCAATACACAACTGGCCTCTAGGGCATACACCAACACTCCCTTAGGACTGTGCTCGGGGCTCGCCACCTTTGAAAAAGCTAGGCCCTAGGTTCGGGCTTTTGTAACTAGACATTGGTGTAAATCATGAATGTCAATCACACATTTAAAATAGTAATCATCTATCTAAATTCAACCATGTATTTATAAATTTGAACAACAAATTTATAATTCCAAGTTGTATAATTTGTTCACTTAAATATAATCATCTACTTATAACTAAGCGCATCAGCGCAATTCATATTTCAGTCTATATAATATATTTATTATATATAATCATTCACTTAAGATAAAGTCTTAATACAAACCAAGCCGTTCAATATGCTAAATAACTAGCATATAATCAAATTACACGTACATGACTTGATACATGCACTGCACGTGTTGCCATTCTCCGGCTTCACTCTCTTCAAATCTTTCCTTTGGGAGATTGTTACTAAACCTGCAATTCTTGATGAACCTAGATCTAAAAAATTAGGGAAATTCATTTCTATTTTGTATCTGACGGAATAGTGAGTAATCAAAAAATGTTGACATTAATTGTAATAAAATCCTTCATGATAGTCACAGGAGTACGCTTATTCATTTCCATGAATCCATATCATGATCGAGTTCACTAAATTCTTCTCATATCCAAACAAGGTGATATTGTGGAAGAAAGTGGCAAACTGGTACACTCCCTGGGTTCACGTTAAGCACTCTGAATGCAATGTGCTTGGGATTCCAATTCGCCGTGTCGGTGTGGCAAACAGCCACAGCCTCAACCTTGGTCCCCATCTTTGCCAACCATGGAAACCTGGTACGCTTTTGTCGCCCTTGTCGAATGACAGCATAAGCATAGGTCTGAGCATGGCAAACCACCAAATTAGACCCGGGCAACCTTTGAACCCCGTAAGACCCATATAGTGTACAACTGTTTCGGTGAGTTCGCTTTTCCTACGTCCGTCGAAACCGGCCGCCTGAATTATGCAACTACCGATGCTAGTCATGCTGAAATCTACCATGGATTCAAGAGATGTAGCACAGTACTTGTCCTCTCCTTCATTTGCTTGCTGGCTCTTCGCACACTGAAAGAGTTTCCTTCCTTAAATATGCTTCCATGGAATTGGGCTCAACTTAAAAGTGCTTGAGAATTTCAGGAAACTTGCTAGATGTGACAGGGATGGAATTCGCCTGTTGGCGGGAAATGAAGGTAGAACCAGAGGTGGTAGGAGTAAAATGCAGAGTCATCTGAGTTCCGGCCTGTAGGTCCTTCTCTAAGAAGAATAGGGCAATGTTGGAAAAATAGCCAACGATTATTTCTCCTGGCTTTGGCTTGCCTATGTTTACAGATATAACTCCTTTACCGACGTTGACTGCCGTGCCGTACTTATTGTCGGTAAATTCAACTGCAGTAAAATTGTGGAGTTACCAATGAATATAGAGGTAGCAGTAACATTGTAAAATGCGAGAGAAATTAACGGGTTGAAGGGGTAAAAAGATCTTTGATTACATTTGGCATGGGGGTATTGGGCTGGGCAGGACGTTGTTCCAATATGCCTGGCCTGCAGGTACAGCTGCACCATGACTTGCTGCAATTGCAATCTGTAAAGAAAAATTGAAAACAAGTTGATGGTAAAAGAAGAAAGATAGTAGGATTTTTTTTTTTTTTTTTAAGAGAAAAGGTGGAATCTGTGAATCCTGTTTCATTAATAAGAGTTTAACGAAACAAACCCATAGTACTGTGCCCAAGTACAAACTACAGACAGAAAATAAAACATACATGAAGCAACATGACGCGTATAAACAACAAATCCCTCCAACAACCCTGGAGGGTGGGCCGACAAACAAGCTCGGTCCAGCAAAATTGTAAGTATGTCAGTTTAGCTTCGTACAGTGCCTCCACAGCACATGCACACCCACCTAAGACAAGTCAGGCAGGATTTTATCACCCGCCGATCCCTGCCTTCACCTCGCTGGGGGGACCCCATCTATGGGCCCAAGCCCTGCAGATCGAAAACTGACCCCACGGCACATGCACATCGATCGCACCCTCCCACCATCTCCACCACTCATCCTACAAACATGTCAGTAGCTCCCACAGCCGCTACCAAAGAGATAGCCATGAAAGAGGATACCTTCGCCTCTCACACGATAGCACTTTCTCAAGCGATTTCTCACCAAACAACTATCTCGCTCACCCCACCAAACACCACGCTCGAAGAGAGCGCCATGGAGAGGATACCTTCACCTCTCTCACACTCAAGCTCTCTCCGGCAATTTCTCACCACACAGACTTATCTCGACTCATACTCCCAATTCGAGAAAAGAGACGACCCTGTCACGAGCCAGTGGCCTAAGCTGGAGGAAGCTCAATAGCCTGATAGTAGGCACTGTAAGGACTTCACCAGCGACATCGAGGACACTCCAGACCAATCAAACCCAAACCCAACACCCCATCACCCCCAACGGGCCCCATACCGAACCACCTCCTTCACACACTTAAGCCCCAGATCCATGGCGTACACAACAACAGACGCTGGAGGATGCTCTGGCGCGACATAGTCGCTCCGCGACAGTTGAGACAAGTACCCCGAAAGTTGAGACAAGTGAGCGCACATCCTGGAGGGACCCCATCTTCGGGCCCAAGCTCCACAATCGTGCAAAACAACATACGAGACCCTCCACACTATGTAATGCCCCGATTTTCATTTAACGAAAATTATTTTATTTTGCATATAGTGTGCACGTACAATATTTTGGTTGAATTAAATGTTATGATTATTTTCATTATGATGAGTATAAGTATTTAAATATGTGCTTTTAATTATTTTATACAAAGCCTTCTTTCAATTAGACAAAAAGCCTTTTCTTAAAGCCCAAAGTTTAATTCATTTATTTTATTTTATAATTATTATTTTTGGCCCATAAACTAAAGCCCATGAGCTATTTCATTTTTATTACAATTTGTGGTGTAGAATACATTTTTTAAACTTATTTTTATGAAAAATCTAATGTACAAATTTCTAAATTGATACCAAGTTGCATGCACGTGCACTACATGTACACGTGCAAATGCACACAAGGTAGGCCAGTTTTAATCTCTTGGAGGGAATTTGAAATTTTCAATTGGAGATCATGCTTGGTGGTTACTTGGTTGTGGGTAGTTAATGCAACTCCTACTTTCATCTTAGCCCTCCATCTTATAGCCAATTACTTGATCCTAGCCCTCCATTCCATCAAGATTTTAGTATAAATACCCCCCCCCCCTCTCTTTTGTCTTCTTCATGAGAAATCTAATTGAAAAAGATACATTTTAAAGATTGAGTTGAGGGTGAAGGTCGGCATTGCTTCAGAAGGTTTCGGTGGCAAGGAACAAGGAGGAGAAGTCACATTATCAAACTAGAAGGCTTCGCGGGATTCGTTTACTTCGTCAATAAGGTGGGTGTTTCTCAGGAATTCTAATATAGTAATTGTGCTATGGCAATAATGATTGTTACCATACTTATGAAAAGTAAGTTTAGATATATCAAATTGCTCTGTGTTATGCTTAGTGTGAAAGTTGTGAAGGAATGATAATGAAGTAATGACACTTGAAAAAAAAATTGTAATTGGCTTGTACAGTCGACCGTCATGTGGACAAGTCGACTGGTACGAGGCGGATGCTTTTCTCATGATTTCTAAATTAGAAGATTTAATTGTGTACATGTATACAAACTGAAGTGATAGAATTATTGCTAAATCCATATCCTCCATGCTGTATATAATTTAGGAGACATGAACGGATGAAAAAGAATTAGTGATAATTAGAGAACTGGGGGATAACCCATACAGTCGACCGGTAATGTAAACAGTCGACTGGTATATTGAAATAAAGTATGTACAGTTCAGGGTTCCATGAAACGAGGTATTTTAATGTGATGTTCTAGTGTGTTAAATTGAGATTAGTATTCATCTCTGCAAGTAAATGATAAGTAAATGAAAGTGCATGCTTAGCATTTCTTTGAGGAAAGAAAACATTAGTTGTGTGAAATTTATATGTTGTGATGTTAGTGAACAGATAAGAAATTACATGTTTATGTTAGTATGAATATAACATAATGTGACAAAACGATGTATGTGAATTGAATAACAGAAGGGAAAGATGATTCCTTAATTTGAAATTCAACCTGTTCAGCCGACCGAATGCATGTAGCAGTCGACTGAATTGAGCATGAAAAGTAAACTGTTAAATCACCCAGAACAGACGACTGATTTGAATGACAGTCGACTGTTAAGTGAATGATATTTTAGACATGGAAAACTGCGGAACAGCCGACTGTTCATGTGCAGCAGTCGACTCTCCCGAGCAGTTATGAAGAACTTTATTTGACTGAACAAGTTGACTGGGCTGGCTCCAAGTCGACTGTCCAGAATACTTTTGATATATCAGTACTCTTATTTGGTTTATGATGAAGATTGTGAATCTTATGATTGATATTGGTAAACTCTATTTGTCTTTGCATGAATTTACATGAAGTGAATCATTTATTTGGATTGTGGGAATTAAATGAATATGAAAGCTAGGAACATGATAAAGAAAATCTGTGAGATTATCAAATGAACTCATGGGTTGGAAATGCTCAGATTTTAGTAATTGCGAATTGGAATTGAAACAAAAGAGTAGCTAAGTCTCCCCCGGCATTTGGAATGAAATGAAATGAAATTTGAAATGAAAGACCAAGGTTGGTCATGTTTGAATGAATGATTAAGTATGGTTTAGTGGAGAGACTAACTCTAGAGCTTTGATTTTGTTCATGATTCTGATAAAAACTAAGGATTAGTACATAGTGGAGACGTGATGAAAGTAGGAGAAAAACATGAGTTGAGGGCCATCGGATTGGCGGCGTGAGAGTATTTCACAGGCTGTCTTCACGATGCGTCGTGACATGACATAGATACTGCTCTAGAGTACCGTTCCGGTGGTGATGCTTGTGGGATGTTCGGTGACTGCATGAGGATCGTGTGCCATGAAGGAGACTGAATTGCCACAGGCTGTCTTCACGATGCGTTATGACATGACGTAGGATTCCCCTCCAGGTTTTCTGTACACGTGCTTGTACTCATAGATCATCTAGGATACCTACCATAATTACAGTAGTATATTAAGTCATGGCGAGGGATTGAACCCTATAAAATGAAGTGCGAATAAGGGCTTGCCCTCGGACCTATGTCGTATGGGATGCATAGAATCCGAATAAGTGCGCATTAGTGTCATATAATATAATAACTGCATTAAGGACTAAGTGCACAATCACAACATGACATCAATAGGATAGTCCCTTTATGGCTTATTTGTGAACAAGTTTGTGATTTGTTAAGAAATAAGAATCGTTATACTGTTTTTGGCATAGAGATGATGGCCATGTATAATTATCGTCGGTTGAATAAACTGACGTACCCACAGTTTATATGCAGGATATTTTGCTTGATAAAGGTTAAGGGAGAACCAATGCTCAAAGATTATTTATTGTTGTATCGTTGGTATAAAGTTGTAATTGCTTCCGCTGTCGTTATTTGTAATTTATTGATGTATATGCTTCCGCTGTAAAATGTAAAGTGTAAAATCTCATGTGACTCTGATGTAAAGTGAAAAATTTTATTTCCTTGTAAAATTGTACTAAATGAAGCGGAAAGATCCTGTAGAACATATCGAATTCAGTTGTATTTGGGATTCGGGGCGTTACACACCACCCACAACAAAGGCGTCGACACATCAATCGATAAAGGAGGGTAGCTCAGCGGTGGGGGAGCACCGGGGAGTTGACACATGAACCTTACTACCGCACAACAAATCCTTCATCCAACCCCAAAATATCCTATACTCAAAACCCCCAAATGATTTCCTCTACAATAAAATCCCCCAACAACCAGCTTTTAGAAGGCCATCTGGCGGCTTGCGGTAGAAGAACTTGCGGAAAAGCGCCATCTTCTCTTAGATCCGAGATCGAACAAAATCGGAAGTGAAGGAGCTCTTCTGAAAACCCTAGGGGCAACTCAGGTGAAATGGAGGAGATGGTAGGTCCACGCTTGTGCTGGTTGCAAGGTCAGGTCGCCATCTCCGACGTGACGTCCACACTTCCACCCAGCAGGTCCACCAATCACGTGGAGCCACAAGTCCACCCAATCATTTGGGGACCAACCCACTCTTAGAGCGTCGCTCGCCGGCCATCGACGGCGCGATGGCAGAGACGGGAAGGGAAGGCTTGGAAGGGTAGGGAGATCGGGGAGGGGGCAGGCGTCGAGGGGGAGATGGATGTGGTGGAAGGCTAGGAGCGTCGCTCGGGGGCGGGGGAGATGGACGTGGAGTTGAAACGGCGGTCGGGGAGGGGGGCGGCGCGATCCCGGCCGCCACCCCCTCCAACATTTCTTTAGATCTAGAGTTTTGTTTTTGGGGTTTTTTTTGTGAGCTTTTCTCTCTAGAAAATATAAAATATAGAGAGAGAAACTCTTTTTTTTGCTGTGAAAGATAGTAGGAATTGCAAACAAATAAAGATTGATGTTGGAATATTTTGCTTACAACAAGAGTAGAGAGAAGAACTAGCTAGTAGACGATACATGGTTGCTGTTTTATGTGGATCAGAAGGGGAACTAAATGGTTGGATTTATAGGAGGCTTATCATGAGTAGGATAAACGGGCTTGCTACCTGAATCCACGACTGTATTAATGCAAAGCTCAACAGTCTTCTGCATTGACATTGATTACTGTCGCCTTTAATTTGCAGGATTTTGGTTTGGTTAAGCGTATCAATCATGGTGCATGATTAGAGAAGAAATATTAGCCCAAATTACCAGGTTTGGGTTTTAGCTTGTTAATTTTTTTACTTAAGACTAATTAGTGAATATAATCTATGTCATATTTTCTCATTTACTTGCTCATCTAGTAAATAACCAATTATCGATGTGGATGAAATTAAATGCACAACAATTATTTAGTACTCACCTAAATCATTAATGCATAGTTGCCACATTAATACTTGCTCATTTATTAAATAAGCTTCATATGAACTTTGTACATAGCCGTCACATAGAATGATCCGAATCGTACACAATGTTTAAAATAACTAAATTGGTCATTGAAATTCATTTGTTCATCCATCTGTTATTGTTAAAAAACAACGATATTCAGCCACATAGTTTGTAACACGTTAATGCATGGAAAAATAAATCTCAAATGTATTGATTTCTCATCCGTATACTAATTTAGATGTGGAGATCAAAATGAACAGTTAAAAAATTTCAATTTCTATCTAAATATAAATTCACACATGGTTCTCACTAAAGATCCCACATGATCATATATATATATATATACATATATATATATATATAAGCAATCAGGTGAGAACCATTCTCACGATAAGCTTCGTGAGAACTACACGTATCATATGAATTATTTGAACCGTTCACATTGTTTAACATGATTAAATTTATTTAGAAACATAAAATCAAGTCATTTGAAATTTATTGTCCACGAGTCATTTGAAATTTTATTGTCCATGCATCATGTTATTATAAAAAAATAATGATTTTCAGTCTTACAATTTGTAACACTTCAATGTATAGACAAACGAATCTCAAACGATTTGATTTCTCATTCAGAGACTAATTAAATCATGCAGATCAAAAATAATGGTTTGGATCTTTCAACTAATGTCCAAAAAAAAAAAATCTCATGTGATTCTTACCAAAGAAGTTTTCACTTAATTATGGCTATCTATATAATAAAACACAAAGAAAACTATCAAGTGACTCTCATTAAATATGGTTGAAATCAATGGTTTAGATCTAACCTTGTTGACTTCTAGTTTGGTGTCCACAAAACGTGCTCACTCATACTAATAAGTTTGAATTTAGTGTGTCAGATTTTCAGGATCATATAACATAAAAAAAAGATCCAAGAGAGATTCACAAATATACAAGCAAGGAAAGAAACAAAGAATAATGGCAAACACAAGCAAAAGAGAAAGATATTCCTAAAGAATTCTTGATTAATTGATCCACAAGCAAAAGAGGAAGATATCAAGACCTGAATTTTCTTTCTATTTTCGTGAGATTATAATTGTATAAGATTGATTAAAGAGAGATTAGTTTATGGTAAGAAAACAGAGTGGATTCGGAATAAACAGCGCGTGACCAGTCGATTGCACTTTGTGACTGGTCGACCGTATCACAGTCGACCGCAACCACGAGTTGTGTGAGAAGCGGTCGACCTTTCACCTCTCTACTTTACGTCAGAGAGCTGAATGGTCGACCTTTCACCTCTCTACTTTACGTCAGAGAGCTGAACGGTCGACCGCACCAATATGACGGTCGACCGCACATTGCACTGTGTATATTCTTGGAAAGTATCATTTCCATTTTTGGATTGATACTCTTCCTCGTCTATTAATATTGACGAATCCACTGTGTCTTCCTCACCTAATTACTTCTGAAAAAAATTCTTGAGAACTAATCCTTCAGTAAATCAATCCGAGTGTGAGCGTTTATTTGGTTGTATTCTTCAGCCAAGATCATTAACGATCTTGAAGTTTTTCTTTTCATTTCTTTTCCACTTCGGTGAGATTGACGGAACTTAGATTAGAAGTCCTGTGGGTGTAATAGGTCTCTCGGTCTGAATTCGAGAATCACTGTACAGGGGTTTTGAGTATAGTGGAACGCTTATGGCGGAGAATTGCTACAAGTAGGTGGTGTGGACGTAGACCTGGGGGTCGAACCACGTTATATCGCTGCGTCATCTGTGTTTGCATTTCTTATCACTCTTGCATTTATTTTACTTTATTTTATTTTTTTTAATTCCGTACGATCACCCTATTCACCCCCCAGGGTGATTTACAGTGGTACCAGAGCGAGGTGCTTATAAAAAGCTTAAAAGCTTAAGCAAAAGGTCCAATGGCCGAAATCCCTCCTCCCCAAAACTTGTACTCATCGGAGCCTTTCGTCTCCAATGGGACAAGTCTTACACGATCACCATTTTTTGATGAAAAATGCTTTGATGTCTGGAAAGTTCGTATGTCTCATTTTTTACAGATGCTCAGAGAAGAGGTATGGAATGTATGTATCAAAAAAACAGAAATTCCAGTTAGCGATGGAAAGAAGGCATTCACACCCGTGGAGTTATCCCTCAAAACAGCAAATTCCAAAGCCATGACGGCTCTTTATGCAGGGTTGAACAATGAAGAGCTAATGCGATGCGGGCGTAACTGTAAAACAGCCTACGAGATCTGGAACAACAAGCTGAAGTGGCATGAAGGAACCGCTTTCGAGGTAAAAGCTAAGGTGAATTTGTGTTTCTATAAATTTGATGTGTTTCGTATGTTGCCAGGTGAAAATGTAGACCAAATGCTCGCCCGTTTCGATATCATTGTCCACGAGCTTAAAAGCTTGGGTAAGGGGCTTGATGATGACTGAAAGGTCGAAAAGCTCATAAGCTGTCTCACGCCAGAGTGGGACGTTAAGGTTGCGGTAATGAGAGAGACTCTCGAAGAGAAGGGATTCGACTACTATACATTTCAAGGAAAGCTAAAAACTTACGAAATGAAAATGATGGAGACAAAAAGATACAGGCAAAATATCGGGATTGAACCAAAGACTAAGGAGAAAACCATTGCACTAAAGGCAGAAAAGGCTCGACCATCAAAAGCTGATTCAGATCATGAGGAGTTAGACGAGGACATTGCTCTATTAAAAAGTCAATTTCGTAAGTACCTAAAAAATAAAAATTATGACAGGTATCAAGACGAAAGGGAAAAGGAGAAGGAGGATGTGTGCTACAAGTGCAAGAAGCTCAGACACATCCGCGCAAACTGCCCTATTCAACAAGACAGGAACATGGAATATTATCGCTCAAATCCAAGTCAGAAAAAGAAGGCGCTAAAGGCAACTTGGCTAGACTCGGACTCAAGTGAGGAAAAGCAAGATTACGAAAACGTTGGCTTCATGGCTCTTAGGAGTGGTGAGGTGCAATCACCCTCTCAAAAAGAGGTAATCGAACAACCAACTTATGATGAACTTGTAGATATGTGTAATGGTTTGAAAGACTATGCCAAAAAACTAAGTCGTGAACTTAGGCAACATAAATAAAATTATAATTAAATACATGATGCTTGCATAACAAAAAATCACAAACTGAAAAATAAGAATGCCCTAATCTTGGAAAAACTTGAGTCATGTCAAAAAGACCATGATATATTGCTAGAAGAAAATGAGATTTTAAAACAACAAATTTGTGAACCTCTAGCAAAGCATGATGATCACTTAAGAGAGATTCAGAAAAAATCGATTTATATTGCCAAGCTCACAAATGACTTAGATGAATGTAAAAGAAAATTTGATGAAGTAGTGGAAGGATGTAATGAAGCCCTTAAACAAAATAGGATTCTTTATGCCACACTAGATACTCTTCGTTGGAACACAAAAAATAATGAGATAACTAGAAAAAGACTGTGTAAAAAGGTAATTGAGCTTGAAAAAATTATTGAAAAGTATGAAGGGCCCAGTTACTTATTACAAAAGATTCAAGATCCTATCATGATAATCGAGGGATTGGTTACGAAGAGCCAATACCTCATCAAAAACCATCATGTCATACACACTTGTATAAAAATCAACACAATCACAAAATAAATATAAATCATACAAGTGTGCATGACCCAAGGCATAGTCGAATCACATGTAATTTTTGTTGTAGACTCGGGCATATTTCTTATAACTATTCACTAAAAAGGAATACTAATCTTGTGTGGATGAGAAAGGATACAAATGCAGGTTCAAAACAAATTTGGGCACACAAAATTATACCTACTAATCATGATGTAGGTATCCCAACGCATCAAGACTAAAGATCGGTGGTACCTTGATAGTGGATGCTCAAATCACATGACTGGTGACATCAGATATTTTTCATCACTATCAAGGAAAAAGGGGAAGGACATCATCTTTGGAGATAATAGAACTGGTCAAATGTTGTGCAATCTAGATGACCTAAATAAATAGATAAACTAGACACAAATTAAAACCTCGCAAGTGTACGAATTGTTTATAGAAGCGTAGTGAAAAGCAAGGGTCGATCCCACAGAGATTGTAGTACTTAACTCACTAATCAATAAAACAAAAGAAAATGCAAATCATAAAGTTTTGTTCTAAAAGTCTAATTGAAAGGAAATGAAAAGATAAAAATCTAAATTAATTAGCATCACAATTTGAGTCATGAATATCTATTAAAGTAGTTGGGCTTTGATTTCCACCTGTAGTCAATAATGCTAAGTCACCTTCTACACTACTCTGATCACTCATGTTTGTTCCTTTAAGGGCATGGTATCTACTCTTTAAAGTTAATGTTTCCCTAGGCCAAGAATTAGGCATGGTATCTACTCTAATTCGTTTCTTTCCTTAAGTATTTAGCATGGTATCTACTAAGTTGCACTTAAAGGAAGCATAGAAACAGTGGAAACGAACAAACACTTAAAGTTCTAGAAATTGGTATCAGATCTAGATCCTTCAAGTTGATTAAACCAAGAGCTCCTAAAGATTCCTGTGTTACAAGCTATGGGCACGAGATACGGGTCGTCTCTATGCTCATATAACAGGTTCGGTTTTTATAATATGCAAACTTGAAAATCTCAGGTTCTGTATGGCAGTCGACTTGCTGTCACTCTCAGTCAACTGCTCTTAGAACTTCTGAACAAGTTTGATTCCTATTATAAATCTATACCAATACAATCAAGTTTAATCAATAAGTAATAGAGTAGCATTTAGAAGAATATAAGCATTACATGACTACGGTTTCAATCTACCCAACTATGAAATTAGTTGCACATAATACAACCTTTATTGATTAATAAAATAGAATTCATGACTCTACAATAAAAATAAAAAGTAAAGGAAGAACAGAAGAATGCTGATTTGTATGATGTTGAAATTGAGCCCAATCAGCAGTCGACTTGTTCTCCTCTTTCTTTGATGCTGGTATCTTGATGCGTGCTGTCGATCGATCCCCCCCTGATGGTAGATGACTCTTTTTTTTATAGTTTCTCTTGTCCTTGTCTGCAGATATCAAGTTCCTGATTTCTTATCTCTTCACGCATAGGACTGAGTCCATCTTCTTACTTGCGAATCCCGGTTCTCTAACTTGATTGTTGGTGAGTTGTTATTTGCAGATAACCCGGGTTTGGATAACTTCCATTTGATTCGGAATTGGTTGAGGATGGATCTTAAACTATCTTTATCTTTTAACTCCGCTGAATACCAGTCGACTGGTTTTGGAATCAGTCGACTGTGTCGAGACATCTGTAGATTCACAATCACTCCGTCAAGTCGATTGTCTTTGGAGTAAGTCGACTGTACTGCGTAGCTTCGGAATTTCATACTCCTCTGTTCAGTCGACTGTCTTTGAGGACCAGTTGACTTGGGTCCTGCAGCTCCCTGTGTATCATCCTCTCAATCTGTATTAGTCTTGAATCTGCTTCGTTTAGCTGCTTTTAGGTTGTTTCATATGGAAAAGAGAAAAGAAGAGTAAATTACCATATATAGAGCATTTAAATGTCTAATTGCATTAAGATTATTGCTCCTAAATGTGGATATTATTGGATTCATCAAATACCCCCAAACTTAGCTTTTGCTTGTCCTCAAGCAAACTAAAACTACAAGCATCACTTGAACATCTTGATCCTTTCAACATTTACCTCAGAGAACTCACTACTTTGGTGTCAAGTTTAGAACAAGCATTAAGATAGGTCTAAAAAGTTTTAATTCAAATGTCAATTACTTATTCACAAGAATACTCAACTTGAATATCAAATAGTAGAGTGGCCAACGCCTTTACAACATAATCATGATTAAGTTTAGCAAGCTCAACTATATTTCAACTCCAAATTCTCACTATGGCATACACTCACAAAAAAAATAGCTCTCATGGGACATTCAAATTAGATCTCGTGACAATTTATCATTACTTGGATGAAACCATATGCTTGATCTTGCTACTACATCTTCACACCATTGATTTGCACGCTACTTGGATCAAAAGGTCTTTATATAGGTTGTAATGGGGCCATGGGTGAGGGTTTAAACAATGAGGGAAAAAGGAATACAAAATTTCTAAAGAATTAGTAGAGCAACATGCATTGTTCTAAGATTTTTTTTTTCCACATAATATTTAAGGCCATATATCACAGGCCTATCTTTATTTCTACCAACACCTTTCCCCCATCCATAACTCAGCAATTTACAACTTTTCATTTTTTTATATATATATATATATGACAAATCCTCCAACTTTTCTTTATATTTTCATCCCCTTCATCTTGACATACCACATCTCTTTTACAATTCTTGCTCTACTAACTCAATAGATATAGGTAAGGTAACCTATTCATCTAGGCTTGGTTAAGGATGATGTGTCTTACAAAAAAGAAAGCTTTTATAGGCTTCAAAGGGGTAACTAGTGGATAATTGATGTTGAGTAGGCTATTTGTCTTTGGTGGTAGAATCTTAGGTGCCTTAATCATTTCCAAGTTTTTGTGCAAAAATCATAACAAGTTTCGAAAAGTAGCAAAAACAAGTTCTAGATCATCTCAAGAATGCAGTCAACTGAGATCTTCAAGTGTATGACTCTCTCAAAAGAAATAAATAAGGCTCAAAACTCACAATTTGTGTATTTAAGTTTACTCACAGTTGAACATGCTATTCTCTTTCAAGATTCGTCGAATTGACATGACCATATCAATAAAAGTTTCAAGTATGATCCATATGAAAAGTTATTAACATTTTTAAGGATAAAGACCACAATTAATATTTGTTCTCCACTCTCTACCTATAGTAACTGAGCTCAAATCATTCAATGTTGGAATGGTTAAAATCAAAAGACTCCAAATGTAAATAACTACCCCCAAACTTAGATGGAACATTGTCCTTAAAATAGGCATGTGTTACCACCCAGTTTGAAGGAAAGAAAATAAAATAAAGAAATAAAGAAATGATTAAAGAAATAAATAAATAGAGAGTGTAAGTACTCCCCTGAAAAATTGGGTTGCCTCCCAATAAGCGCTGCGTTTCTTGTCTTCAACTAAACTTGATGAGTTTATGCAATGTATTGAATGGCTCGCGGCTCAAAACTCATCTTATTATAAGGTTTCCCACTATGCCCATTCACCTTTGAACGTTTGATTTTTCTCTAACGTTCCATGTGGGGAAACCTTTGCAACAATGTACGGACCGTACCATCTTGACATAAGCCTATCTGCAATGGTCCACCTTAATGCACCCTTGTGTTCTTACAAGACTCCCTGCAGCTTCTCTTCTTCCTGCATCCTTAAGTTTGCAGCAACTGTCACAGGTAATGTCTGGTTTTTCCCTGAATATTCATGCTTCAAGCGTTCATGTAGTGGCTTCAGCTCCACATCTGGTGTCCTGGTAAAAGAAGAAACAAAAGTATTATTAGACACAAGATTTTCAAACACATGTGCAAACTTACCTGCATATGATTTTTCATTTCCAAGAGTATGTATTTTCTCTGCAATTCTCCAATCATCATATTCCTGTTCAACTTGAGATAGTATTAGAGGGTGTGTAATTGTTGCTTGTAATGGATCAACACCATGTTCTTGAAATGTTTGGTCACAAATTTCCTGAACCACATCAACATTATAACATTCATGATCATCGTGTGGTAATTTTGGTGCATCAAACATTCTAAACTCAATCTTGTCCTCTAGGGTTGTCACCGATTGGAGCTGTTCTTGTCCTCTAGGGTTTGGTATGGTTCGTGATGGGAGTTCTCCTGCCTTTCTTTCACTTAAATCCTTAGTAATTTGACCAATTTGATTCTCCAAATTCTGAATGGCCTGCCCTTGTTGGTTGCTTGTTTGCTGTTGCTGTTGGAGTAATTGAAGAACGGTGGATTCGAAATCCAACTTCTTCTGTTCTTGTACTGGCCGATCGAACCCATTCCCACTCTGGAATTGCTACGCATGCCCTTGTGAGTAATGATTGCCCTGATGGTTTTAATTATTGCTCCATGAGAAATTTGGATGGTTTTGCCACCCTGGGTTGTACGTGTTTGAAAAAGGGTTGTTCTGGGGCAGGTACATTTCCTGTCCTACATAGTTTGCATGCTCCTGATCTGTGAAAGAAGACATGGGACATGTATTAGTTGTATGATCAGAATGAGGACAAATTGCACAAATTTTCTTTGGTTGGTTTTTTATGCCACCCAACGTTAAAATTGCATTAACTAGCATATCAATCTTTTTGTTCATAATTTCCATTTCTAATTGCATGCTATTATTACTAGAAATTTCGTAAACTCCCTGTTTTTTCAAAAAGCCTCTTCCCCTTGTTGAGAATTGCTGTGAGTTCTCGCTGAGTTCTTCAAATAGTTCGATGGCCTCCTCACCACTTTTCCTCATCAAGATTCCATTGCAAGCTGAATCTACAATTGCTTTGTTAGTGTCATTTAAACCCTCATAAAATGCTTGTACCCGATCATCCTTGGGTATGTTGTGCGTAGGACACTTGAGAAGTTTGTTCTTAAAGTCCATCCATGCCTCGAAGAACAAATCGCCATCTTTTTGTTGGAAGAGTAGAATTTCCCTTTTTAGTTGCTTGGTCTTCTGAGCTGGAAAGAATTCCTTCAAGAACTTTGTTGCCAATTGCTCCCATGATTGAATTGATCCTGGTTCTAAAGAATTATACCATAATTTAGCATTAAGTTTTAATGAAAATGGAAACAAAATTAACCTGATTTGTTCAGGGGTAAGCCCTTGGACGCTTTGTGTTCTACAAAGATCAAAGAAATCTTGCAAATGTAGATACGGATCCTCGTCTAGTCTACCACTGAAGTGGGGAACCATGCTGAGTAATTGAGGTGATAGATGCATATTCCCTGTGACATTAGGTTGAAAAGCTATGCAAGAAGGTTGCTCAATATTCTTCGGAGTGAATTTGTCTTGCATTGGTACTCGATTTAATACTTTCTCACCCATTGTTGCTTTTTGAATACCTCGCTGTACAGTCGACTAATCCTTGGAGACAGTTGACTTATCTGAATCTGCAAAATGTAACCTAAAAGAAAATATAAGAAAAGAAGAAAAAAAAGAAAAAAAATAAAAAGAAAAAGATTTATATTGATTTTGCAAGTTAAGATACTAAACAATCCCCGGCAACGGCGCCAAAAACTTGTTGTGCAATCTAGATGACCTAAATAAATAGATAAACTAGACACAAATTAAAACCTCGCAAGTGTACGAATCGTTTATAGAAGCGTAGTGAAAAGCAAGGGTCGATCCCACAGAGATTGTAGTACTTAACTCACTAATCAATAAAACAAAAGAAAATGCAAATCATAAAGTTTTGTTCTAAAAGTCTGATTGAAAGGAAATGAAAAGATAAAAATCTAAATTAAGTAGCATCACAATTTGAGTCATGAATATCTATTAAAGTAGTTGGGCTTTGATTTCTACCTGTAGTCAATAATGCTAAGTCACCTTCTACACTACTCTGATCACTCATGTTTGTTCCTTTAAGGGCATGGTATCTACTCCTTAAAGTTAATGTTTCCCTAGGCCAAGAATTAGGCATGGTATCTACTCTAATTCGTTTCTTTCCTTAAGTATTTAGCATGGTATCTACTAAGTTGCACTTAAAGGAAGCATAGAAACAGTGGAAATGAACAAACACTTAAAGTTCTAGAAATTGGTATCAGATCTAGATCCTTCAAGTTGATTAAACCAAGAACCCCTAAAGATTCCTGTGTTACAAGCTATGGACACGAGATACGGGTCGTCTCTATGCTCATATAACAGGTTCGGTTTTTATAATATGCAAACTTGAAATTCTCAGGTTCTGCATGGCAGTCGACTTGCTGTCACTCTCAGTCGACTGCTCTTAGAACTTCTGAACAAGTTTGATTCCTATTATAAATCTATACCAATACAATCAGGTTTAATCAATAAGTAATAGAGTAGCATTTAGAAGAATATAAGCATTACATGACTACGGTTTCAATCTACCCAACTATGAAATTAGTTGCACATAATACAACCTTTATTGATTAATAAAATAGAATTCATGACTCTACAATAAAAATAAAAGGTAAAGGAAGAACAGAAGAACGCTGATTTGTATGATGTTGAAATTGAGCCCAATCAGCAGTCGACTTATTCTCCTATTTCTTTGATGCTGGTATCTTGATGCGTGCTGTCGATCGATCCCCCCCTGATGGTAGATGACTCTTTTTTTTTATAGTTTCTCTTGTCCTTGTCTGCAGATATCAAGTTCCTGATTTCTTATCTCTTCACGCATAGGACTGAGTCCATGTTCTTACTTGCAAATCCCGGTTCTCTAACTTGATTGTTGGTGAGTTGTTATTTGCAGATAACCCGGGTTTGGATAACTTCCATTTGATTCGGAATTGGTTGAGGATGGATCTTAAAGTATCTTTATCTTTTAACTCCGCTGAATACCAGTCGACTGGTTTTGGAATCAGTCGACTGTGTCGAGACATCTGTAGATTCACAATCACTCCGTCAAGTCGACTGTCTTTGGAGTAAGTCGACTGTACTGCGTAGCTTCGGGATTTCATACTCCTCTGTTCAGTCGATTGTCTTTGAGGACCAGTCGACTTGTGTCCTGCAGCTCCCTGTGTATCATCTCTTAGTCTGTATTAGTCTTGAATCTGCTTCGTTTAGCTGCTTTTAGGTTGTTTCCTATGGAAAAGAGAAAAGAAGAGTAAATTACCACATATAGAGCATTTAAATGTCTAATTGCATTAAGATTATTGCTCCTAAATGTGGATATTATTGGATTCATCATCAAACCATTGGTAAAGGTAAAATTAAGTTTGGTTCCTCATGCTCCATTAAGGATATTCTATTGGTAAGATGTCTAAAGCATAACTTAATTAGTATTAGCCAGCTATGTGATAAAGGGTACACTGTCACGTTTGATAAAAATACATGCATTGTACTATATGACAATAGTTCTTGTTTACTTCTTGCTAACAGATGCAACAATGTATATGTCATAAATTCAAATAAATTAGCACAGGAAAGTATGCGATGTTTTGTTGCACAAAATGAGAATGGATGGCTCTGGCATCGAAGGCTTGGTCACACAGCCATGGACAATCTCAACAAACTTGTAAGCAAGGAGCTTGTGAGAGGAATTTCCAAAATCAAATTTAAAAAATACAAACCGTGTGAGTCATGCCAATTTGGTAAGAAAACGAAAAGCTCTCATAAACCAAAGAAAATGGTATCAACTTCTAGACCCCTTGAACTCTTACACATGGATCTTTTTGGTCCATCACGAACACGTAGTAATGGTGGTGCACGATATGCTTTTGTAATTGTTGATGATTATAGTAGATTTACTTGGGTTTCCTTTTTGCCACAAAAAGATGACACAGTGTATGTATTTCAAAAATTCTGTCGTATAGTGAAAAATGAGAAAAGCCTCACCATTGTTACTATTCATAGTGATCATCGTGGGAAATTTCAAAACCAACTCTTCACATCATTTTGTGATAAAAAGGGAATAAAACATAAGTTCGCATGTCCTCGCACTCCCCAAGAAAATGGGGTTATTGAAAGGAAGAATCGATCTTTTCATGAAATGGCTCGTACCATGCTTAATGAAAAAGATTTACCCAAATCAATTTTGGCAAAAGCTGTCAATACAGTATGCTATACCATAAACCAAGTAATCATTAGAAAATATCTTGAGAAAACTCGTTTTAAACTATATTATGGCAAAACTCCCAACCTAAGCTACTTTCGTATCTTCGGATGCAAAGTATTCATTTTAAATAACCTTGATAACTTGGGAAAGTTTGATCGTAAAAGTGATGAAAGTGTTTTGCTAGGATATTCTCTTAGTAGCAAAGCATATCGTGTATTCAACAAAAGAAGATGCACAATTCAGGAATCTATTGATATTATTTTTGATGAAACTAATCCCTACTCCAAAGAAATATTACATGTTGTTGATGATGATGAGACAGAGGTTCATGTTGAAAAGAAACAGGTTCATATTGAAGAAGAACCACAAGCAAATGATCAAAATCAAGTGGTGCTTCAAGACAAAGATGAACCCAAAAATTAAATCAATGAGATTCCTGCACAACAAATTGATGTCATGGAAGATGAAAATATACAATATCAAGATTTAACAAGTGAGAGACGTCCCGCATGGAAAATCATGTATAGTCATCCTCCATCTCTTATACGAAGTGATATGTCCAAAGGGGTAACTACTTGCACTCAAGCTCAAAATTTTATGTGTTTTACCGCTTTCGTTTCCATACTTGAACCTAAGAATATTAAGGAGGCCTTGCAAGATAATGATTGGATCATTGCAATGCAAGAAGAACATAATCAATTCGAACGGAATCAAGTATGGAGACTTGTTCCTCGACCTCACAATAGGACTATACTTGGCACTAAGTGGGCGTTTAGGAACAAGTTAGACGAATCTGGTTCCATCACTAGGAATAAGGCCCGTCTTGTTGCACAATGTTACAATCAACAAGATGGTGTAGATTTTGATGAAACTTTTGCACCAGTTGCTAGGCTTGAAGCCATTCGTATTTTACTTGCTTTTGCTGCATATATGGACTTTACTCTCTTTCAAATGGATGTTAAAAGTGCATTTTAAAATGGATTTTCGGAAGAAGTTTATGTGACACAACCACCATGATTCACTGATTCTACACACCCAAACCATGTTTTTCGGCTTGATAAAACTCTTTATGGTTTGAAGCAAGCCCCTCGTGGTTGGTATGAACGGCTGAGTTTGTTTCTTCTTCACATATGATTTTCTAAAGGAAAAGTAGACACTACACTGTTTATAAAGCATGTTTTTAAAGACATTTTAATCGTTCAAATTTATGTTGATGATATTATATTTGGATCCACTAATGAAAATCTTTGCAAGGAGTTTTCAAAGCAAATGCAGGACGAGTTCGAAATGAGTATGATGGAAGAACTAACGTACTTCCTTGGACTTCAAATACAACAAAGAAAGGATGGTATATTTATAAACCAATCCATGTACGCAAAAGATCTTGTCAAGAAGTTCGGACTTGAAAATGCTAATGCTTACACAACTCCGATGGCCACTACCACTAAGCTATCCAAAGACGAATCTGGTAATAATGTTGATATTTCTACTTATAGAGGTATGATCGGTAGTTTACTTTATATTACTGCATCTCATCCTGAAATTATGTTTAGTGTCTGTTTATGTGCACGTTTTCAATCGTGTCTCAAAGAGTCACATTTGGTTGCCGTTAAGCGTATCATTCGATTTCTTAAAGGCACACCAAACACTGGTCTTTGGTACCCAAAAATAGAAATTTTTCTCTTGTAGGATACTCTGATGCAGATTATGACATAGCTTGACAAATAGAAAGAGCCCTAGTGGTACATGTCATTTCTTGGGTGACTACCTTGTCTCGTGGGCATCCAAGAAGCAAAATTATGTTACTCTCTCTACTGCCGAAGCTAAGTACATTGTGGCAGGAGCTTGTTGTGCGCAGGTATTATGGATGAAACATACTCTTGAGGATTATAAGGTATTCTTTGATCTTATTCCAATAAATGTAACAACACTAGCACCGTGCATATGACCAAAAATTATGACCAACACAGTCGCATGAAACACATTGATATTTGGTATCATTTCATTAAAGATCACTTTCAAAAGGGGGATATTTTACTTGAGTATATTTCTACTGAATCGCAACTGGATGATATTTTTACAAAATCTCTAGACGAAAAACGTTTTTTAACTTCTTGAGAGGAGCACTAAATATTATTGATCTTTCCGCCTAAACATTTTTGTTTGGTCGGTCAACTGTACGGTCGACCGGCCTGCTCTCGGTTTCTTGTTTACTTTTCATCTAAAATAACTTTTGCTTATTGCGGTCAACCGTACGGTCGACCGGTTCACCCTCTGTAGGCTCTGGTGGTTTTGCGATCGACCGTGTGGTCGACCGGCATGCTCTCTGGAAATCTTTTGAAAAATTGCAGAGTATGGTCGATCGGGCGGTCGACCAGTTCTCTCTCTGGCCTATATTTTCAAACTCCTCTAAAACTACTGTTCCTCTCTCAAAAAAAAAATTTGATTTTCTTTTTGTTGATTTCATGTGTATTAGGGATAATCTTGATTCTATGATATTATGAAGAGCTCTCACTGTATAGCAAAGAGTCTCGCTATCAACGACATCATGTAAGAAGATTCTCTTCCATTTTTTTAACAAGATTGTATTCATTGTAATATCATAATATGTTTTCTCTTTGGTGTTTTCATTGATGATTTATTCTACGAACTTTCCAAGGCTTATTTTCCTTATGTCTTCTCAATTACTCCCCTCTTGGTGTGTTCCAAAAAGGGGGAGAATCATTGAATGTTTTCAATATACTTTAATTGTTTTGTTTTTAATATGATTTCGCTTCTAATTTCATAAATCCTCAAATCTTCAAATTTTTTATATGAAAATCTGTATTACAGGATGTGCTAAATTTAGGAGGAGTATTCATATGTTTTGCTTTGATTTTTCAAACATTCATGCATGTTTTGTTCACACCAAAAGGGAGAGATTGTTGACTTCTAGTTTGGTGTACACAAAACGTGTTCACTCATACTAATAAGTTTGAATTTAGTGTGTCAGATTTTCAGGATCATATAACATCAAAAAAAGATCCAAGAGAGATTCACAAATATACAAACAAGGAAAGAAACAAAGAATAATGGCAAACACAAGCAAAAGAGGAAGATATTCAAAAAGAAAATTCTTGATTAATTGGTCCACAAGCAAAAGAGGAAGATATCAAGACCTAAATTTTTCTTTCTATTTTCGTGAGATTATAATTGTATAAGATTGATTAAAGAGGAATTAGTTTATGGTAAGAAAACAGAGTGGATTTGGAATAAACAGCGCGTGACCGGTCGACCGCACTTCGTGACCGGTCGATCGCATCACAGTCGACCGCAACCATGAGTTGTGTGAGAAGCGGTCGACCTTTCACCTCCCTACTTTACGTCAGAGAGCTGAACGGTCGACCACACCAATATGACGGTCGACCGCACATTGCGCTGTGTATATTCTTAGAAAGTATCATTTTCATTTTTGGATTGATACTCTTCCCCGTCTATTAATATTGACGAATCCACTGTGTCTTCCTCACCTAATTACTTCTAAAAAAAATTCTTAAGAACTAATCCTTCAGTAAATCAATCCGAGTGTGATCGTTTATTTGGTTGTATTCTTCAGTCAAGATCATTAACGATCTTGAGGTTTTTCTTTTCATTTCTTTTCCACTTCGGTGAGATTGACGGGACTTGGATTAGAAGTCTTGTATGTATAATAGGTCTTTCGGCCTGAATCTGAGAATCACTGTACAAGGGTTTTGAGTATAGTGGAACGCTTGTGGCGGAGAATTGCTACAAGTAGGTGGTGTGGACGTAGACCTGGGGGTCGAACCACGTTATATCACTGCGTCATCTGTGTTTGCATTTCTTATCACTCTTGCATTTACTTTATTTTAATTTTTTTAATTCTGCATGATCACCCTATTCACCCCCTAGGGTGATTTACAAACCTCACAAAACATATTTTTCCGCGCAAAAGTCTCCCCCCCCCCCTCCAAAAAAAACTCAAATTCAAATTCCCCCCAAAAAAACTCCTTTATTTATTTATTTGTTTCTCTCTCTCTCTATCTCTCTCTCTCTTGCTCTCTCTCTCCCTCTCTCTCTATTTACTCAGAAATTTATATTTTTCAGATTTCAGGTTTGTAAATTTTTAGATTTTTTATACATTTTTTTATTGCTCATGTTACATTGAAATAACAAATATCTCATCAACAGTTAAATTTCATCATTTTTCACACTCAAAGTTCTAAGACGTTGGATTCTACACCCCCATTTATAATTATTTTTCAACGTATACTAATGGAAACATGGACTTTTATTTACAACTAATTATTGTATTACTATTTAAACTTGAGCTACATAATTGTTGTTTTACTGTTTACAAGACTTTCATATGTTGTATCGTTCCGAAGACGTGCCGTAGGAACGTGCTCACGGGCAAATCTACTCTATATAATAAAACACAAAGAAAACTATCAAGTGGCTCTCATTCAATCCCCCCAAAATCAATGGTCCAGATCTAACCTCACAAAACACATTTTCCTTCCCAAAATTCAAATTCAAATCCCTCCCAAAACAAATTCCTTTATTTATTTAATTATTCACTCTTTTATTTATTTAATTACTCTCTCTCTCTCTCTCTCTCTCTCTCTCTCTCTCTCTCTCTCTCTATATATATATATATATATATATATATATAGGGAAAAAGGGGTATGAGCAACTTGCTTATTTAGTAAATAAGCAATTGATGATGTGGCATACATGTGATTGGACAATCTTTAAAAGGGTTAGTTGTCCAATGTATACACACACACACACACACACACACACACACACACACACACACACACACTTATGGAAACATGAACTTTTATACCCCAATTCATAATTATTTTTCAACATATACTAATGGAAATATGGACTTTTATTTACAACTAATTATTGTCATACTATTCAAACTTGACCTATATAATTGTTGATTTACTGTTTACAAGGCTTTTCATATGTTGTATCGTTCTGAAGACGTGTCGTAGGCACGTGCCCACGGGCAAATCTAGTATATAAATATAATCCCATGTCTTTGCTATGTGGCACTCATGTGTCTCTTACATCAAACCGACTAACTGACCACATAATTAAGAAATAAATGTCAAACATAAGTGAAATAAATTAACAACAAAAATACATAGAAGATATTTAATTATACAGCCAAGTCTTTCATCTCTCTTTTCTCTTTTCACTTTCCCAGAAAATTACATAGAATATATTTAATTATACATCCCAAATCTTTCATCTCTCTTTTCTCTTTTTATTTTCCCATACTCTCTATATATATACTAGATTTACCCATGGGCATGTGCCTATGGTACGTCTTCGGAACGATACAGCATATGAAAGTCTTGTAAACAGTAAAACAACAATTATGTAGCTCAATTTTGAATAGTAAAACAATAATTAGTTGTAAATAAAATTCCATGTTTCCATTAGTATATGTTGAAAAATAATTATAAATGGGGGTGTAAAATCTAACTTCTTAGAACATTGAGTGTGGAAAATGATGAAATTTAACTGTTGATGAGATATTTGCTATTTTCAATGTAACATGAGCAATAAAAAAATACATAAAAAATCTGAAAATATAAATTTCTGAATAAATAAAGAGAGAATGTGTGTGTGTGTGTGTGTGTGTGTGAGAGAGAGAGAGAAATAAAGGATTTGTTTTGGGGATTTGAATTTGAGTTTTGGGGAAACTTTTGGGCGGGAAAATATGTTTGTGATGTTAGATCTGGACCATTGATTTCAACCGTATTGAATGAGAGCCACTTGATAGCTTTCTTTGTGTTTTATTATATATACTAGGTTTGCCCGTTGACACGTGCCTACGGCACGTCATTGGAATGGTGCTGATCATATAAAATAGTTTTGGAGGTCCAGCAAATTAATTGAAGTAGAAAACAGAGAGCAAAAAACATATTATATGATTTTTTTGATTTTTTTGAATTATTTTTAAAGTTTTTAAATTTTTATTTTCTTAATTTTTTGAATAGAAGAGGGAGGGAGAGAGAGAAAAAAATAATTAAATAAATATAGGAGTTGTTTTGGTTGGGAGATTTGAATTTGAGTTTTGGGGAGAAACTTTTGGAGGGAAAATATGTTTTGTGAGATTAAATCTAGGCCTTTGATTTTTTGGGGATTGAAGGATAGCCACTTGATTGCTTTCTTTGTGTTTTACTATATATATATATATATATATATATATATATAGGAAAATGCTCAGTTGCAAATGGGTCGTCTGTATAGATCCGTTACAAACTCAATTCCTGGCCGTTGGATTGTTTCGAACAAGATCCAACGGCTAGGATATCTCCCGCCCATCAACCCTTCTCGCACTTAACTTCCGGAGGGGTAAATTGAGTATTTTACCCCCAAATAACTCTTCGACTTTGCATTTTGCTCTCTCAAAGCCGACGCAGTGCAATATTTGGGACAAAATTTTAATCTAGGCCGTTGTTTCCAACAACGACCTAAGTAGTTCAAATTTTGTTTTTGAACCTAGGCTGTTGTTGGGAACAACGGCCAAGGTTACACAATTTATTAAAAAAACTTGTACAAATTTCGCTCATTCTACCTTCAATTTCTCACTCTTCCATTGCTCTCTCTCTCTCTATCGGTCATTCCCAAACCCAAATGAAACTATAGCTCCTCCTTCACTTAAGCCACCCCTCTTCCTTCACTCTCCCCTAATTTCTCGCACTTTCTCTCTCTCTCTCTCTCTCTTCCTGTAGATTCTCTTGAACCCAAAAAAAACCCAAGCACTAGCAAAAATGCCCAAACCCTAGTTCTCCTCCATATATAGCATCGTCTATACCTCTTTACTCTCCTTCACAAAAAATCCACATTGTGCACGGCATTCACTCTAATTTTGCTATGTTCATTTATAGTAATTTTTTTATTTTTTTGAGTCGTATTTTTTTATGTGTAATTAGTTATTGGTTAGTTTGAGGATGCGTATTGTATATAGTTGTTCGATAATTGTAGACGGTAGAGTTGTAGAATTACTTGTTGTTCCTCGCTCAAATTATAGTTGTAATTGTATATTTTTGTAAAAGGGAAAAACGAATTCCAAAAATTCTGAAATTTTACGAGTCGGTCGGACTCACCACGCACAAGGCAACGCCACTTGCAGAGCCGAGTTGCCACTCACAGTTTGGAAGATACGGTCGTGTATCGCTTTCAACTCTTTTTCGTGAATGAAAGTGATACATTGTCGTATATTGCAAACCGTGAGTCGAAACTCACTTGTACAAGTTGTGTTGGCTTGTATGGGGTGAATCCGACCTACTAGCCAAGTTTCATAATTTTTTATGCAATTTGTGTGGATTTGTCTCGTATATAAAACAACAACAATAATTATACTTTTCTATTTTTAGAATGACTTTTCACTGGAAAACCACACAAACGACATCCAAAAATACGAAATTTTGGGAGTAGGTCGGACTCACCAAATACAAGTCAACGCAACTTGTGAAAGTGAGTTTCGACTCACGGTTTGCATAATACGGCCGTGTATCGCTTTTCGCTAGAGAAAATGAGTGAAAAGCGATACATTGCCATATCTTGTAAACTGTGAGTCGAAACTGACTTTTACAAGTTGCGTTAACTTGTGTGTGGCGAGTTCGACATACTAGCAAAGTTTCAGAATTTTTGGATGTTCTTTGTGCGGTTTTTTCTCGTATATCAAACAACAACAAATATACTTTGATATTTTTTGAGTGAGTTTTCACTAGAAAACAACACAAGAAACATCCAAAAGTTACAAAATTTTGTGAGTAGGTCTAAATCACCACACACAAGTCAACGCAACTTGGAGAAACAAGTTTTGACTCACGGTTTGCAAGATAAGGTAATGTATCGCTTTCACTCATAGATTTGCATGAGTGAAAGCGATATATTGCCATATCTTGCAAACCGTAAGTTGGAACTCGCTTCTCCAACTTGCGTTGGCTACTGTGTGGTGATTCAGACCTACTCACAAAATTTTGTAATTTTTGGATGTTGTTTGTGCAGTTTTCTCATTTATTTTTGGATCGTATATATATATATATACATATATGAATAATGTATTGACCAATTGTTATATATTTTTATATGGAGAAAGGGTTAGAACGAGGAAAACCGGAATGCGTCCTGGTAGTGGTAGGAGCGAACCTACCATAGAAGTAAGTGTATTTCTAATTTTCATTGTGAATTTTGTATAGAAAATATTTTATGTATACTAATAGAATTTGTTGGTACGTTGGTGTAGGCTGTGCGTCGTCTTCGGGTGAATACCGCAGTCCAGGACCTTTAAGTCGAAACATACTTACTTTGCAAGACCGCCACCGATCCGAGGAAGTGTGGAGAGGGACGACACGGAAATGTAACTTCCATACGCACTAGACATTGAAGATGCACCCACATACCCATGAGTACCTTGCCCAAGCCGGTTTTTACGGAGTTGGTTTGATGGGTAAGGTGAAACTAGACCGAACACTTCTTGCAGCCCTCGTCGAACAATGGAGGCCAGAGACACATAGTATTCATCTACCGGTGGGGGAAATGACGGTGACATTGTAAGATATCGCTATGATTTCCAGTCTTCCAATAGATGGGATTGCTGTGATGGGTAATATAAGTTTCGATAAAATATAGTTGTGTAATGAGCTTCTCGGCACAAGGTTTGATGATGATGATGAGGATGATAATAGTATTTTTGTCGGACAATCAATTCGACTGACATGGTTAAAGAAAATCTTGAAGGAAAATTGGCTGATGAATTGAGCGACTACGACGTCCAGTGCTACACTAGGGGTTATATTCTAACCGTGCTTGGAGGTAATCTGTTGCCTAACTCCAGCAGTGATACCGTCCCGCTAATGTATCTACGATTGCTTGTCGACCCAAGCTTAGCTGGCCGGTATAGTTGGGAAAGTTTCACATTAGCTACCTTGTACAGGACATTGTGTGGAGTTGCTCTCGATGAAGTTGAGATGACTGAGCCGATGGTGTTGCTTCAGATTTGGGCATGGAAACATATACACTTGGGTCGTCCTCGTATTACAAGACCAGGGCCGGTCCTAAGATTTTTAGGGCCTTATGCAAAAAAATAAATTGGGCCTTCTTTACATATTCCAATACTAATTTTAGTATTAAATTGGTTTCGATGTCATGTATATATACTTATATATTTTATACGAATTCAATTGAAAAATATAAGTAGCATACATTCTATATCAATCATAATTTTATATAAATTCATTTAAAAATATTTTTCAAGTTGCAAAACCTTAATATCTTCAAAAATCTCTGATCTCTCTAAAATTCCAGCATCTTGTAGGAGTTCCATGAGAAAATCTTAATAAACAAAACAACAAAACATCAAATTTAGAAGTTTAGATGCATATCCGTAGAAGCAATACACGACATAACGTATCATTTAAAAAATGATCGTCTCACATGTTTAGATGCAAAATCACCAATTATGGTACTCATATCAATTTTTTCTAAAAAAACCAGTTTCAATAGATATTAAAGCTAGTCCATTTAGTCTTTCTTGTGACATTGTCGATCTGAGATAAGATTTCAATAATTTTAATTTAGAAAAATTTCTTTCTGCAGACGCAACAGTAACAGGTATAGTCAATAAAATTCTATAAGCAATGAATGCATTTGCAAAATAGTCTTGCTTTTTAAAAAAGTTTAGTATATCAATAGCTGTCTTTGTTTCTTTTGGTAAAATCTCTCGTAAAATTTTTAGTTCTCCAAATAAATCTTTTCCGTCAAGATCAGAAAACATTTCATGTCTTAGAACAAATTCAAGATGGTCGCAACATGTTTTCAATTGGGTATCGTCTAATGAATTTAACTTATCCGAGCTAAATAAAAATCCAAAGATATCTTCATATGCTTTATATTGATCAAACCTTTTCTTAAGTGAACCAATAGCTCGATCTACAATATAATAAAAATAATTAATTTTAAAAGATTCTTCAGACGATTGTTTTGGCTCGTTATCAGCATTCTCATCAAAATGTTTTTTCCTACGAATTTGACGTTTCTCATGAAACATAGCTTCAACTTCCATTTCAGTAGCAATTAGTGTAGCGACAATCATGGCTTGTTTGAGTTCAGTTTCTCTGAAATTTTCAAAAAAATTGATCAACCCTTCTACTTGTTCTATAGCAACATTAATAAGCATGTCTTCAGATTGTAATTTTTTGCTCACTAAGTTAATAGCAAAGAATATTTCATACCAAATAACCATGGCTAATAAAAACTCAAAATCTCCAAGTTCATATTTTGCTAAAGATTTAGCCTCACTCTTTATTTTAGACTCATTATCAGTTTCTGCTAATTCAAGTAAAGCTTCTCTAATTTCAGGAGCTTGGAACCTAATTGCTTTAACACTTTCAACACGACTTTCCCATCGTGTGGCATACAACGACTTAACAGTTAAACCATTTACTTTATTTTTTAAAATTTTCCATCGCTTTGTAGAATTAGCAAATAATGTATAAATATGGTTTACTACTCCAAAAAAAACTTGTGCTTTCACACAACAGTTTGCCATATCACAAAGTGTTAAATTAAGACTATGCGAACCACATGGCGTGTAAAATGCTCTAGGATTTATATCTACGAGTTTTTTTTGTACTCCTTGATGTTTTTCTTTCATATTAGACCCATTATCATATCCTTGACCTCGTATGTCATCAATATTAAGATCAAGAGTTTTTAGCATATTTTGTAATTCTTCAAAAATTTCTTGTCCAGCTGTGTCATTCACTTTAAAAATTCTATAAAATACTCTTCTACTTTTATTGGACTTATAGAAACATCTACACAACGTACTATCAAAGACATTTGCTCCTGATGACTTGCATCAGGAGTACAATCAAGTATTACTGAAAAATATTTTGATTCTTTAATTTTTTTTAAAGATTGCACTTTTTATTTCACTAGCTAACATATTAATCAATTCATTTTGTATTTTATGACTGAGATAATGGAAATGAGTTTCACTATTTATAATTCGTCGAACATGTTCTTTCATTGTTGGATCCCACTCTGCAAGCATTTCAATTAAATCTAGAAAATTTCCATTATTATTTTCATAAATTTTCTCATTTGATCTACAAAATGGTATACTATGTTTAGCTAGATATTTTACACATGAAATTATTCTTCGCAATACTTCCTTCCAATGTTTTTTTTCTTCGTTAATTTGATTTAGAATATCTTTATCAATTGTTTTATTTTTTTCTAATCTTCGACGTAATTCAAACCAAATGTTCATGTTAATGAGGTGATCATTACTTGTTTCGTGTTCTTTAAGCCTTTCACTAAGATGTATCCAATCATTATACCCTTCATTTACTAATTTACCTTTTTGGAGAATTTTTTTAAATAATTTGCAACAGAAACAAAATGCTTTATCAATATCCTTCCAATATACCGGCCATATTCTATCTTGTTTCTCTCCATTGGATAAATTTTGTGTGTAATGTGAAGAAGAGAAATGTCTAGATAGTTTATCTTTAGGACCATTTACTATTAATAAATCTCTTATATGACCTTTTTCAACTAATAAATCTCTCGATTTTGTGTCTAGATTATCCCAAGTTCTTGGATCATAAATATTCAACTCTACTGGAATTGATGAACATGGTTCTTTATTACAAAAAAATTCAAGATTTGGATGTTCATTATGATCAAGATTATTAACATGTTTGTTACTACCAAGAGCTATATCATTAATATTTTCATTTCAATTCTAAACTAGATTATCAACATGTCCATTCATATTGTGACCTAAATTGTAACCCATGTTTCCGATTATACAGATTTCCCTTTTCTTTTCCTTTCTTCATGTATTCTTGTATTTCAATTTCCGTATAGATTCTTTCCAATGCATTTAAATTCTTTTGAACCTCTTATTTTTTTTTATGAGGGAAAAGGTAGAATAAGGCCACCCTGTTTCATTAATAAGAAATTAACAAAACAACCCCAGCATACTGGGGCAAGTTACAACCTACAAACATAAAAAAAAACATGAAGCGACATGACCAGTACATATAATCAGCTCTCACTCTAAACTACGAGGACCAACTAATTGTATGTCCGTCAAGCAAGCTTCGAGCACCCACCTCCATGGCATGCACCCACCCACCTGAAGCGAATCATGTGGGATTTGAAAATTTGCCGCTCCCATCCTTCTACCTCACCAACGCAACTTCACATATGGACCAATCGGAGTCGCACCCAAAAGAAGAGTCGTGGAGAGGGTACTCACCTCTGTCACTCTACAGCTCTCATCAGGAGTTTCTCACAAAACAAAATACTCGATCACCCTAACCACGAACACCGATAAGGAGAGAGCCGTGAAGAGGATACTTTCGCCTATCACACGCATCTACTCTCTCTAGTGATTTCTTACAAACACTAACAGACACCAGCACAGAGTAGAAAGAAGCAACATCTTTACTCTCCCACTCTCTCTCTCACGCAAAACCCGAAACAATCACAACTAACAGAAGCATCACCTTCCCCTCTTTTAAACCTCCTATTGAAACCCAAATTTATATTTCAAACTAAAAATCTTGTCTCTCCTCTTTTTGGTTTGAAGCCCAACAATTATTATTGAATTTATTATATCTAATTGAGGCCCAAACACAAGCCCATCTCCTATTAGACTCTAAACTGAGATCCAAACCCGCATATTGTTGGATCCAAACCCAGTACCCATCTATATTATACAGATCAATCCTATACACTCACCCGTATATAATTTTCTCCATAATTCTCCTCAACTGCACAATTTTTCGTATCTCCTAATTCTTTACTATCTCTAACTACCCCTTATTTAATATTATATTTATTATATTTATTATTATTATCTTAACAACCCCCCCCCTCCCCACTCTCTATCCCGTTACTCTATCTCTCACCCCGTTTCCCTTTCTCCTCCTCTGTTCCCCAACAAACCCAACAGAACACGCACACCCCTCCCCATCTTCCTCATCGCAACTCACCTCCGAACCCAACCACGCCGCTCTCATCATCCCCCAGTCACTACCATCGCCATTCCTCTCTTCCTCTTCGCCCCTCCTCGCGAGCGCTCCCGCTCGAGCGTTACCCTCCCCCGAGCTCGACCACCTGAAGAACCCATTCCACTCGCTACGCCATTATCGTTCACCATTCCCGCCACCATCAAGCCGCCTTCACATCCATCGGAATTCCCTTAGCCATCGCAGTTGTCATCGCCGCTCAATCCCCGAGAGCCTCTGCCATCGTCTTCCTTGACGTGCCGCTTGAGCCGCCGCTCGACCAGCCCCCTGCCATTGCCGCCATTGCCTAGGCGAGGCTACCGTCGACTGCCTCGCGAGCCCCCACTGCCCTCGTCGTTGACCTTTAGCGCTCCATGGTTGCAGCCACAGCATTGACCTCCCTGCCGTTGCTCCCTCGCCATTACCCCAACCTGCCACCAGTCGATCCGTCGATTCCCCTGCCTGCACCTCGTCCACCACCTCACCGATCGCCTCTCCGTGCACTCCCTTCACCCTCCGAAGGCCCCCACTTCGCCTCATCGTCGTTCAAGCCCGTCGTCCTGCTCTCCCTGTTTTTGAGCGAAAACAGAGCCACTACCTCGTCGAAGCCATCGCCACTGCTGTCGCTTCCCGATCGCAGCGTCGGAAAAAAGAGGAACTTGTCATTGGGGAAGAATCCAACGTTCCATTTTTACATTTAGTCTCCCCCCTCTAACGAGCAAGTAAGTAAACAAGTAGCTCCTTCCTTCGGGCGCCTTCTTCCCGTGGCACCGATTCGTCGTCACCGTGGTGTCATCGCCGTCATTCCGAGATCAGCTAGTCATCGCACCGTGGTCGCTGCTAGTCATCGCTCTCTCTTTTTCTCTCTTCCGAAGTAAGGAAGAAGAGTGGTGAGTGGTGGGTTTTGCCATGTGGTGTTTGTGTGTAGCGGATCCGGAAGTGGTGTTTGCTGTTCGGGCGGATCTAGTGTGGGGATTGTTGTTGTTTTGCTGGGTTGGTTCGCACGTAGTTTTGAATCGTCACTCGGGATTCCTATCCCGTTATTCTGAATTATTCAAATTTACCAAGTAATAGGCAAGTCCAATTGAACTCAGTTATTTATTCTAGTTCAAGATTTTTGACCTCTTGTGCAAGTAGTTCCTTTCAATTATCTTAAATTTGCCTTGTGTCCCTTCCGTTGGGAGTATCGAGGGTTTACACGAGCTAAACCAACATACTCTTGACATCATATTATTATCCATTGACTCAAACCCAAGCCTATATACACACATGACATGAATAAAATGACTAAAATTACATATGAGGAAAAATATATCGTGATTGAATACATTGATTGATTGAGATATTATGACTTGAACAATGACATGATAAATTGACTCGTACATTGTAAAATCCATTCTAATTGTTGTACATTAGTCTTGATACATTTCATGAATCATGATGCCATAACAAGTTAATTACCCACTTTGATGAATATATATGTGATTACATTCCATGAACTCTTGCTGCCTGTACTGTTTTGCACTGAGGTTTCGACCCAGTTAAGATAATATAAAAGAGAATTATAGCCCTAAGTGTTTAGTTACTGATAACATCCTACAACTTTGAATTCTGAATTGTAGCCTAAGAGTTATCGATGTTTTAGTGCTACTGTATCGGCTGTTTTAGATTTGCTACTTCATGGTTATTATTGTGCAATGCATCATGTTGCTGCATTATTATCATCCCCTTGACATTCTTATAAACACTTACATGTACATGTATGACTTAATAATAAAATACTAAACAAACCGGGGTTTCTAATGGTTGACCTAGTAGCGGATAGTCTCAGAAAACTTACTCGGTAAGGCCCTCTTGTTACATGGAAACTTGACATGGAAGGTGGAGAATTACTTGTGGAGACGTGAACTTGTTATCTTGTTATCGTGATGCACCGAGTACACGTTCTGTAGATCCCACCACGAAGTCTAAAACGTACACAGTTTTGCGTGCATCGAACCTGCGATATGAGACGCAGTAGTACGTGCACTAGATAGGATAAATAACATGATAATAGACCTAGTTGACTTGTATATACTTGATTATGACCATTGTTTATTAATACCGTTATTGCTTTTGTAAATTTGATCTTGATTCATATTCCTTCATGTACCTCATTCCTTACTCTGTGCTTTTCACTACTTGTTGTCCGTACTTACTCTAAGGACAAATTATTCTTTCTTTTTAGATGAACAAGTATAGGTGCACAAGGAGAATTACCAGAAGGCATTGGTGAGCAATTCTTCTACGATTGGAGCAGGAGCCTCTCGGGCTATTTGGTAAGTTCTTATATTTCAGATTTGGTTATTGAATTTCATTCTCGTTTATGTGATTATGTTTTCTGCGTGGTTGTAATTCATTTTTCTTATATTGTTGAGTTAAGACTGGTACAGCTTATGGATGATATGAGTTGGCATACTTATATCATTCGTTGGGCCTCAGTTACGTGCCTGTGTTCTCGTATTCCGGGAAACGAGGTGTGACATAAATCATTCACTAATTCATTTTCTTTTGAAGTTTCAACTACACTTTCTTGTTCTTTAACAAAAAATTTATTAAGGGCTCCTTTTTTAGATTGGATTAATTGTTCCAGCCTTCCTTTTTTCTTAAGTTTCTCATAACCAGAAGCATATTTTTTAGGAAACATTTTTTGTAATAAAAAACTATGTCTAGTAATCAAATTAGTTAAGTTGAAACAAAACAACCTGATTGAAGTCGTAAACAAATCTGATGTGTGAATTTGCTTTAGAATCTTCTGAAGTAAGCCTGCAAGAATAACAAGGCACTTTATCCATCAAGAAACAGAGGTCTCATAATATAAATTATCTACCACAACTGTCACTATAACTGTGGAGTTTAGGTGCAATGGTAGGGTTATTTCACTTGATATCAGGCCATCAGGGCTATGCAGGTCACAGGTTCGATTTCGCAATTTTCGTATTGAAAACAGATTTTTAAAATAACAAATAAATAACATGCTACATAGAGCAGGTTTCAACCCTCAAAAGGGTGCTCAGCGGGTGTGTTAGCATATAAATGAAAATCTAATTTAAGTGTAGTTGCAGTATCATTTCGCAGAAGAAAGGTAAACATGAAAAGGTTGCGATTGTTGAAGGATATGCACACATCATTTCTGCAACATCATTTCGCACTTCGCTGAGTGGGATCTTGTTGAAGAAAAGGTCAAAGACTCAAAGGTATAGACTTGGGACTTGCTAGAAATAATACTGCAACACCTTTTCGCAGAAGAAAGCTTACAGCAAACAAAAAAAAATATGAGATCAGCAAATATGGTATTTGTAACATACCTTTCCTCAATCTTGGTCACTTTTGTGTTTTCTTGTTTGAAGGATTCCAACTGCAAGTTGCTGATGATCCTTTCAATGAGGAAGAATCTATGATTCTTATGCTTCCACCTAGTAATAACTGGTCAGATGAAGATTTTCTATAGGATTTTTTTTGAGTAGATCAAAAGATTTCTAGGAAGATGAAAAGATTTTTTTAGGAAGATGAAAAGGTTTTTTTTTTTTGAGTAGATCAAAAGATTTTTCAGTTGAAGCAAAATTTTGGGCCTTCATTGTAACTGGGCCTTTATTATAATTGGGCAATTTTTTCAGATAGAAAGAATGGAAAAAAATAGGCCTTCATTTTAACTGGGCCCTGTGCAACCGCACAAGTTGCACAGGCCCAGGGCCGGCCCTATACAAGACCCACGGAGGGTTGGTTGGCCTCTGCACCCATCGTTGAGATGCGACCACCTTTAGGTGTGTATTGGGCCGGTAGTAGAATTTACAAAGATGACTCAAAAGGAGTTCTAACATACTACAGAGACGAGATCGGCCAATTGCGAGATGAATTGATAATTTGGGAGCCGTATACCCCCGAGCGCATGGACAGAATACCACCAGCGTGTATGGCTAGTTCACAGTTGTGGTTGACGCTAGCAACAATCGTCAACTTTGGTACGGTGTAGCATCCTTTTCCAGATATAGTCCTTCGCCAATTTGGGATGGAGCAAAATATTCTCATCCCATGTAGGTACAACACTAAGCTACACGCCATTAGAGGTATAGGTCGTATGTCCAATCATGACTGGGCGGATTTTCACCGTAGCTATGTAGCAAATTAGAATGAGGAAAGGTTTCAAATGATATTTCCTAATGTCAAGCCATACGTTGGTTCGTGCACTGTATAGTACATGACTTGGTACCGAGGAAAAACACGTTTGTACATATCTCCGAGGACTGAAGTGCCAGTTGGCATTCAAATACCAATTCCGGAGAGAGAGAGAGAGAGAGAGAGAGAGAACCACCATCGGCATCTATGTCACAACCCATGTACCAACCGAAGACATCATTATATCGGTTGTTGGTAAGTCAAATTTGTTAGAAACCTTTTTTTTTTGTATCGCCATTAACTATTTTTAAATTGATAATTTCATTGGTTGAATTGTGCTACCATATTTTCATCATTGTTGTAAATTGGAAATACATGGAATATGGTAAAGGAATGTGCAGATGTACTTAGAAGCAATGTCGCCGCGAACATGAAAGTTTTCGCTCGGAAGATCCTTACTTCATGTCGTGGCTTACTAGAAGAAGTAGGAGATGGCGAACGATTGACCTGTTACTTAAATACGAGCGTACGTTCCCAGCGTCGTAAGAGCATGATTGATAGGCAATCTCGCTCAGGGCAAGAAATGTTACAACAATCTCCGCAACAAGAAGAAGACCAACAAGAAGAGCAGCAACAAGAACACGAAGAAGAAGGCCAAGAATTGCAAGAAAAAGATATCGGCCCTTCACAAGTAACCACGATCAGGCGTACGCGGCGACAACCTACTCGGAAGAGGCGAGCGCCACAACACTACACACCGAGGTAGCTTGAGTGTTTTTCGATTTGCATTGTACATGATACATGTTATTATTGTATAAAATTTAGTTGTTAGTGTTTTTTATTTGCTAGTTAATTTTCCAAATTGTTTCTCTTATTGATGTTCATTATATTGTGTTTGTTGTTAGTAATTTTTTATTCTCCGAAGTGATTGTAAAAATATTTTTTTTCCCCAAAGCTTCAACTACTTACCCATACAAGAAGTGAACTTAAATGGTTCAAAATTAACATATGATAAATGGAAAAGGTCAAGCTAGCATTGAACTTTAGACACATAATTGCATCCTCTGCATGTGTCTATGACTACAATAGTCATTCATGAAATGATATTAGAGCTCTGTCGAGAAGCTGGGCATTCATTTATTTTTTAATATCCAGAACTATGAGGGCGCTTATCAAAAAGAAAAAGAAAGAAAGAGAAAACGAATGGTCAAGATTTATTAAACCATATACATTAGCTACCTTATGCAAGTTATTAATTACTTGTTATATGCACGAGTGCGATATATGCTCTAATGATTAACAACTAATAATATAAACTATCTCAACTAAAAATAATCATTTCATCTTAAAATTTAAATTTTCATAGTCAACAACCTTATAAAAAAAATAATCACTATTTCCTCTATAAAATTCAAACTTTTCAACATACCTCTTCCGATTTCTCGCTTCCCGACTTCTCTCCCACGCACAATGATTTTCCCTTTCTCAATTCAAAAACTTGAACACATGAAAACAAACAAATATCAATTTTTTCATTACCACATTCTCTAAAATAGACAACACACTTAAACCAACAATTTAATTTAATAACCTGAAACAAACATAAACATAAACAACTAAAAATCCAAATTTTCTCAAATAAAAAACACTGTATCATCTAAAAGTTTTAATAAAAATTCCTATCTAAAAAACAAACATTATTTCATTGAAAAATTCCAAACTTTCCCAACATACCTCTTCGAGTATCTTTTCGATGAGAAGTTGAAACTCATTCTCTTCGATAAGCTCATAGTTGTTGTTATACACTTGTCCTTATCTCTCTTATGGTCAAACCCAAACACCTTCATAGCATCTAGGGCAGCCTTTGCTCTCATAGGCAACCCCATCCTTAAAACCATACTAATGTAAACCTACCCATATACACAAACCAACAAAAAAAATCACAAAAATGTTAAAAAAATTAACACTACTAATTCCAAGCAATTATCCCCAAGAATGCTTCATTTTTTTGGGATCACACTATAATACATTACAGAAATCATAGAAATGTGAGATATTTATTATGCGAAATACATCAAAATCAAAATTTTCTGCTGTTAATAGATAAAAACAACAACTTATCTTAAACTATCGAAAAAAAAATACATATCATTTTTTTAAGAAGAAAAATCAAAAAACAAAATATGTAGAAACTTTTAGAAATGGGAGAGAGAGAGAGAGGCCATAGGGTTTCAGAAGAGGAGAAAGCGGAGATGGAGAGATCGAGGGTTTGGGGTTAGGAGGTACGACGGCGCAGTGGAGGGACGGCGCGGTGGAATGACAACATAGCGATGACGCAGTGGTACTAGCATAGCGACAGCACGATGGAGGGATGGCGCTGTAATGCGGTGGCGTCGATGGTTCGGGAGAAAGAGAGGGAGAGGAACAGTCGGGGGTTTTGAGAGAGAGAGGGAGGGATGAACAGTCTGGGTTTTGGGTTATAGAGAGAGGAAAATTAATTTACATATAGTTCACGTGTTTGATGGATTTATATTGGGAATTTTGGTTGTACATGCATTGCACGGGTTGGTAGATTTACAAATGACACTAAGGCCTTCTCCCACCATAGTATTAGAGATCTACTAAATTATGATTTGTACCACTATAGATATTATGCCCGAAGTTATATGAGTTACCTTGTTCTCAACACTGAGTAACATGAAGACTCCCATTTTTGGTGTGTTGAGTTCTTTTGTGCAAATTCAACCTATATCAACAATTCACTTAGATCTCAACCATACATGTAAAACTCTAATGTGTATCAACATGCCATTAAAATCTCAACAACATCCTCTCACATGCATAGCATGTGCTACATGACTAGTACTTCTATTGACTGCAAAAAAACCCCAACCAGTTTGTTTGATAATTAACAGTAGCTCTGTTGGGAGCACATGTATGTAATGGCAATGTATGCAACAATGGTTATGTTGCCTTGCACAACTCGTTAACTCTAGCAATCATTTTTACTTTATATGCTGATGCGCAAATGCATGACAAATTCATATATGGATAAGCTAACACATCCTGTACTAAGTTAGCTTCCCAATGGAATCGTTCAAGTTTTATCAAAAAGAAATCAGTATACTTGTTGATGTAATGCTGTAATGCCGAGTGACTTACTCTATATAGTCTCACTACAGTCAGTACGCTGCAGGCCTATAGCTCTTGCAATGCTGCATATATTACAACTAAAGCACCTGAAAGAATATCACCAGATTGCCACTTCTTCCATCCCTCAAGAAAATTTTCACTGGATTGACGAGACTTCTTCCGCTCCTTCCTTGGTCCTGCACTTCAGGATTGGCTATCAAAAAGTCACCAAATTGGTTCGCGTCTCTTTTTAAAAAGGTCACTGGGTACTTTTCGTCTTCTCCCTTAGAGATCATTGACATAGTTACCACTTCTGTTTCTGCAATAGAGGATAACGGGCTGCTTGGGTCAGTTAATGCCAAGACTACCAGAGTGTTTTGAGTGTCGCGGAGCTGGTGAACCAACCCAATCTATTACCCTATCGAGCAACCATGCTTGGTCCTCATAAAGATGATAGGCAGATGTTTCATGACATACCTTTTTGCAGTCACGACATTATAATGGTACATCCTAATCGTCAAATATTATTGTATGTTTTTCAGTTAACCAGTCAAGGACCTGTCTAGTCTACCTTTTAAACCAACGTACCTTCGCAGTACGGACCGTCTCCACGATATACTACAAACCGCAATGTCTAGTCTACCTGTTAAACCAATTCTTGTTCTTGACGGAGTTGACTCAACTATCGACCTGTTTGGTTCTAAATACTCGGACCTCCAATATGCACTTTGCAATTTTCATAGCACATGCCAAAGCAACATCTTTTGGACGAGTAATTAAATGATATTAGTCATATAGCTGTACTTAAAATCATACTATTAGACAATATATAAGCCTATAACTTCACAAAATCGCACATGATTCGTATATGGTATGCATATTTTGATGTAGGGCCAATAGTTCAAAAATTAGAATAAGCCTCTCATCCAATTGAAGTTCCAATAAGAAATGTTTTTTCTGTCCTTTAAGCAAACAACGGAAAGGGAGAGAGAGACAAAAATGAAAAATTTATAAGAGGAGTAATGAAATACCGGCTAAATCCATCAATGGAAAAAGAAAGATAGGAAATTACTCTACACATAATCAGGGTCGGGCCTGAGCTAACGGGAGTCCGAGGCGAACTCCCAAAAAAAAAATGGGGGGCCTCTAAAAATGCGCAAAAATCGGGCCAAGGCGGCCGCCTCTCCGGCCTCTACCTCAGGGCCGCCCTGTACATAATCATCAACATCAAGTAGATCCAAGCAAAGACCATCATCAGATTCAAATTCCAAGTATAGTCAAATTCAAAAGATCAACTAACACTTTATATAGAGCAGAGAGAATTATATGCAAGAACATTTTTTAAGAACTTGTGCTAAATTTCTCTACTTAGAGACTTTAATCATTGACCTTTTATATAAAAAGCTACATTCATCAGAGTTCAAAGGCTGAAGATTTGTGGGTGGTTATTCGTAAGTATTCTGTGTGCCTGTTAGAACAATAATGGAGAAATGAAGGATATCCAACTGTAATGTAAAATGCAATGATCACATGTTATAGATGCAGGCTTGTCATAAGACTTTTGGAACATACATGAAATTTTTCCATGATTTACCTAGTTATCAGCCTTAGGGAGTTTAAAATTTATGATCAACTTATAATATGTCAAGAAGGATACTACTTGATTTCCTTCATTTCTCAGCCTCTTGTTAATAAACATTCTGAAAATTGCTTTCAGGAGTTACATAGTTGTCAATTGATGGTAGTTATTGGAACTTCAAGAACTACCTCTTCAGTCTTCATAAATATTTTTCATTTTATATGACCAGATATTTTCTGTTGTTATGCTGCCAGTGTTGGTAGTTATTGGAACTTCAAGAACTACCTCTTCAGTCTTCATAAATATTTTTCATTTTATATGACCAGATATTTTCTGTTGTTATGCTGCCAGTGTTACTTGATATAATTGATTAATTACTACAATACAGTGTATATTAAAGGGCTAAATCAATAGAACTCATATCTATGAACTGATAAATTTATTCATCTAACTCTTACATTTCATGATAATTAACTGAATGCATTAGATATTACCTACTGTGGTAGGGTAAAAATGGCCTGGAGGCCCAACCAGGGCCCAATACAACTCTCACTCAAGGAAGGTAAAAATAGCAATTTAGTCCGACTTCGAACCATTACAGGGTCGGCACCGAACCTCAAGTGCACCCCCACAGAACCGGCCTCCTCGTATCCGACGAGCCTCAGTGGTCCTCGGTCTCCGATCCGTGACAGCCCCACGGGCCGTCCCCCCTCTCTGGCGAAGCAGGGGGATGACCTGGCACAGCCTAGGCCCTCCGATTCTCCCAGAAGCACAGAAGACCCACGATCAGCCATGTCAGCTCCAAATACCACCCAGAGTTTTGCCACGTCAGCCCTATACCGCTCCTGGTATGGCCACGTCTGCCCTAAACCCCCTGGGCCCTCTGCCACGTCAGGCCCATGGGCTTTCGGGTCCAGACCCGGCCCCCAAGCGGATCCAAACCCGGTTGGAATTCTCTATAAATACTAGACCCTCACCCACCTTTTCAGGTAATCAATCTTTTTCCACTTAAATTCACCTAGTTATTGCTACTCTCTCACAGAGACTGACTAGATCGTCGGAGGGTCCGCCACCGGGACAAACCCCGGTGTTTCAGGACCGCCTGCAGGTACACAAGACCTCGGATCCGAATCCTCTGATCCGAGCCCAGATCTCCGAATCACCCCGAGGTCGCCACAGGTTCCGCCCGGTCAGCCGAGGGTCGTCAGACGAGCAGCTTTCTCCTTCAAATACAAATTGAGTCCGAACTCACACCTGGTGCATCCACACGTCTCCCAGAAATAAACCGCATCAGGTTGGCGCCGTCTGTGGGAACTGCTTCAGAAGCCGACCCGAGCCCGACCATCGAGCGACCTCGACAGCCGAACTCCCATGGCCTCCAGAGGCCAGGGGGCCGCGTCCTCCGTCAACCGACGGGACACACCCCCACCAAATACCAAGGCCGGGCCACGCGCATCAAGGCACGGAGATTCCCATCAGGGATCCCGACGAAGCGCCACCCGTACAGTCCAGCCCGACCTACGAGGAATAATCGTCAACCGTCAAATCACCCGCAGCAGGGGAAGGGCCGCTTCCAACCCGGCCTCGAACCATCCACGACCATCGCCCGAGAGACGAAGGCCCGCACTCAGCCGCATCGGAAGGCAACCTTCAGGCCAACCGAACAGGGTCGAGGGAGCCCCGTCACTCAGAAGGGGTTCCAGGACTTCCGAAGAGAAATTCTTGGGGCTCTCCGACGGGCCCCCAGGGGAGAAACCCTCCATTCCCAAACCAGGTCGGACACCGAGGCCAGCGTGTCCCGACCATCAACAATCCAGCCAGAGGACGATGACATACTCCTAAGGCGCCTCCACGAAATGGAAGATCGCCTCGATCACCTAGGGGACGGCGGCCAAAGAGCGGCTCAGGGGTACAGGCCTATCCGCCCTCCCTTTTCCGCCCCCATCCTCCAGGCAGAAATACCCAGGAACTTCCGACCCCCTCAATTCGAGACCTACGACGGCGAGGGAGATCCTGCTGATCACATGGAGGGCTTCAAAACCCTCATGATGATTCACAGCGCCTCAGATCCCCTGCTGTGCCGAGCCTTCCCGGCCACCCTTCGGGGCCCGGCTCGTGAATGGTTCTCGAAGCTCGCCCCCGGCTCCATTTACTCCTTCGACCAACTAGAGGGCAATTTTCTTGCCCACTTTGTCACTAGCCGGAAGGCCGAAAGGACCAGCGCCTCATTACTGGGGCTCCGACAGATAGAAGGGGAGTCACTCAGAGTGTTCGTCCGGAGGTTTACTGCAGAGGCAAGATCGGTCTCCTCCCTCGATCCGGGCGTCGCCTCTGCAGCATTTCGGCACAACGTCCGTCATGGACAGCTGAAGGCTTCTCTGGCGAAGAAACCCCCCGTCGACTTTCCCGACCTCCTCAACAGGGTCGAGAAATACATTAGGGCGGAAGAGGCCCTTAACCCTGAAAATACCAAGGAGGCCATCGGGAAGGGAAAGCGGAAGGTCGAAGAGGTCGAACCATCAAAGAAAGCTCCAAGGGACGCGGGGGCCTTGAAGAAGGTCCCGCCGGTCCCCCGCTTCGAGAGGTACACCCCCTTGACACATAACGTATCCGCCATCCTCTTAGAAATCGAAGACAAAGGCATTGTTCGACTACCCCCCCGGCCTAACAACGGCAAGAACCGAGACCAGCGCTTCTACTGTCGCTTCCACAGAGATCACGGGCACGAAACCGACCAGTGCCGAGCCCTGAAAGACGAGATTGAGGAGCTCATCTCCCGGGGGTACCTCCGAGAATTCACCCGAAAAGTCCCACGGGATCGGCGAGACATTAGGAACCGGAGGACCTCGCCTCCGAACCCTACTCTGAACCGCATCCAAGGTCAGGATCCCGACTCCGAGGGAGCCGCGGATGCGCCCTTCATCTTGCATTGTGTCCACGGAGGGCCAATGGGAGGAAATTCAAATACTTCCCGAAAAGCCTTCATCCGGGAAGTGAATGCTGTCCGCAACAATTCCTCGCCCAAGATACAACCGATGCCGGTCTCCTTCTCAGAAGAGGACCTCGAGGGCGTCCGCCTACCCCACTGCGATGCCCTCGTCATTTGTCTCCACATGGCTAATTGTGAAGTTCGCCGAGTCCTCGTCGACAACGGCAGCTCGGTTAATATCCTTGTCCTCGAAGCATTCGAGAATCTCAAGCTACCTAGAGGCAGGCTCAAGCCGGCCGGATACACCTTGCATGGGTTCTCCGGCGTTCCTGTCGTGATAGAAGGGATTGTCACCCTCGACGTTACCGCAGGATCGGCTCCTGTCAAAAGGACCGAGTCCATGGACTTCATGGTGGTCAACGTTAAGGCGGCTTACAACGCCATACTCGGCCGACCCGGACTATGCTCCCTCCAAGCGGTGCCCTCGGCTTACCATCTGAAACTCAAATTTCCCACCCCGCAAGGGGTCGGCACTGTCCGAGGTAGCCAAGAGGCAGCGCGATCGTGCTACATGACCACCGTTGGGGGAGGTGTGTTCTCCCTCGACGCTGTCAAGTTCAAGCCTGAGAGGAACGGCCCTGCTTCCAAATCTGTCACCAAGTAGGAGAAGGCCCCAGTCGAAGCCGGGTGCCGGGTGAAACTCCTCGAAGGACAAACATAGGCTCTAGCCTGGCTTAATGTGAACAGGTTTTTTGTGTAAACACTCATGTGTACAGGACCGTCTTAGCTGCCCTCCGTATCTTATACGAAAGAGATCTCTCTTTGCTGAAACCCTAAACGCCAGATAATGAAATCGGCGCCTGAGTCCTCACTCCGGTATCGTCCCCAGCACCTCGGTAGGCTCCAACCGAATCCAAGCTGGGGACCCTCCCTAAGGCCCCACTTCGATCCCTCGCGGGTCGGGGGGCTCTCCTTGTAACCACCATCGTCCACTACACCACTAGCCGAAGCAAAGAAGGAACAGGATTCTTTATTCGTACCATTTTATTTCTCATCCTAAGAAAACAAACAAAGACCGTTACAGGACCACTCCACTCATCTCAAACTGGAAGAACGGGACTACTCCGAACGAGCGACTAAAATCCCTCTCCTTGTTATAATGGTCCTTAAACTCAGCCACGGTCGACTCCCCAGCCACGGAGCTCTGGGTGGTCGCATACGCTACAATAGCAGCCTCGAAGAGGAAACCCCCTCCGTTTGCCGACCCGACCGAGGAAGATGCCGAGGCACCCAGCATGATATTATGGCGGTGTATCTCCATTTCTTTCTCAAGAAAAACATCACGAAGTAACCTCCCAGTAGTGGACCGAGACACCCAACACGGCCGGTCCAAGGCTCGCACCGCCGAGTTCCCGATCCAGCATCGCCCTTCCCAGCCGGCTCGCCTCCTCGCCAAAGGCTTCAGACATGTTCCTGTGATAATTGAAGGCAGCATCAGCAGTACGAGCCCTCTCACGGTACCGAGCCAAAGTGGTCTCCAATGCCTCAACCTCGTTCTCGTTCTCATTCCGAAGCCACGCCGCATCAGGACGACGGGGGTCCGTCTCGGGAAGGGAAGCCACAACCTGCAAGAGTACCGACTCAACGCACATAAGCAAGGAGGTTCGGAAATGCCCAAGGTCAAAACACTTGGCCAGTCAAAGATACTTTTTATAAATTATACTACTTCTTACAAAAAAGGCGGTGGCCAGTCCGCGGGAGGCGAATACAATCAAAGGAGAGAGAAAAGAAAGATAAAACTACACAACTTGATTTCCCGCCTCGGCATCGATCGGGTTCGCAGGAGGGTCGGCGGCCGGGTTGCCAACGGGCCCTTCCTCGGCAGGAGTCTTCGGTGTCCCCTCAATCTCCATGTCATACTCGAAACCGGACAGGTCGACGGACGGGTAGAAGTGCCTCACATGGCTGAGGGCCTTCGCGTAGCACTCATCCTGGGCCTTGATCACCATCCGCTGACCCGCATCCGTCAGCTCTGCCCTCTCCTTGGCAAACGCAGCCGTCAACTCCTCCTTCTCCTTGGCGAACTTCTTCTTCAAGGAGACCACCCTCTTCCCCCACTCGGCGTCCTGAGCCTCGAGCTCGAGCTTCATCTTCTGCTCCCTCTTATGCGAACCCTCGAGCTCGATCCGCATCTCCTTCATCTCCCGCTCGCTCTTGTCCGCCCGAACCCGCTCCTGCGACAGGGACGCTTCGTAAAGATTCTTTACATTAGCTTCCTACATACAAGCCTGCGACCAACAAAACACTGATAAGGGGAGAACTCCCGAAGCAAGATTAACGAGAAAGATGAGATCGACAAGCTTACCAGCACGGTGGCCTGCGCCAGGCGTGTAAAGGCCACCTCTACGGGCTCACTCTCCATCGCTTGGCGATCACGAGGGGTCGCCAACTTCTCCACCACCTCAACGGCCTGGGCTTCCTCGGTCAGACAGTCGCCCATCCGAACCGACCGGTCCGGCGCCCACCGTTGCCGCAACATCTCCACCACCGGGTCCCCCTCCTCAACTTCCACCAAGGGACCTTTCCCCTTGTCAAGATCGGACGCCCTCGCTGGACCCTTACCCCTCGAAGGGGCCGCCCCCTTGCTCGACTCCGAACGAGTCCTCTTAGTCTGCGGCTCGAGCGGGACCTCCGAGATAACCAGGGGCGGCTCCCTCGACCTCTTCGCCGCCTCCCCCTTCTTCTTCTCGGCATTCTCCTTCTTCATGGCGAGCCTCCTTGCTTTGATCGATGCCTCATCCATATCTGCAGAAAAAACCATTAAGAAGCAATAAGCAGGAAAGCACGAAAAGACCAAGAGAAAAGAAACAACTACATACGCAGAACGGCTGGGCTCAGTCCGACGCTCGCCAGATGGGCCTCCGTCACCTTCGTCATACTAGGGGACAAACGGAGGCGCTCGACAAACCCCCACTCCTCGGCCGACAGATCCCCCTGCCTCGGTGCAGGATAGCTCGGCTTGGAATAGTTCCATCTAGTCGGAATGTCCCAGGGCTCTTCACTCCGGATCACCAAATATTTCTTCTTCCAATCCTTAATAGAGTCCGGGTGGCTGTGTACAACCTTCCTCTTACTCCGGGGGGAAATATAATAAATGCCCTCAGCTGCCGAACTGATCATCAACATCGCTCGGAACACGTTCAACCGCAGGGGTACCTTCCGTGCCTCGCACATCAGTACAAAACAGATTATCTGCTTCCAAGAGTTCGGCCCATACTGCATCGGAGCCAAGGAGGCCCAGTTCAATACTTCCCGAACAAACGGGTGGACTGGCAGCCTCAGTCCAGAAATGAAGGCATCCACTGGGAAGACGCAACACCAAGCAGATAGGGGATCGGTTGGGCGCAGAGTAGAGCTCGGCAGCATCAATTCGTAGCCAGGACCTATGTGGTATGCCAGCTGCAAAACCTCCAAGTCCCCACCCTCCAAGACGGTCAGAATCGCGTCCATCGTCCCCCTCTTCCGACTCGGCGAGGAAGCCTGCACGCCAAAGAGCTCCTTGTCGGATAGGTCGTCAGGATACTGACGGAAAGGCTTCGGCTGCACGGGCGAACCTGTCCACAAGTTACGGTATACGGGCGCCTAGCTCGAACCACCAGTCCCTGGTCCTGCCTCCCTCGGAGCCTTCTTCTTCTTCCTCTTGGTTCGCTCCGGCGAGGGAGTGAATAAGGGCCCCAGGACGGTCGGTATGGAACTCAGACCCGCACCCTGAACTGTGGATCTCTTTACAATGCCACCCTCGCCTCCCTCTTCCTCGAAAGTCAACTCCAAAACGCGGACGCCGCCCGAGCCATCATTCGTCTCCCCCGACTCACTACTCTCCACCACAAAGGGACGTCGGGAGCGTAACGACCTCACACCTTGTACCTCCTCCTCCTCACCTACGGGTTCCTCCCACAAAACCGAATCGGAAGACTCCTCGACGTATACTGACTCCCCCTCAAGTACGGGCTCCTCCCACGAAGTCGAGTCGGAAACAGGTTTCACTTCCCCCCTAGATGACGACGCTGACGAGCCAGACTGAGCCCTATCCATCTGTGCCTAAAACTAAACAAACTTACCAACTCACCTGGGGTAACTTCGGAAGGGCGAGTCTAGTACAGCAAGCTGCAGGGACGAGCGCTAAAGTGTTGGGAAATTTTTGAAAAACAAAATGGCGGCAAGAAAGGAGTGGGCTAGAAGGGGAGAGGGGGGAGTATTTATAAAGGATGAAAGCGACTCCTCGATTACCGCAAGAACTGTTCACCTATTTGACGTGCAACTGCCGCCTGGAAAATCGCGCCACGTCCTCAAAACGTGCGCTGCTGACGTCATCCAACGCCAGGCTGTCAGCCAGACGAGGGGGGCAGTTCGGAAGGGGCATTCGGCAAAGAGAACGTTTTTACTTAAAGGTTTAAGGCACCGTCCTTAGACAGACGCCCCGGGCTCCAGGACTCGGCCAGTTCCCCTTTCACCCGCGAGCAGTTCGGGGCTTACAGCCTCGACGGCCGAAATCCCGAACTGTTCGAGGGTGAGACAGAAACCGCCATCACCTGGGGCCCTATTTGAAGACAGAGTGGCCGACCTCCAATCGGAGACGACCCACCTATCCGGGGCACTCCGGCCCCAAGCCTGGGGTTTGGTAGATGCCCCTCCCGTCTGGATCTCTCTCGGGCCAAACAACCACATCAGGGTCGTCTGTCCCGAAAAAGGATCCAGACGGCAGAAGCATCACCAATCCGAGGCTACTCATCTATTGGTCCGAATTTCGGTCGTTACCCCTCTCGCCCCGATCCCCCCTGGATCTGGCGGCCGTATCAGAGCGATCAGATCCGAGAGAAGATCGGGGCGGCAGAGAAACCACCTCACCAATACAACCAAGGGAAAAATTTTGCAAAAGACAGACGTCCGCCGTAGCAGACACCTTTGAGGACCAGTAGACCACTGTTGCTGTGGTCCAACCCGCTGCGGAGAAGGGTACTTATAGCCTCCCCCATAAGCCAGCTTTTATGACGTGGGGAAAACCAAACGACGGAAGACCATGCGCCATACATTTATTAGGCAGCGCCATTAAGGCCCCTGGGAAATTGGAACATCGCACAGATCCCGGGGCGCCTTCAATACTCCGCAAAAGACGGCAGGCTACCCTGCCCAACATTCCTAAGGCACAACGGTTCGCCCCCACCCTTGTTGGCCCATAAGTCCCTCGCCTGCTCGAGGTCGGGTCTAGCACCAGGGTAGTCTTCTCAGGAAGGCTTCACGGCTCGCCATCGCCCTTGTCGACCCGTAATCCCTCGCCAAGCTCGAGGTCAGGTCTGGCACCAGGGTAGTCTTCTCAGGAAGGCTCAACGGCTCGCCACCCTCCTTGTTGGCCCATAAGTCCCTCGCCTGCTCGAGGTCGGGTCTAACACCAGGGTAGTCTTCTCAGGAAGGCTCCACGGCTCGCCATCGCCCTTACCGACCCATAATTCCTCGCCAAACTCGAGGTCAGGTCTGGCACCAGGGTAGTCTTCTCAGGAAGGCTCAACGGCTCGCCACCCCCCTTGTTGGCCCATAAGTCCCTCGCTTGCTCGAGGTCGGGTCTAACACCAGGGTAGTCTTCTCAGGAAGGCTCCACGGCTCGCCATCGCCCTTACCGACCCATAATCCCTCGCCAAGCTCGAGGTGAGGTCTGGCACCAGGGTAGTCTTCTCAGGAAGGCTCAACGGCTCGCCACCCCCTTGTTGGCCCATAAGTCCCTCGCCTGCTCGAGGTCGGGTCTAGCACCAGGGTAGTCTTCTCAGGAAAGCTCCACGGCTCGCCATCGCCCTTGCCGACCCGTAATCCCTCGCCAAGCTCGAGGTCAGGTCTGGCACCAGGGTAGTCTTCTCAGGAAGGCTCAACGGCTCGCCACCCCCCTTGTTGGCCCATAAGTCCCTCGCCTGCTCGAGGTCGGGTCTAGCACCAGGGTAGTCTTCTCAGGAAGGCTCCACGACTCGCCTTCAACCGTGCCGACCTAGAATCCCTTGCCCTCCCGAGGTTAGGTCTGGCACCTAGGCAATATTCCCAGAAAGCCTCAGGGCAACCCCCTCATGAAGGCCCAGCGATTCGCCATCCCATTTCCACGACCATGAACACTCCTCCCCGGCTAGCTCCCGCACCCCCGCAGGAGTGGGGGGCTTGTGTGGTAGGGTAAAAATGGCCTGGAGGCCCAACCAGGGCCCAATACAACTCTCACTCAAGGAAGGTAAAAATAGCAATTTAGTCCGGCTTCGAACCATTACAGGGTCGGCACCGAACCTCAAGTGCACCCCCACAGAACCGGCCTCCTCGTATCCGACGAGCCTCAGTGGTCCTCGGTCTCCGATCCGTGACAGCCCCACGGGCCGTCCCCCCTCTCTGGCGAAGCAGGGGGATGACCTGGCACAGCCTAGGCCCTCCGATTCTCCCAGAAGCACAGAAGACCCACGATCAGCCATGTCAGCTCCAAATACCACCCAGGGTTTTGCCACGTCAGCCCTATACCGCTCCTGGTATGGCCACGTCTGCCCTAAACCCCCTGGGCCCTCTGCCACGTCAGGCCTATGGGCTTTCGGGTCCAGACCCGGCCCCCAAGCGGATCCAAACCCGGTTGAAATTCTCTATAAATACTAGACCCTCACCCACCTTTTCAGGTAATCAATCTTTTTCCACTTAAATTCACCTAGTTATTGCTACTCTCTCACAGAGACTGACTAGATCGTCGGAGGGTCCGCCACCGGGACAAACCCCGGTGTTTCAGGACCGCCTGCAGGTACACAAGACCTCGGATCCGAATCCTCTGATCCGAGCCCAGATCTCCGAATTACCCTGAGGTCGCCACAGGTTCCGCCCGGTCAGCCGAGGGTCGTCAGACGAGCAGCTTTCTCCTTTAAATACAAATTGAGTCCGAACTCACACCTGGTGCATCCACACGTCTCCCAGAAATAAACCGCATCACCTACATTCCAACTAATGTATTCACCTCATCATTTCATTAAGCATCTTCTTCGCAAAACCCATTGTTAGTTCAGGTGAAGACAATTTCTTGGCTTTCGGAAAGTAGTTGTCTTATTTTTTGATTCTGGCATATAATCTTAGCATTCATAGTGTTTGGAGATACCTTGAACTGATCTTTGGCTTCTGAAGCTAGTGAATATTTTTCTGGATTTTTCCATATTTTTTTGAATTTTTCCGAATTTTCTGGAATTTTCTGAAATTTTTCCATTGTTCTTCGGATTTCTCCGAATTTTCTGGATTTTTTTTTCCAATTTCAAAACCACTTTCTCGAATTTTATAATTAATAAATTCAAATTTAATTATTTTTCGGATTTTAAAAATAATTTTCCGAATTAAAATAATTATTTTTGAATTTTTTTAATTAATTTTTCGAATTAAAATGAATTTTTGGGGGGGTTTCTGTAAAAATCCGACCAGTGTACAGATCTTGACACGATCTGGACTACTCATCAGGTGGCAGCTCGAGCGTCGAGGAGATCGAGCGGTCGTGATCTAATCGCATGTGATAAGGGGCGACGTAGACGAATCAAAAGTGTTCATCATCGCTCGGCTTGTTCGCTGAGGCAAATCAGACGGTCGACGAGTGAGCGGAGCGCTGGGGAAGGCGATGTGTGATGTGGCTGCATCTGAGCTGTCCATCGTGTTTGAGCTCGAATTTTGGGGAGATCCAAAGGCTAGCAATTGACGAGGGGACCCTTAGCTCGGCAGACGCTTTCGCCGCGCTATGGTGACTTCGCTTTAATTTTTTTGGGATTTGCTGAGCTATGGGGACTTCATGTATTGGCATAGCTACGGATTTTCATCTTCGTCGAGGTACCATTACGTCGAATCACCTCTCTATCGATATATCCCCTTTGCCGAGCTACCGAGTTCCATTTTTCGGCTGAGCTATGTAGGTAGCATGCTCTGGCCGAGCTATGGCGATGGTGAAACTTCGTCGTGCTACGAGAGCGCTCCGCTGAGCTGTGGCCATTGGGTTTTGCCGAGCTACGAAGCTCGAGCAACCGCCGAGTTGTTGCAGCTTTCGTTGAGCTATGGAAATTGTCGAGGCTTCGCCGAGCTATAGGCATCTCGTTCTCACCGAGCTATGGGTTATCGACATGCTCTGTTTTTGGCCAGCTATTCCACATCGTCAAGCTATGGCCATTGGGTTTTCGACATGCTCTGTTTGGGGCCATTGGGTTTTCGCCGAGCTACGAAGCTCGTGCTCTCGCCGAGCTATGGCCATTGAGGATTTTGCAGAGCTATAGCCACCTTACCAAGCTATGGGTTGTCGAGGTTTCGCCGAGCTATGGAGCGCTTTTCGCTGAGCTATGGAGATAGCTCATCGTGGCCGAGCTATGGAGACTTTGAAGCTTCGCCGATCTATGGGGAATCGTTCTCGCCGAGCTACGAGTTCGCTGAGCTATGGAGTTCGAGTTCTCGCCGCGCTACCAGTGCTTCGCCGTTTCGCCGAGCTATGGTGACAGCTTGCTTCGCCGAGCTATGGAGCTCGAGTTCTCACCGCACTATGGGGACTTTGAAACTTTGCCGAGCTATGGCGATAAATTGTTTTGCCGAGCTATGGGAGTTAGAATTTCTTCGAGATTTTTTCGAAGCTCATGATGCTCTGTTGTGAGCTCCGTCGTGGGTTTCGACGAGGTGAACTGAGCTCGGAGACTGGGCTCGACTGAGTGCAACGGTGGAGCGGAGGTGCGAAGCAACTGGCGAGGCCAGGGCTCGAAGTTGGAGTCGGAGTATGGAGGAGAGGCTTCGTCGGAGACAAAGTTTTTGAGTTTTTTGGCGGGAAGAGCTTTCGGATGAAGAAGAAGAAGAGAGTTGAAGCGGAGCGGGTGCGATATCGGGTTTGGATCCGACCCGTTTTGCCCCTTGGTTGATTTTGAGTTACGTTTAAGGGTTTGGGTAGTGGATCCGAACCTGACCCGGCTTCATCCCCTTACTCATTTAATCCGCAAGCTCACTTTTGGGGGGGGGGGGGGGGGGGTTGAAGTATTTTGGAGTTGGGTTTGCATACAATTTTTTTAAATGTATATTGTTGTGTATATGCAACAACATATATATACATATAGTTAATCATACGTGTATACCTAGCTTTTTACTTCGTAACCCTCGATTGGTGGATCTTGTGCGCATATACATAGCTGTACTGGGAGAGCTATTTGCAGACTTGCTGTTTGATCCCAACAAGTTGCTGTGGCGTATCCGGGACAGAGCGTTTTGAGTTTGCCGTTTGCGCCCGACAAGCTTGTAGAGAACTCTGCGATGGAATTGAATATTGAGCTTGCCGTTTGATCCCGGCAAATTCGTAAAGACAACTCTTTGAACGATTTGACGTAGAAAGTTCCGTTTGACCCCGGCAAGTTTAGAAGCAACTCTGAGATAGAGTTGATGTAGAAACTACCGTTTGACCCCGGCAAGTTTCGAGACAACTCTGAGATAAAGCGGATGTAGAGCTTACCGTTTGATCCCGACAAATTTAGTGGGAGCTAACTCTTTGGCCGAGTTGGCGTGGAGCTCGATGTTTGATCCCAGCGAGTTTGTGGAGACAACTCTGTGGTAGAATTGATGTAAAACCCGCCGTTTGATCCCGACGAGTTTAGAGACAACCCTGGGAGAGAGTTGATGTAGGAACTGTTGTTTGATCCCAGCGAGTTTAGAGACAACTCTGAGATAGAGTTGGTGCAGAAATCGTCGTTTGACCCTAGTGAGTTTGCAGAGGAAACTCCGTGATGGAGGTGTGTGTTGAACTTGTTGTTCGTTCCCAGCAAGCTTAGGGAGGACTCTATGATAGAGTTGGATGTTGCACCTGCTGTTTGTGCCCAATAAGCATGTAAAGACAACTCTTTGATTGAGTTGGTCCAGAAACTGTCGTTTGACTCTGGCGAATTAAGAAGGAGAACTCTGAGATAGAGTTGATGTAGATACTGCTGTTTGATCCAGGCGAGCTTGGAGAGGACTCTATGACATAGTTGGATGTTGCGCCTGCTATTTGCGCCGAGCAAGCGTGTAGAGACAACTCTTTGATTGAGTTGGTCCAGAAATTGCTGTTTTGACTCCGGTGAGTTTAGAGACAACCCTGAGATAGAGCTAATGTAGAAACTATCGTTTGATCACAACAATTTTGGAGATGACTCTATGACATAGTTGGATGTTGCACCTGCTGTTTGCGCCCAGCAAGCATGTAAAGACAATCTTGAGATAGAGCTGATGTAGAAACTGTCGTTTGATCCCGACGAGTTTGGAGATGACTCTATGACAAAGTTGGATGTTGCACCTGCTGTTTGTGCCCAGCAAGCGTGTAGAGACAACTCTTTGATTGAGTTGGTCCAGAGACTACCATTTGACCTCAACGGGTTTGGAGACAACTCAGAGATAGAGTTGATGCGGAGACTGTCATTTGATCCTGACAAGTTCAGAGACAACTCATAGGAGGAGTTGGTTCAGGAACTGTCGTTTGATCCCGGCGAGTTTAGAGACAACTCTAAGGTAGAGTTGATGTAGAATGGTCAACAGTCAATGAAATCACGTAAAATGGTCAACAGTCAACGGGACACATGTCGCCCAGCCGAACCACCATCAACGTTCGGTGGCAGGTTCCGAGCAAACGCATCCCCAATTGTGAAATCACGCAAAATGGTCAACAGTCAATGGTTAACGGGACACGTGTCACCCAGCCGAACCATCTTCAACGTTCGGTAGTAGGTTTCGAGCAAACGCTTTCCCGATCAGGAAATCACGCAAAACTGTCAACGGTCTACGGTCAACGGACACATGTCACAATCAACGCTCTGATCGTTCAAGTTTGGTGACTCTCAAGCCAGTCACGTTCAACACTCTAGATTGCACCACGTCATCAGGTATTTAATTAATTTCTATATTTGATTATTGAATCAAATTAATTATTTAAAAATTTTGAAAAATATTTAAAAACCCTAAGATAGTAATTAAAATTTCTAAAAATAATTATTAATTCGGAAGAATATTTTCTAAATTCCAAAAAAATAATTATTAATTTAGAATAATTAATTAAAATTTTTGAAAATTAATTATTTAAATTCAAAAATTGAATAAAAAATTCAAAAAAATCACAAAAATCACAGGAAGACCTCAAAATAATTCTGAGTACTTTTATAAACTCAGAAAAGCACCGTTACACCCCAAGCGAGATTCAAACGCCCTCGAGAACTCCGATAAATTTCGTAAACCATTAAAAATAGGCGAACTACTCCTCAAAAACTGTGAAACTCAGTCTTCGAAAGTGGGGGCTTGAGATATGGGCAAAAATAGAACAAAATCAGGCACGAATCTCAAAGCTCCCAGGGGTAAAACAGTAATTTTCATTACAAACGGATCCGAAAATAGGAACTGGGTCTTTTTCAAGCCCAACAACCCCAAAACGGGTATGCCTTATTGGGTTAGGGCGAAACCCGTTATAAATAAACCCATAACTTTTAAAGAGTTATTTAAGTTCATGATTATCCCTAAGAGGCGGTTTAAATCAAATCTCTAATCATGAAGGAATTTAACCTCTATTTCTTATCCAAAAACACACAGATGTAAAGATGAAAGATTATCTAGAAATTGTTTCCAAAGGCGACTATAAATACCCATTTACCCCCACTATAAAAAGGTAATTAGTATTTTCTTCACAAAAGCTCTTTTATAATTTTCTTGATTAATGACTTGAGCGTCGAAGGACCTGTCGCCGGGATCAACCCCGGTGTTTCAGGCATTTTCCTACAGCGCAAACGAGTCGGATCGTCAAGTCAATTCCAGTCAAAGGCAGTCAACACCGTAGAAAGTCAAAATGTCAAGTTTTTTATTGTTCCCCAAAGAATCCACATCATCTGATTGCTCCCACACATCATCTGATTGCTCCCACACAGAAATAAGCAGCAACAGGAGCTTTGTCCCAAATGTTCAAATAACTATGCATAATTAAACCATAAAAAACTCTATCAGTAAATACATAATTGAAAAATAAAAAAATCATCAAAACTCTAAAGTGAAATAAACTCATATGATATGAATATTCAGAAGAAAGAAACTTTGACATAGAAACAGAACTATTATTTTCTAAATTCTCAGAGCTAATTTCTCAGTTAGCCTTACAACTTCAAATTAGCAAGGATTATTAAGAACTAGTAACCCAAATTATAGCAACCTACAAACAACAAACTAAACTAGGAGGAAATCAAACACAGATACAATCAATACCCAAACAACACTTGTGATATATCAGCAAAGGCGCGAAGAATGAACGAATGATGTTGATGTGAATTAAGAGAAAGGTAGGAATGAAGAAGCCTCTCAAGCTCTTTACCCCCAAATATCTGCCTCTCAACAATCATCTCAATCATCGACTTCCTGAAATCATCATACGGATCGCGTGAACTTTTCATCACTGGAATGCCAGTGTCACTTATGTCAACAGCCTTTTCATCCTCAACCGAAACTACAGGCCTAAACCCCTCATGATGGGCAGCTCTTAGGCCCCTTCTTGGTGCTCGTCGCGAACAAGATTTATTAGTCCCTTCCTTCTTCTTTTTCTTGCTATTTTTTCTCGACCAAGGTTTCTGGTAAAATTCAGAGGAATCTGAAGAGAAGCTCCTGGACGAAAAGAACCTCGCAGTTTCCTCCACATTCTCTCCCCCTTCATCACTACTAAACAACTCCGAGGAACTACTAAATCCGTAAGAATTCGTTAAGAAAATTTTCTTTTTCTTCTTCTTCTTCTTTTTTACATCCGTTGTGCTAATCTTAACCTTCTCTGCTTTCGTCACATCCATGGCATTCAATCCACAGTAATCGATGCAGAAGTCTTTCATGGAAGGAGGCAAAGGAGAAGCCGGAGGGCACATTGTCCCCTCTTTCTCATTCTTCTTCTTCTTCTTATTATTATTCCTCAAATTGACATTTTCCACAACCGAGACAACATCAATCTCCGAACTTTTTGTGGGCTTGCAGTTGTTGCAGTCAAGAGGTCGCATTCGAGAAGAAAAGGAGAAAGGGTCATGAGAGGTGGGTGTGTCATTAGTGGTGATTGTTGAAAGACTGCGACGACTGCTGGTGTTCGTCGCAGAAGAGCTGAAGATGCTGCTTGAGGCTGTCGAGTAGTTGCAGGAGTTACGGAGAAGGATGGACGGCCGGAACAAGCGGCAAAGCTGTTGTTTGAATTTATGTCTAGTCTCCATAAAATAATAAAAAAAATTGGGTTAAGTGCTAATAGTTTAGATAGCTCTAGCTCATGTATATGTTGATTGTTTGAGATTTTGAGTTTGAAAATGGGAGGGAGAGGGAGAGATAGAGTAAATAATAGAGAGGATTTATAGGATAGTGATTTTTGTGAGATGTTGGGGGACCAATTAAATGCCAAGTATAGTACTAGTTTTTTGAAATAATTAATAAAATTGTATAATACTTGCGTAGAGGCTATGGAGAATTAACTACGGAGAATGAATGTCGTTACTTGGGGACAGAGCACAGGGCAGGTAGAGATTGCGCTTCCCATCGCATATTTAGGGATATCATATTCCCCAATGCTTATTATGGATTTTCTTTCTCCAAAGTCTAAAAGTATCTTCTTGTTGACGTTAAGAATCCTTAGATTGTCAACACCCAAGATGAGCGCTTCAATTTATACTTGTTTACTTGCAAGATCTCTACTTCAGTAGCATGGAATTCATGGATTGTCATTTTTTTTCTTCTAAAGATAAAGGTAGAATAGCGTCACCCTGTTTTATTAATAAAATTTTAATAAAACAATCTCAAGAAAATACACCGAACTAACAAACAGAAAATAGAATTCATGGATTATCATTGTACAACACAATGAATATTCGATGTGAATCAAGAAATAATATGAAAAACACATTATACGGTTGAATGGAGCATGTTGGCAGAATGAAGCCAAATGTGGCCATTCATTGTTGACAAATGAAGGAGAAGGTGGCCTTCATTGTTGAATGAAGGAGAAGGTGGCCTTCATTTGTTGAAAAATGAAGGAGGCCACCAATCTCTTGTTGAAAAATGAGGCAAAGCCACCAACCATTCTCTTGTCCTATCTCCCATCCTCTGCTATAAATTGAGGTTAGTGGAAGGGTTTGAGATGCAGCTGAGTAGAGCAGAGCAATAAGAGCTCAGTGAGGATTAAGAAAAGAAAGAGGGATTAAGAAAAGAAAGAGAGTATTACAAGAGTGTTCTCAAGAGGGATAAAATTGTATCTCCTTAGAGATAATTTGTATACTTGTATTTTCCTCAAATTTGTGAGAGAGTGTTTCTCCTATTATAAGAGAGAGTGAAAATTGTACTCTCCTTATATTTAGAGAGAAGGTTGTAATCCCTACTTTCAGCAGTAAAATCCCACTACCTTACCCGTGGTTTTTACCCCTTCTCCTTTGGGGGTTTCCACGTAAAATATTTGTGTCCACTTTATTTTCACTTTCTCAATTTCACTTTAGTTGTGGGGTAGGTTCTGCCCATAATTTTACTAACAGTGGTATCAGAGCTTTGGTTGACAGGGGTAGAGCAGAAATGTCGACTACAACAAAGTTCGATGTTGAGAAATTCAACGGGAGCAATTTCTCGTTGTGGAAAATGAAGATCAAGGCAATCTTGAGGAAGGAAAATTGCTTGGCAGCAATTGGAGATAGGCCTGCGGAGATAACTGATGATGGCAAGTGGAACGAGATGGACGGCAACGCTATTGCCGATCTGCACTGGGCACTAGCTGATGGTGTGTTATCCAGTGTGGCTGAAAAGAGGACAGCAAAGGAGATTTGGGATACTCTGACAAGGTTGTACGAGGCCAAGTCACTTCACAACAAGATCTTCTTAAAGAGAAGATTGTACACTCTTCGAATGGCGGAATCGACATCGGTGACCGACCACATCAACACCTTGAACACTCTATTTTCGCAACTTACATCAATGGGTTGCAAAATAGAGACAACTGAACGTGCGGAGCTTCTACTTCAAAGTCTACCTGACTCGTATGATCAAGTCATCATCAACCTGACGAACAATATCTTGACGGACTATCTAGTCTTCGACGAAGTTGCAGCTGCTGTTTTGGAAGAAGAAACCAGGCGCAAGAACAAGGAGGACAGACAGGAAAGTTCGCAGCAAGTGGAAGCTTTAATGGTGATGAGAGGAAGATCAACGGAGCGTGGCCCCAGTGGGAGTCAGAATCATGGTAGATCAAAATCCAGAAGTAAGAAGACTTACAAGTGCCACAACTGTGGCAGGAAAGGGCACTTCAAGAAGGATTGCTGGTTCAAGAAGAAGAGTGGAGACCCTGAGTCATCAAATGCTCAAGGGAATGTGGCAAGTACCCGATATGATGGCGAAGTTCTATACAGCGAGGCAACAACGGTGGTTGGAGGCAGAAAGCAATTCTATGACGTCTGGTTACTGGACTCAGGAGCAACATGGCACATGACTTCTCGGAGAGAGTGGTTCCACACATACGAACCAATCTCGGGAGGCTCTGTACACATGGGAGATGATCATGCTTTGGAAATCGCTGGTATTAGTACTATCAAGCTCAAAATGTTTGATGGTACGGTTCGCACCATCCAGGAGGTACGGCATGTGAAGGGCTTGAAGAAGAATCTATTGTCTTTGGGACAAATAGATAGCCTTGGATGCAAGACCCATGTCGAAAATGGGGTCATGAAGATTGTCAGAGGCGCGCTTGTGGTCATGAAGGCAGAAAAGATCGCGGCAAATCTGTTCATGCTTAATGGAGAAACACTGCAGGAAGCTGATGCGTGTGTCGCATCGTCTAGCAAGGGAGAAGAGTCGGCAATGATGTGGCATCTCAAACTAGGCCACATGTCTGAACGAGGTTTGAAGATTCTCTCCGACCGGAAGCTGCTTCCAGGGCTCAAATCGGTGAATCTACCGTTTTGTGAGCATTATGTTACAAGTAAGCAGCATAGATTGCAGTTCAGCAGATCTGAAGCTAGGAGTAAATGCATTCTAGACTTGATTCATTCTGATGTCTGGGAATCACCGGAAATATCCCTAGGAGGAGCAAAGTACTTTGTGTCTTTCATTGATGATTACTCCAGGAGATTGTGGGTGTATCCAATCAAGAAGAAGTCAGATGTGTTTCCAGTGTTCAAAGACTTCAAAGCGCAGGTGGAACTTGAATTTGGAAAGAAGATCAAGTGCTTGAGGACAGATAATGGAAGGGTGTACACAGACGGCGAGTTTCTTGCACTTTGTAAGCAAGAAGGTATCACAAGACAATTCACAGTCCCATATACACCTCAGCAAAATGGCGTGGCAGAGTGGATGAATAGGACTCTTGCAGAAAGGATGAGAGCTATGTTGCGAACTGCAGGTCAGCCCAACTCCTTTTGGGCAGAAGCAGCCAGAACCGCCTGTTATGTCATAAATCGGTCGCCATCAACGGCAATTGAGCTAAAGACACCGATGGAGATGTGGACTGGCAAGCCGGCAAATTACTCTACTTTACATTGGTTCGGATGTCCCGCGTACGTGATGTACAATACCCAAGAAAGAACGAAGCTGGATCCAAAATCCAGGAGGTGCATGTTCTTGGGGTATGCTGACGGAGTGAAGGGGTATCGCCTGTGGGATCCCACTGCCCACAAGGTTGTTGTCAGCAGGGATGTGATCTTTATAGAAGATCAGCTACAAAAGGAAGATGGAAGCGCTAGCACGTCAAAGGAGAATCCAGAGACTACTACAGTTCAGGTGGAAGATAAACCAGATGAAGATCTAGTTTCTTCTGAAGCAGCACCAGAGCACGATGAACAAGAACCAATCGAGTCCGAGGCTCCAGAAATTCGTCAGTCAACTCGTGAGAGAAGACCGCCAGCTTGGCACTCGGAGTATGTTACGGAGAGCAATGTTGCATACTGTCTTCTTACAGAGGATGGGGAGCCATCATCCTTCCAGGAGGCAATCACAGGCTCAGATGTATCCCTGTGGATGACAGCAATGGAGGAAGAAATTGAAGCTCTACACAAGAACAAGACATGGGATCTTGTTACGCTACCACAAGGAAGGAAGGCCATCGGCAACAAATGGGTCTACAAGATCAAGCGCGATGGAAATGACCAAGCGGAGAGGTATCGTGCAAGATTGGTGGTGAAAGGATATGCTCAGCAAGAAGGTATCGACTTCAATGAAATATTTTCACCTGTGGTTCGACTCACGACAATCAGAGTAGTCTTGGCGATGTGTGCTACGCTTGACCTACATCTAAAGCAGTTAGATGTAAAGACTGCTTTTCTTCATGGAGATCTTGAAGAAGAAATCTATATGCTCCAACCAGAAGGTTTTGCTGAAACAGGCAAAGAGAACTTGGTTTGCAGGTTGAACAAATCTCTGTACGGTCTCAAACAGGCGCCGAGGTGTTGGTACAAGAGATTTGATTCCTTCATTATTAGCCTTGGATACAACAGACTTAGTTCAGACCATTGTACGTATTACAAAAGGTTTGATGGTGATGATGACTTCATTATGCTCCTGTTGTATGTGGATGACATGTTGGTAGCAGGCCCCAACAAAGATCGAATCCAAGAAATGAAGGCACAGTTGGCTAGGGAGTTTGACATGAAGGACTTGGGACCGGCAAACAAGATTCTAGGGATGCAGATTCACAGAGACAGAAGTAACAGGAAGATTTGGCTTTCCCAGAAGAATTACTTCAACAAGATCTTGCGGCGCTTCAACATGCAAGATTGTAAGCCAATCTCAACCCCACTTCCTGTTAATTTCAAGTTATCCTCCAAGATGTGTCCTAGCAATGAAGCAGAGAGGAAGGAGATGTCTCGAGTACCGTATGCATCAGCAGTGGAAAGTTTGATGTTCGCTATGATATGTACAAGACCAGACATTGCACAAGCAGTGGGAGCGGTTAGTCGATACATGGCGAATCCTGGAAGAGAGCATTGGAGCACAGTGAAGAGGATTCTGAGATACATCAGAGAAACCTCAGATGCTGCATTATGTTATGAAGGATCAGAATTAACTGCCAGAGGCTTTGTGGACTCAGATTTTGCAGGCGATCTCGACAAAAGCAAATCCACTACGGGCTATGTGTTTATACTTGCAGGAGGAGCTGTAAGCTGGGTTTCGAAACTGCAGACTATTGTGGCGCTATCTACAACAGAAGCAAAATATATGGCGGCTACAGCAGCTTGCAAGGAAGCAGTCTGGATTCAAAGATTATTGGAGGAGCTCGGGCACAAACATGAGAAGATTGTTCTGTTTTGTGATAATCAGAGTGCCTTGCACATTGCAAGGAATCCAGCCTTTCATTCACGGACAAAGCACATAAGAGTCCAGTATCACTTCGTTCGAGAAGTAGTGGAGGAAGGAAGTGTGGATATGCACAAAATTCACACTAACGAGAACCTAGCAGATGTTATGACCAAGCCAATCAACACTGGCAAGTTTGAATGGTGTAGATCCTCGTGTGGCCTAGCAGTAATGTAAGCAGCATGAAATTGGCAAGGTAGAAAGGATCGTGTGGAGACATGATTAATCCTTAATCAAATCTCCAAGTGGGAGAATGTTGGCAGAATGAAGCCAAATGTGGCCATTCATTGTTGACAAATGAAGGAGAAGGTGGCCTTCATTGTTGAATGAAGGAGAAGGTGGCCTTCATTTGTTGAAAAATGAAGGAGGCCACCAATCCCTTGTTGAAAAATGTGGCAAAGCCACCAACCATTCTCTTGTCCTATCTCCCATCCTCTGCTATAAATTGAGGTTAGTGGAAGGGTTTGAGATGCAGCTGAGTAGAGCAGAGCAATAAGAGCTCAGTAAGGATTAAGAAAAGAAAGAGGGATTAAGAAAAGAAAGAGAGTATTACAAGAGTGTTCTCAAGAGGGATAAAATTGTATCTCCTTAGAGATAATTTGTATACTTGTATTTTCCTCAAATTTGTGAGAGAGTGTTTCTCCTATTATAAGAGAGAGTGGAAATTGTACTCTCCTTATATTTAGAGAGAATGTTGTAATCCCTACCTTCAGCAGTAAAATCCCACTACCTTGCCCGTGGTTTTTATCCCTTCTCCTTTGGGGGTTTTCCACGTAAAATATTTGTGTCCATTTTATTTTCACTTTCTCAATTTCACTTTAGCTGTGGGGTAGGTTCTGCCCATAATTTTACTAACAGAGCATATTAGAGTTAGTATGTTTTCTGATACCCTGATGTGTGTAAATTCAAATTTGAAACTGCATTGCAATCATATGTTATATGTATGATGAGAAACACTTGGATTAGAAGATACCAAAAATAGCATTTCCTTTATTGTATAACAAGTATTCATTACTTAAGGATCAAAATGTAAGGAATCTTGACTCAAATGGTGATGCAAATACAAAAGCAAAACACCACCCTCACTGCTGACGTCAGCTTATGATATGTGCAGAAATAGTTAATTAGGGAGTTGAGTTTTAAATATTTATTAAACCAATTAGTATATGATAACAAAGTAGTTGGTAACTAATCAAAGAAAGCATGCATCCTTTGAAATTTGGAGAAGCAAAAGAGATCCAGAAGGAGAGATCTTGAAATTTTGAAATCAATGCGCGCATTGGAGGGGAAAAAGACAGGAAACAAAAGGTGTGGTGAGTTTGTCATATCACCTGTCCTCATTTATGCACACCAACCCATTAAACACAGTGTCATCTTGCTTCTGTCTAGCACCGAGTCTTACTCCACTCAAAAAAAACCCACCCATTGAAGGAATAAATCTAAATAAATTACTCTTGCTGTTATCTCACTGTCCCTCTCTGGAATTCTTTCTATACTGAGAAGAAATTAAGAGGATAGTAACAAACAAGAGGTTGACAAACTTGGGTCCTCATTTGAGTAGACCAGTCATCACTCCATGGCGATCTTGTGAAGTTTTCTTGGCTTATATGATTCTTTAAGCTGCTGACTCTTCGCTCGCTTGGAGTTTAAAATTCATTCCAAGGACTAAACAACACAAGATTGACACATGGGTTGGATAACCCAACAACAAATTGGATACAAACACAAAGTGGCATGCATGAACTAGCCCTTTCCCACCTTTTAAGGGCCTTTTTTCCATCCACGTGGGTAAAATGTAATAGAGGTATTATGATGTATGATTGTTCTGATTCTATGTATAATTGAGTATCTAAGTTAAATTAGTGGGAAAATTGCTTTGCTGTATTGGCACAGTTTGGCACCTTCTCTTGAAGCACTTTATGGTTGTCTTATGTGACCAGTATGGGGATTAGTCAATAGTGGATTGGTGCTGAGGAGAAGATTGGCATGTTTCAATTGTCTTACATATATATCTTTTGCATGTTAAGGAGGAAAGGAAGATCTTATAATGTTCAGAAAAATGCAAATCATACAACAATTATGGGTTTTTCTTTTCAGATTCTAAAAGCCAATAAATATATGGCAATTGCATAAGAAATATATATATATACTAGTTGTGCCCGTTGATACGTGCCTACGGCACGTCTTTGGAACGGTTCACCTTGTTAGAGGCAGATGTATCCTAGACTACGTGGCTACTGCGGAATAAGTTATTCACCACTGCCACAAGAGCAACTCCAAGAGTTTCCTCCTCAAGTTAGATTTTGAGAAGGCTTATGACTCTGTGGATTGAGAATGTTTGCTAGAGGCTCTCAGGGGAAGAGGTTTTGGAGACAAATGGATTAGATGGATCAAACAATGTTTACACTCTAGCAAAACGGCAATTTCAGTGAATGGGAGACCAGGCCCTTCGTTCACGTGCAAGAAGGGACTCCGTCAGGGGGATCCGCTGTCCCCACTTCTATTCACTATTGTAGCGGATGTGCTCAGAGGAATGCTAGAAAATTGCCAAAAAAAAAGGTGGATTTCACCTGTGGCCAGCAGCACTACCAATCAGGGTTGCACGATCCTCCAATATGCAGACGACACCCTAATTTTTGAAAATGGGACTAGAGCGGAAACCATATGCTTTAAAGGGGTCCTTTACTGCTTTGAAGCCTGGTCAGGACTTAGAATTAATTTCCACAAGAGTGCGCTAATCCCTATTTCACTATCAGAAGCTGAAACTCGGGAGCATGCCACCATTCTCAACTGTGCGATAGAAGAATTCCCAATCAAGTATCTAGGGCTTCCACTCCGTCCAGGGAGGCTCACTAAAGCTGACTGGTTACCTATTATTGACAGGGTGGAGGACAGACTGTCTGGGTGGAAAGGCAAATCTCTCTCTCTGGGGGGCAGAGTGGTACTCATCAATTCTGTGTTATCCAATCTGCCCATATACTACATGTCCTTCTTTGAACTCCCAAAGTGGGTGATCCAAAGGATTGACCGGATCAGGAAGAGATTTCTATGGAAAGGTGCTAACTCAAATAAGGGAGGCTATCACCTTATTCGATGGAATATCGCATGCATGAAAAAGAGGCACGGAGGGCTAGGCATCATTGACCTCAGAGATATGAATTTGGCACTCCTGGGAAAGTGGTGGTGGAAAGTGTTTCACCACGGCGGAGAAGGGTGGCAGGAATTTATCCAACCTTACCTTCGAGGGAAGGGGACAAGAAGCTTAGGCTTTCGAGTAGGATCCAAAGTCTCCCGCTTCTGGAAAGGAGTGGCGAAAGCCAGCGGACCGTTCAACTCAGCAACTTCATCTTTGATCGGCAATGGTCGAACCACCAGATTCTGGTGGGACAAGTGGTGCGGTCATCATACCCTTAAGGAAGATTTCCCAGAGCTGTTTGCTAAAACGAATCGACCGAATATCTCGGTAGCGGAAACGTGGAAAAGGGGGGCGTGGAGATCGCCGTTCCAAGGAACTCTCTCTCCAAGTTTGCTACAGCAACTGCATGATCTACAAACGCGCATTGCCCAGTCTGGGGTGAGATGTGGCCAAGGCCCAGATCACATGCGTTGGGAACTCGAGAACAAGGGAGTGTTCTCGGTTAGATCACTTTACCACCGGATTCACTACCGAGGATGCAGGCCCAACTGGGCAACGGTACTATGGAAGACTAAAACACCTCTGAAAATTAGAGTCTTCCTCTGGCTTGTTCTCAACAATGCCATACTCACTAGAAAGAACCTAGCCAAGAGGCAACCTCACATTGCGACCAATTGTGGGTTCTGCAATGTACACGTGGAAGATTTGAATCATCTGTTTCTTCACTGCGCCAGAAGCAAGGCCGTCATGATAGAGGTGCTGAGAGCACTAGGAACAAGTGATTATCCAAGAGACTATGAGGAGCTGTGGGTCGGCTCCAGATTCGCCTCATCCCGTCATGATATGAAAGATGCATGGTTTATTGCCATTGCAGCAACCACATGGGTGTTATGGCTAGATAGAAACAATTTTTATTTCCGTGCTTCATGTAATTCTATTTCTAGTAATCTTACTCATATCATGCATCTAATTTCCTTTTGGGCTACAGCTGCTGTTTCAGGAGCAAGAGGAAGAATTGCAAGGGTTTTCCAGGTGGAGGATTATGACGACGAGGAGATAGAGATCGGGCCAACTCTGGACTGATGAATGGACACCCGCCTCACTACTTCATATTTTGTATCAGGCCTCAGTACCTTGTTTTGTGTTTTTGTGTTTGTTGTGTTTTGGTTGCCTTTAGGCTAGAGGATGTAACCCACCCCCCAGGGTTTTGTTGGGGGTTATGTTTTATTTTCTGCACTGTACTTCTTCTTTCCCGAGACCTCGGGGTTGTTTATTAATCACTTATTAATGAAACAGGGTGGCATTATCCCACATTTTCCTTAAAAAAAAATTAAAAAAAAAACGGTTCACCTTGTTTGATCATATAAAATAGTTTTGGAGGTCCAGCAAATTAATTGAAGTAGCAAACATAGAGCAAAGAACATGTTATATGATTTTTTTGATTTTTTTTGGATTATTTTTAAAGTTTTTAAATTTTAAATTTTTTTTAGTTTTTAATTTTTTTTTTATTTTTTTAAAATTTTTTGAATTTTTATTTTCTTAATTTTTTGAATAGAAGATGGAGGGGGAGAGAGAGAAAAATAATAATAATTAAATAAATATAGGAGTTGTTTTTTGTGGGAGATTTGAATTTGAGTTTGGAGGAGAAACTTTTGGGGGAAAAATATGTTTTGTGAGATTAGATCTAGACCTTTGATTTTGGGGGGATTGAATGAGAGCCACTTGATAGCTTTCTTTGTGTTTTATTATATAGATATTCTAAACAACATAATGCTTAGCTCCTAACCTCAAATCAGGGTCTGTGAAGCCAGCCTGAATTCTCAGACTAAAATTATTGATAGTGTTGGTCCTAAAGGATATTGTCCCAAATACTTTGTAAATGTTTTGTTGCAATATTGTCTTTAGAGACCGACAAGTTTATAGGACGGAAGGACAAGGAAAGCCATTATACATGATGTACTGAATACATAATTAATATAGATAGAATCCACTCTTCCTCGGTTTCGGATTCTCTTTCTTCGCTCCTGCTTATGGTGCAAGGTACAAGAACTAATTTCCACAGCAAAAAGAATGAGAGAAAGTGAGAGATGCAAAACAGAGGTAGATTATATATTATGCAATGCAAATTTCTCCTCAGCAGACAAGTTCCAATAGGTATTCCATATTCAGAGTAATTTTGTCAAAAAGATTCACAACATCTTTGTTATTGCACTCTCTTGCTATTGTATTGGAAGAACTGATGAAGTAATTTATGGACTTCGCCGTAGTTTTCTGTTGCGAGAACAAGACGTTCTTTTATCCAAAGAGGGAGCTTGTCTGTAGTGCGCGAGAAACTCTGGCTTGATGGATTACATGCATAACGTGAGTCAACCAACAACACTGCCGCATAGTCATTTGCATGCCTAATTGCACGACCTGTTCAAGATACAGTTTGAAAGTAACATTAGCTTGGTGAGGAAAAGCAGCATTATGTTTATACCTTTTGGTTATGAATTTACGCACCTATGGATTGGTTCACAGCTTTCATGCACAAGTTGTCATAGTATTCTCTGCCTCTTCCCATACAACTTCTTAAGATCTCAAAGCCTGACTGACCTGCAGTGTTGTCGTTTAATTTGGTGCTTGCTGCAGACTTCCCAAGTCCTTCTATATGTTTTACTCTTTCCATTAATTCCACATCAGATGGACTTGGATACGGAAGTCCAACCATGATAACACAGCGGCCCATTCCATCGCTGAAGTTTATACCTTCGGAAATTTTTCCTCCAACAACAGCTAAAAGCAATGCACCATTCAGTCCTGGATCTTCTTTTGTAAGCCTGGTAGATGATTTATTAATGGCTTCCTTGTATTCCTCGAGTACAAGTTCAATGTCATTACTGCTCCTAGGTTCTCTAAATATCTGTTTTCTCTTGAGTATTCTTGGAAGAATGCCTGAAGATTTCCATGCATCATAGACCTGTCCTTCATAGTCAAAGGAAGAGAAAAATATTACTATTCCTTCTGGAATAACAACCACAAGATTGCCGAGTAATCGTCCTAGCTCATCTATCTGGTTCACATAACAAATGAAATAAAATAACAAAAGTCAGCAATAAATGGAATGTATTTTTTTTTAAAAAAAGGAACTTAATGTTTTTGCTAGACCTATAACATAAAAAAATTTAGCATATAATGAACATTGAACAAAAAGGAAATAGAGACAGTGTAAGAGGAACAAGGGAATATAATCAACTTGGGAGAAATCATTTCAAATATGCAGGGACTATGATACCAAATATATCTTTTAAGATAGAAAACAAATATATAATTGCTTTTGAATTTGAAATTAGATTCAATAATAGTTAGATCTGGGAGATTACATTTCTTACAGTTCAAAAATTGTATAGAGCTATATTAGAAGAGAGGTTGACCACATAGCATAGATTGATGATATTGAACTTAAAAGTTTTTTTTTAATAAACTAAATTAAATTTAAAAAAATAGACAAAAGACCAAAAACAAGACAATGGAACTGACAAAGAAACTAGCGTGACATATTTGAGAGAAAAAAAAAGGGTAGTTGCAACATATATGGAAACCAATATCATCTGGAATAATGTCTATAGTATAAAATGTAGAACCAGTATAACATGATATGGCAACCCCCTGTAGGAAAGATGGACTGGAAAGATAAATCAAAATATGTAGCAACACAAGCCCATGTTGTACTATAATATACTTATTAAATTAACAAAATTATGGAAAATAAAGTCACAAGATACATGGTCCTATATTAATATTTACATCTAAGAGCAACATTCTGATGAAAACTCTACTGTCAATGGAGAATCTAAGATTAGGCCCTACAAAGCTCTCTCCGGCGATGGAAGAACAAAGATGGCACAAAGTCTAGGGATATAATTATACGTAACCCATCACAAATACAACTTACATGCATGTTTCTAGAAATACACAAAATCACCCCAAAATTAGCCAAATTTTGCTCAGCATGAAACTCACATCAGGTTGTGGTTCGGATTCGACCAGGCTGTTGACTGCAAATGTCCCATAGTAAACTTTGTGCAATTGATGTCTTGACTTTTGTGAAAGCTAGCATTTGAAATAAGTCTCAACCCTCGACTACACCTTGTTTTTCTTAACCTTAAATGCCTCAAATCCCTCTGAAACTTCCTCCACGAGCACAGGTATTGGGCTGTAGCTGGGACGAGACATATTATAAATACAACAAATCTCTATCTTGGCCAATTTCAAAACTGTAGCTACAAATTCTTCGAACTTTTCTCCCTGTTGACCTTATCAGGTCTAATGATAGAACGTCGAGAAAAAGCAGCAGCTATGTTAATATGTAAGGTGGACTATTAAATAGTTTGATGTCATCAAAATCTAATTTCATCATTTCCCTTGTATTCCTTTTCTGGTTTTCAGGTCTGAAAATTTTAAGCACTACTTGAGATTTGCATTTATTCATAATGTGGTATACAGATACGTTGCTTCATTTACTTTCCAGAAAATCTAAAAGTTGTATAGCCAACTGCATGATCTGATTGATCCTTTCTATCATCAGATTTGATAGATTGGTTTGCAGCAGATTGCAGGTGAGGCCTTCTACAAATTAAATCCCTATACTTCTGACAATCTGTAGCGTCATTTGTCCTATATATGAACCCTACATAGAGAGGAATGCATCACCTTCTTTTCCAACATCTATGAGATTACAATGTTAATGCTTATTCACTTCAAAGGCTTTCTGAAGTACCAACTTTTCAATTTTCTTTCTTTGTTGCTTCATAAATCCTTTCTCAGTTTCATGATTTGCCATTATAGTGAGTTCAAATATCATGAAAATATTCCTCGTCTGTTTAATTAACATTAGATGCAAAATCTTAAATTATTTTCATTCTAATAAGAGAAGTTTGAACAAGGATGTCTCACATGATTTGCACTCGACCGAAATCCAACATAATGCAGATTTTGCAAGGTGAAACAAAACCCTTCTCTTCAACATTACAAATAAATTTTTCGTTTATGGATTTGAATTATAAGAGCAGCTAAACTAATCGGGGAACAAAAACTTCTCTCTCCCCGTCCCTGCCTCCTCTGCCCTTCCTCCCGTCCCTCCCTCCCACACACCTCCTACCAACCCCGTGCCTCCCAACCCCGCCCTCAATCCGTCTCCCTCCCTAAAAAAATCCAGATATGAAACTCATATCTGAATTTTCATATCTAACCCCGCCACCTCACTCCCTCCTCCCTCGCTCCTCGTTTCTCCCTAGCCGTAACCCCTCCTCTCTCCCTCCTCCCTACCTCCTTGTCGGTAGGACCCTCCTCCCTCCCCCTCCCTACCTCCTTCCTCCCCGTCCGAATAGGTTCTGATTTAAGGAGGAAGGAGGTCGTTGGCTCCTTCCTCCTCGCTTCTAGGGATGGTAAGTGGGCCGGGTCAACCGGCGACCCGCCCATTGAACTCGGCCCGTGAAAGGATTTGGCGGGTTCGGGTCGAATCCGTGTACAGTAACGGGTCGACCCGGGTCGTCGAAAACGCGAATCCAACCCGTCTAACCCGGCCCGCGAACCCGTTAAAAAATGCCCAACCCGCCGCCAATCCGCGGGTCGACCCGCGGGTTACGACCCGTTGGACCCGTACGGGTCGAACGTTCGACCCGTTACGGGTCGACCGTTGACCCGCGGGTCAGCGGAACGTTGGGGGGGTTACTGTACAACGGCTCTCTCCTAGCCGTTTTTTTTTGTTTTTTTTTTGTTTTTTTTTGTTTTTTACATTTTTAGCCAATAAATACCCCCCCAAAACCCCCTAAAAAAAATCACACCTTACTCTCTTACTCTCTCTACTATTATAACTCATTTCTAAGGAATTTTTCAACAATTGAAGTATTCAACAAGCAAGTCTTCAAGGCATATACACAATCAATTTTCGATCATATCGAAATCAAAATTCAACAACGTCTTCAACTCTTCAACTCTCGTCCAACTCCAAGTGATCAAGTCGTCAATTCTCCTTCAAGCTCTCCTCAACTCTTCAATTCCGGAATCGCTTATTTTTAGTTCTACTTCTATTCTTATTTTCACGGTTTTTTATATACGTGTATCCACGGTGAACGGTATCAAAATTTCATATCTCTCGTTATTTTATTTTTGTGTTGTAGTTATAATTATTGTTGGTTTTTTGATCTTCTATATCTCAACCCTCTTGTTTTTTAGATTTTTTTTTATAATTCACTGTTCCTACATTGTGTAGTTTTTTTTACATACATTACTACGTTATGTCTAGATCACGCGGTAGCGGTCGTAGCGAGCAAGATTCCTCCTCTTCCCGTAGGCCACCAATTGTCCCAATTAGTGAGCCCGCCCAAGAGTACCATGATCCTCCTACCCAACAATGGGGTGCACACGACGAGGTCGTAGGTGACATACAATTAGAAGAAGAACAACAACAACAACCAACCGAAACCACACAACCCCGTAGTAGTAGGAAAAGTAGAGGAGAAAGTAGTGATTGGCATAAGTTTTACGATTATATCCCGAACGAACAAACTCCGGGTATAGGTTTGAAAGTTTGTAAAACATGTTCTAAGGCATACAAATTCAAGAGGGGTGACGGCACTGGTACAATTAGTAGACACATCACAAATAACCATAAAGAGCTTATTGCTGACCTACAAGGCCAACAAAAAATCAACCTTAGGACCGGTCTAGTTGATAGCCACTCTTATGATCCCGATCTTGTTCGTCGGGAAATGGCCCAATTAGTCATAAAGGAAGAGTTACCATTTTCCTATCCCGCGAGTAAGGACTTGAAAATTTTTAATCAAACGACCTTAAACCCTCATTTTAGAAGAATTCTGAGAAATACTTGCAAATCGGATTGTTTAAAAGTGTACATTGAAATGAAGGACGTTTTGATTGCAATTTTATGGAGTTTAACTTGTAGAGTTAGTTTAACTTCGGATTGTTGGACGGGTGTTAACAATATTCCAACGATGGGAATAACCCGTCATTGGATCAATAATGATTGGATTCTTCAAAAAAAAATCATATCACTTGCGGCGTTGCCGTATCCCCATAGTGGCGCTGAAATAGCAAACCGTATTTTAGAAATTTGTGATGTTTTTCATATTTGCGATAAAATTATGTGTATTAGTTTTGATAATGCATCTAACAACAATGTAGCAATTACTACTTTAAAATCCGTATTAAACCCTCCATCTGACAATATTTTTCATGTTAGATGTGCATGTCATATTTTAAATTTATGTGTTCAAGATGCATTAAAAATAGCCGATCCATATATTGTTAAAATTAGAAATTGTGTACATTTCATTGCATTAAGTCCAGGCGTATTTCAAGAATGGAAAGCTTGGTGTAGGCTTAAAAATGTACCTTTTAGAAGATTTCCAAAGGATGTTAGACACTGATGGAATTCTACTTTTGATTTACTACATGTTACCGAATATAAAGCAGTTGTAAATAATTTTTGTATCGCCAAAAATATGCCCAATTTTGAAACGACTCCCACTGAATGGTATTATGCCGAAGCTTTGTTAAAATTTTTAGAACCTTTTAAAACCGCAACTTTAAAATTTTCAAAAACATATGAATCTACTTCTAGTAGCATTTTTATTTCATTAGTTAGCATGATGCAAACATTTAACGAAATGTTAAATGATTTCCATGTTGGTGAGATTGTAAAACCTGCATACAAAAAATTTTTGAAGTATTATTTTCCTCCTCCTATGTTGATTTGTGTTGCTACCGTTACGGATCCTCGTATCAAATTAGAAGGTACGAAGAGTTTGATTGAAATATTTTTTGCATTACTTAGGGAAAATGTAGAAATAGTAATTGATTGCTGTGGCAGGGTAAAAATGACCTGGGGCCCAACCTGGGCCCGGGGCTGCTCTTGCCCAAATACAAGATAAACAACAATTCAGCTCGGCTTCGGACCACTACAGGGTCGGCGCCGAGCCTCAAGTTCACCCCCACAGAACTGGTCTCCTCGTATCCGACGAGCCTCAATGGTCCTCGGCCTCCGATCCGTGACAGCCCCACGGGCCGTCCCCCCATCCTGGCGAGGCATGAGGACGACCTGGCACAGCCTAGGCCCTCCGATTCTCCCAGAGGCACAGGAGACCCATGATCAGCCATGTCGGCTCCAAATACCCCTTAGGGCGTTGCCACGTCAGCCCTATACCACTCTGGGCACTGCCACGTCCGCCCTAAACCCCTTGGGCCTCCTGCCACGTCAGGCCCATGGGCTTTCGGGTCCAGACCCGGCCCCCAAGCGGATCCAAACCCGGTTGGGATTTCCTATAAATACAAGGCCCTCACCCACCTTTAGAGGTAACCAATCTTTTGCCACTTAAATTCACCTAGTTATTGCTACTCTCTCACAGAGACTGACTAGATCGTCGGAGGGTCCGCCACCGGGATAAACCCCGGTATTTCAGGACCGTCTGCAGGCACACAAGACCTCAGATCTGAGCCCAGACATCCACCTCATTCCGACCCCGTCGCAGGTTCCGCCCGGTCACTCCGAGGGTCGTCAGACGAGCAGCTTTCTCCTTCAATACAAATCGAGTCCGAACTCACACCTGGTGCATCCACACGTCTCCCAGAAACAAACCGCATCAGGTTGGCGCCGTCTGTGGGAACACTGCTTCAGAAGCCGACCCGAGCCCGACCATCAAGGGACCTCGACAGCCGAACTCTCATGGCCTCCAAAGGCAAGGGGGCTGCTTCCTCCGTCAACCGACGGGACTCGCCCCCACCAACTGCTAACGCCGGGCCACGCATTTCAAAACACAGGGCTCCCCATCAGGAGTCCCAAAGGAGCGTCACCCGTCAAGTCCAGCCCGACCTACGGGGGATAATCGTCAACCGGCAGATTACCCGCAGCAGGGGAAGGGCCGCTTCCAACCCGGCCCCGAACCATCCAAGACCGCCGCCCGAGGGACGGAGGCCCGCGCTCAGCCGCGTCGGAAGGCAACCTTCAGACCGACCGAACAGGGTCGAGGGAGCCCCCGTCACTCACAAGGAGTTCCAGGACTTCCGAAGAGAAATTCTTGGGGCTCTCCGACGGGCCCCCAGGGAGGAAGGCCCACGGGATCGGCGAGATGCTAGGAACCGGAGGCTCTCACCTCCGAACCCTACTCCGAACCGCATCCAGGGTCGGGATCCCGAGTCCGAGGGAGCCGCGGATACGCCATTCATCTTGCACTGTATCCACGGGGGGCCAATGGGAGGAGAATCAAATACGTCCCGAAAAGCCTTCATCCGAGAGGTGAATGCTGTCCAAGACAACCCCTCGCCCCAGCTACAACCGAGGCCAGTCTCCTTCTCAGGAGAGGACCTCGAAGACGTTCACCTACCCCACTGCGATACCCTCGTCATTAGCCTCCACATAGCTAATTGTGAGGTTCGCCGAATCCTCGTCGACAACGGCAGCTCGGTAAATATTCTTTTTCTCAAAGCCTTCGAGAGTCTCAAGTTACCCAGAGGGAAGCTCAAGCCAGCCGGATACACGTTGCATGAATTCTCCGGCGTCCCGGTCGTAATAGAGGGGATTATTACCCTCGACGTCACCGCAGGATCGGCTCCTGTCAAGAGGACCGAGTCCATGGATTTCGTGATTGTCAACATCAAGGCAGCTTACAACGCCATTCTCGGCCGACCCGGACTGAGCTCCCTCCAAGCGGTACCTTCGGCCTACCATCTGAAACTTAAATTTCCCACCCCCCAAGGGGTCGGCATCGTCCGAGGTAGCCACGAAGCAGCGCGGTCGTGCTACATAACCGCCGTCGGAGGGGGTGTATTCCCCCTCGGCACCGTTGAACTCGAACCCGAGAGGGACGGCCCAGCTCCCGAGCCCGTCGACGAACTAGAAGAGGTCCTGTTCGACGCCGAGGATGAATCAAAATGGTTCCGGGTGAGCCGCTCGCTCACCAAGGACTTGAAGACAGGCATCATCGCCTGCGTCCGTCGCAACGTTGATCTCTTCGCTTGGAAGCCCTCCGACATGCCCAGGATCTCCGAAGACTTGATTATGCATCGACTGAGCGTCATCCCAGACTCTAAGCCGGTCGTCCAGAAGAGGCGCAAAGTCGCCCCGGAGAGGCAACAAATTGTAAAGACAGAAGTGGACAAACTCTTGTCCGCTCGATTCATTCAGGAAGTCAGCTACCCCGAGTGGTTAGCCAATGTCGTCATGGTGAAGAAGGCAACAGGGGGTTGGCGGATCTGCATCGACTTCACGGATCTTAATAAAGCATGTCCGAAAGATCCTTTCCCCCTCCCCCGCATCGACGCTTTAATCGACGCAACCTCGGGGCATGAACTACTGTCCTTCATGGACGCATTCTCGGGGTACAATCAGATCCGGACGTTTCCACCAGACATCTCCAAGATCTCGTTCGTCACCGACCAGGGTCTTTATTGTTACCGCGTTATGCCCTTCGGGCTGAAAAACGTCGGAGCCACGTACCAGCGGCTCGTCAACAGAATCTTCAAAGACCTGATCGGCCGCAACGTGGAAGTCTACGTCGACGACATGCTTGTCAAGAGCCGAACCGGGCCGGACCACGTCGCCGACCTCGAAGAAGCCTTCGGTGTCCTCCGACGCCACAACATGAGACTCAACCCGGCTAAATGCGCCTTCGGCGTCTCCACTGGGAAATTCTTAGGGTTCATCGTCAGCCAACGCGGCATTGAGGCAAACCCCGAGAAAATCCAAGCCATTATTGACATGTCCCCGCCTCGGAATGTCAAGGAGGTTCAGAGGCTCACAGGTCGATTGGCGGCAATCGGCCGTTTCCTCTCCAAGTCAGGGGAGAAGTCTCTCCCCTTCTTCAAGGCCTTGCGCGGAAAAGGGGGCTTCGAGTGGGGTACCCATCAACAAGAGGCCTTCGAACAGCTGAAGCAATACCTCGCCAACCCACCTCTCCTCAGCAAGCCCGAGCCAGGCGAGCCGCTTTGGCTCTACCTGTCCGCCTCGGATAGCGCCCTCAGCGCCGTCTTCGTCCGAGAAGAGGAAGGGGTTCAAAGGCCATTGTATTATGTGAGCAAAGTGCTACTCCCAGCCGAGACGAGGTAAGCAAAGATAGAGAAGGTGGCCTATGCCTTGGTCATGGCAGCCCGGAAGCTTCGTCCTTACTTCCAGGCCCACTCCGTCCAAGTACTGACCGACCAGCCACTAAAGACTGTCCTTCACAAGCCCGAAAACTCCGGCCGCTTAGTCAAGTGGTCAATTGAGCTGAGTCAGTTCGACATCAGCTATCAGCCGAGGGTGGCCATTAAAGGACAGGCCCTCGCCGAGTTCATAACTGAGTGCACCGTCTCCGAGCAGCCCGGCACCGAGGGTTCGGATCCGACCTGGGAGGTCTTTGTCGACGGCTCGTCATGCGAAACGGGGAGTGGGGCTGGCATCATCCTTCGTGGCCCCGACCAATTCCTACTTCAATACTCCCTCCGCCTCAACTTTCCGGCCTCCAACAACGAGGCAGAATACGAGGCCATGATCGCCGGATTGACCCTCGCCCACCGAGCCGGAGCCAAGCAAATCCGGGCCTTCAGCGATTCTCAGCTCGTGGTCAATCAGATCACCGGAGAATACGAAGCCCGCGATGAGCGCATGATGAGGTATTTGGCGGCAGTCCAACGACTCCTGGCGTCCTTCAGCTGCGCCACGGTTATCAGAGTCCCCAGGGAACAGAACGCTCAAGCAGACACGTTGTCCAAACTCGCCTCTTCCTCCTTCGAGGGTCTCGATCAGACGGTGCTCATAGAAATCCTCCTAAAACCAAGTATCAGTGACCCAGAGCCGGAGGCGATGTGTGTGCAAGATGGTACCAGCCCAGACGACTGGACCACTCCCATCTGAAGATTCTTAATCAGTGCCGAGCTTCCTGAAGACAGAGCCGAGGCCAGACGAGTCAGAGTCCGAGCTGAAAGGTTTGTCATGATTGATGACATCCTCTTCAAGCGCTCATACACCTTGGCCGACGGCAAACCATACCTCCGCTGTCTCACCAGCGACGAGGCCAGCTACGCCCTCAAAGACCTGCACGAGGGGATCGACGGATGCCACATGGGGAGCAGGACACTTGCTCGAAAAGCCCTGAATCAGGGGTACTATTGGCCAACCATGCTCCAAGACTCACAAGACTTAGTCAAGAGGTGCGGCCCCTGCCAAAGATTCTCCCCTATCAAGAGGCTTCCGCAAGCCAATCTCCGATCCCTGGCGAGCCCTACGCCATTCGCCATGTGGGGTATGGACCTTGTGGGGCCCTTCCCCCCAGCGGTAGGACAAAAGAAATTCCTAATAGTCGCCATCGACTACTTCACCAAATGGATCGAAGCCGAACCACTGTCCAGCATCACCGAGCGCCAAGTACAACAGTTCTTTTGGAAGAACATCATTTGCCGGTTCGGAATCCCTCGGGTCCTCGTCACAGACAACAGAACCCAGTTCCAAGGTCAGAACTTCCAAACCTTCTGCGCGGACATCGGCATCCAGCAGCGTTTCTCCGCCATTTGCCACCCTCAGTCCAATGGCCAGGCGGAGAACGCGAACAGGCAAATCCTCGACGGCCTCAAAAAGCGCCTCAACAGTTCCCCCAAAGGCTGTGGGTCGAGGAACTGCCTAGCGTGCTATGGGCACACCGAACCACCCAGAGGATCCCCACGGGGGAGACGCCGTTCAGTCTGACCTATGGGACAGAGGCAGTCATCCCCATCGAGGTCGGATTACCTTCTCCCCGGATCATAGCCTTCGATGAAGCTGACAATGCGTCCGGCCTGAGGGCCAACCTGGACCTCGTCGCCGAGGTGCGAGAGAAGTCTTCAATCCGGAGAAGCATCTACCAGCAACGGATCGAGAGGTTTTACAACAAGAAGGTCCGCCCCACAAACATCAAGGCAGGGGACCTCGTATTACGAATACTATCTGTCTCTGATCCAACCAAGAAGAGGAAATTGGCTCCCAACTGGGAAGGCCCATACCGTGTAGTCGAGGCTGTACGCCCTGGTACATACCGACTGGCAGATATGGACGACCGGCCCATCAGCCGACCCTAGAACGCCGAGCACCTAATGAAGTTCCTGGAAGAGCGAACCTAGGTTCTAGCTTGGCTAAAGTAAATTAAATCTTTTGTAAGCTTTCATGTGTAAAGGGCCACTTCAGCGACCCTCCCTATCTTGTATAAAAGAAGTCTCTTTTTGTCAAACTCCAAATGCCTCGGCAGCTCCGACCTAATACCGGACAATGGGATCGGCACCCGAGTTCTCACTCCGGTATCGTCCCCAAACGTCTCGGTAGGTTTGACCCAGCTTCAAACCAGGGAGTCTTCCTAGTACCCCGCGTCGATCCCTCACGAATCGACGGAGCCAAACCTCGCCTCCGCCGCCATTCACTACGCTACTAACCAGAGCAAAGAAGGAAAAGAATTCTTTATTCATACTATTTTATTTTGTTCTGGGAAAACAAACAAGGACCGTTACAGGACCACTCCACTCATCTCAAACTGGAGGAAACCACCACCTTAGGGCCCCTCGGGTCCGACGAAGGGCGGGATCACTCCGACCGAACAACTTGGAACTCTCTCTTTGTCATGATGGTCCTTCAGCTGAGCCACAGTCGACGCACCGGCCACAGAGCTCTGGGCATCAACGGGTCGCATACGCTCCATCGGCAGCAACGCAGAGGGAACCCCCTCCGCTCGCCGACCCCCCGAGGAAGATGTCGAGACGCCCAACATCGTCCTGTAACAGTGTATCTCCATCTCCTTCTCTACTATCACATCACGAAGTAGCTTCTCAGAGGAGGGCCTCTGCACCGAGGGACTAAACATAGTATATCCGAGACCGATGCCCCCGAGCTCTCGATCCACCATCGCCCTCCTCAACCGGCTTGCCTCCTCACTAAGGGCTTCAAACTTGTTCCTGTAATAATTGAAGGCCGCATCAGTGTCACGGGCCCCCTTACGGTACCGAACCAAAGTGGCCTCCAGGGCCTCAACCTTGCTCCGGAGCCACGCCACGTCGAAACGACGGGGGTCCGCCTCAGGAAGGGGAACCATAACCTACAAGAGAACCAACCCACTCAAAACATGTAAGCAAGGAGGTTCGGAAATATCCAAGGTCAAAACACTTGGCCAGTCAAAAACCCTCTTTTTTTATAAATTTAGTTGCTCCATACAAAAGATGCGGTGGCCAGTCCGCGGAAGGCAAATACAATCGAGAGATGGAAAAAGAAGGACAAAATTATACAGCTTGTTTTCCCACCTCAGTGTCGGCCGGGTCCACAGGGGGGTCGGCAGCCGGGTCATCGTCGGGCCCTTGTTCGCTAGGGGTCTTCGGTGTCCCCTCGATCTCCATGTCAAACTCGAAGTTGGACAGATCGATGGTCGGATAGAAGTGCCTCACATGACTCAGGGTCTTGGCATAACAGTCGTCCTGGGCTTTGATCACCAGGAGTTGACACGCCTCCGTCAACTCATCCTTCTCCTTCGCAGACGTCTTCTTCTGAGCCGCCATCGTCTTCGCTCATTCCTCCTTCTCCTTGTCGAAGGCCGCCTTCATCTCCGTCTCCCTCCTATGCGAGCCTTCGAGCTCTACCTTCAACTCCTTCACCTCCTGCACGGCCTTGTCAGCCCGGTCTCGCTCTCGCTGCAAAGCCGCCTCATAAAGGCCTCTCACGTGGGCCCCCTGCACGGTCGCCTGCAGTAGCCAGACACTACTTAGAAAGCCTTCTTTGCAACATAATCTCAAGACAAGTGGGTTCGGTTGACTTACCAGCACATTAGCCTGCGCAAGGCGCACGTACGCCTCGTCCAGGGTCTCGGCCTTCATCTCCGGGCGGTCCCGGGGGGTCGCCAGCTTATCTGCTACCTCCACGGCCTGGCGCCCTCGGGTCAGGCTGTCACCCTCGCGGATCGACCAATTCGGCACCCACGATCGCCGAAGTCTCTCCTCTATCCCGGGATCTACCAGGGGACCCTTCCCCTTATCAAAGTTAGCAGCCTCGCCCTGATCCAAGCCCCCCTGAACCACCACGTCCCTGCCTGTCTCCGAGCGAGTCCTTTTGGCCCTCGGCTGAATTGGGGCCTCGGGGACCACCTGGGACGACTCGGTCGTCTTCACCACGTCCCCCTTCTTCTCGGCCTTCTTCTTCTTCATGGCGAGCCTCAGTGCCTTAATCGATTCTTCATCCATATCTGTAAAAAAATCCATTAAGAACAATGAGCAAGAAAGTACAAGAAGATCGAGAAAAAAGAAACAACTACATACTAAGCACGGCCGGGCTCAGTCCGACGCTCGCCAGGTGGGCCTCTGTCACCTTCGTCCAATTGATGTTGTACGACAGACGGAGGCGCTCAACAAACCTCCACTCCTCAGCCGTCAGATCCCTCGGCCTCGGCGTTTGGTAGCTCGGCTTAGAGTGGTTCCATCGAGTAGGGATATCCCAAGGATCCTCACTCCGGATCACCAGATATTTCTTCTTCCAATCCTTGATAGAATCCGGGTGACCGTGGACAACCTTCCCCTTACCCCGAGGCGAGATGTAGTATACACCCTCTGCCGACGAGCTGATCATCAACATCGCTCAGAACACATTCAGCTGTAGGGGTACCTTCTGCTCCTCGCACATCAGCACGAAGCAGATGATCTGCTTCCAGGAGTTCGGCCCAAACTGCATCGGCGCCAAGGACGCCCAATTCAGCACCTCCCGAACGAATGGGTGGACTGGCAGCCTCAGTCCAAAGATGAAGGCGTCCACGGGGAGGACGCAATGGGGGTCGGTCGGCCGAAGAGTAGAGCTCGGCAGCATGAGCTCGTAGCTGGACCCTATGTGGTATGCCAACTGCAAAGCCTCCAAGTCACCTGCCTCCAGAACGGTCGGGAGCGTGTCCATCTTCACCCTCTTCCGGCTCGGCGACGACGGCTGGACCCCAAAAAGCTCCTTATCGGAGAGATCGTCGGGGTATCGACGGAATGGCTTGGGTTGTACGGGCGATCCTGTCATCAAGTTACGATAAACAGGCGCCTGACTCGAGCCACCGGTCCTCGATCCCTTCTTCTTCGGAGCCCTCTTCTTCTTGGCTCGTTCTGGCGAGGGTGTGGATAATCGCCCCAGACCGGTCGGATTCCGAGGCCCTTCGGCTTCACCCCCTTCGGGACCACCCTCCTCTCCGGAAGCCAACCCTAGAATCTGGAGTTCGTCTGAACTACCGCCCCCCTCCTCAGAGTCGCTACTCTCCACCACAAAAGGCCTCCGAGATCACAACGGCTTCACACGGTGTACCACCTCCTCCTCGCCTACCGGCTCCTCCCATGAAGTCGATTTGGAGACAGGTTTCACTTCCCCCCCAGACGTCGACGCTGACAAGCCAGACTGAGCCCTGTCCATCTGTGCCTAAGCTAAACAAACTTACCAACTAACTTGGGGTCGCTTCGGAAGAACGAGCCTGCTGCAGCAAACTGAGGGGACTAGCGCTGAAGAGTTGGAAAATTTTTGGAAAAATAAGAAGCAAGAAAGAAGTGGGCGATAGGAGGAGAGGGGGGAACATTTATAGAGGACAAAAATGACTCCTCGATTTCCGCAATTACTGTTCACCGATTGACATGTAACTGTCGCCTGGAAAATCGCGCCACGTCCTCGAAACGTGGGCTACTGACGTCATCCAGTGCCAGGCTGGCAGCCAGACACAGGGGTCGGTTCGGATGAAGTGCTCGGCGGAAAAATTTCTTTTTTAAAGATTTAAGGCTACAGGGCTTGATCGGCTCCCTCTCACCCGCAAACAACTTGGGGCTTACAGCCTCGGCAGCCAAAAACCCCAAATTGTTCCCGGGTGGCAGAAAAGCCACCATCGCCTGCGCCCCGGGCTCCAGGGCTCGGTCGGCTCCCCTCTCACCCGCGAGCAGCTCGGGGCTTACGGCCTCGTCAGCCGAAACCCCGAATTGTTCGAGGGTGGGAGGAAAGCCACCATCGCCTAGAACCCTAACAGAAAGCGGATCGACCCGCATATTCGAGGCTCTTCAGCCTCAGGTCCAGAATACGGTGGCTACCCCTCCCGTCCTGATCTCTCTCGGGCCAAACAAGCGTGCAAGGGCCGTCTGACCCGAAAAAGGATCCGGACGGCAGAGTCACCACCAATCCGAGGCTCCTTATTCCCCGGTCCGGATTTCAGTCGTTATCCCTCTCGCCCTGATCTCTCCTAGATCTGACTACCGTATCGGGGCCATCAGATCCAATAGAAGACCCGGGCCAGATCCAATAGAAGACCCGGGCGACAGAGTAACCACCTCTCCGACACTCAGGGACAAAATTTTGCAAGAAAGAGACGTCCGCCGAAGCAGACACCTCTGGTGGCCAATGGACCACCCTTGCTGTGATCACATCCGCAGGGGGGAGTTAGGTATTTATAACCTCCACCATAGACCTGCCACTATGACGTTGGGAAAGCCAAACGACGGAAGCCCATGCGCCATGCATTTATTAGGCGGCGCCAAGGTTGTAAACGGCGTTAGGCGGTGGCGGTTCGGTCAAGGGGTGCCTAGCGCCTAGGGTGCCTAGGCGGCGCCTCAGCAGCGCCTAGGCGGTTGAATTTATTTTGCCAATTTAGTTAATTTCAGTCCCTATTCTTTAATCGTTAAGTATAACCGTGCAATCCAATTGCAAATATTCATCATGTTCTTGTGTAATGTGTAATTAAAGAGTGTTTATGCATAAAAAGAACTTCCTCGTGCAATTAAAAAAAATAATTGTCCAATTGTAATATGTGCAATATGCCAATATGTGTAATATGTTGACGTGTGCTATTTTAATGTGTAATAGGTGTAATATGTGCAATTCATCACCAATAATACAAAAAAAGTATAAAAAAATTCTACTACTATTAAAGATCCATACATATTATATAACAGATTAATAGATTAATAGTACTCTTTTTTATGTTATTTATAGTATTTAAAATTTTAAAAAATAGAAAATGCCTGAGCGTTGGACTTCAGGCAGGCGCCTGATCGGCGTCACGGACGCCTACTCAACAAGACGGCCGCTTAATCGCCTTTAACCGCCTAGACCACCACCTAATGCAAAGGCGGTTCGTTCTCCTCCATCTGAGCACCTAGGCGCCGCCTAGGCGTCTGAGGCGCTTGCCATTTAGAACACTGGGCGGCGCAATTAAAGCCCCTAGGAAGTTGGAACATCACACGGATCCCGGAACGCCTTCGATGCTTCGCAGAAACAGCGGGCTACCCCCGCTCAAACGTTCTAAGGCACAACAGTTCGACGTCACCCTTGCCGACCCGTAATCCCTCGACAACTCGAGGTTCGGTCTGGCACCAGGGTAACCTTCTCAGGAAAACACAACGGCTTGCCATCACCCTTGCCGACCCGTAATCCCTCGCCTGCACGAGGTTCGGTCTGGCACCAGGGTAATCTTCTCAAGAAGACGCAACGGCTCGCCATCGCCCTTGCCGGCCAGTAATCCCTCGACAGCTCGGGGTCCGGTCTGGCACCAGGGCAACCTTCTCAGGAAGACACAACGGCTCGCCATCACCCTTACCAACCCGTAATCCCTCGCCAGCACGAGGTTCGGTCTGGCACCGGGGTAATCTTCTCAGGAAGACGCAACGGCTCGCCATCACCCTTGCCGACCCGTAATCCCTCGACAGCTCGGGGTTCGGTCTGGCACCAGGGTAACCTTCTCAGGAAAACACCACGGCTTGCCATCACCCTTACCGACCCGTAATCCCTCGCCAGCACGAGGTCCGGTCTGGCACCAGAGTATTCTTCTCAGGAAGACGCAACGGCTCGCCACCACCCTTGCCGACCCGTAATCCCTCGACAGCTCGGGGTACGGCCTGGCACCAGGGTAATCTTCTCAGGAAGACACAACGGCTCGCCATCGCCCTTACCGACCCGTAATCCCTCGCCAGCTCGAGGTCCGGTCTGGCACCAGGGTAATCTTCTTAGGAAGACGCAACGGCTTGCCATCACCCTTGCCGACCCGTAATCCCTCGCCAGCCCGAGGTTCGGTCTAGCACCAGGGTAACCTTCTCAGGAAGGCTCAGCGATCCGCCATCTCATTTCCACGACCATAACGCACTCCCCCACGGCTAACTCCCGCACCCCCGCAGGAGTGGGGGGCTTGTGTGGCAGGGTAAAAATGACCTGGGGCCCAACCTAGGCCCGGGGCTGCTCTCGCCTAAATACAAGATAAACAACAATTCAGCTCGGCTTCGGACCACTACAGGGTCGGCGCCGAGCCTCAAGTTTACCCCCACAGAACTGGTCTCCTCGTATCCGACGAGCCTCAATGGTCCTCGGCCTCCGATCCGTGACAGCCCCACGGGCCGTCCCCCCATCCTGGCGAGGCATGAGGACGACCTGGCACAGCCTAGGCCTTCCGATTCTCCCAGAGGCACAGGAGACCCATGATCAGCCATGTCGGCTCCAAATACCCCTTAGGGCGTTGCCACGTCAGCCATATACCACTCTGGGCACTGCCACGTCCGCCCTTAACCCCTTGGGCCTCCTGCCACGTCAGGCCCATGCGCTTTCGGGTCCAGACCCGGCCCCCAAGCGGATCCAAACCCGGTTGGGATTTCCTATAAATACAAGGCCCTCACCCACCTTTAGAGGTAACCAATCTTTTGCCACTTAAATTCACCTAGTTATTGCTACTCTCTCACAGAGACTGACTAGATCGTCGGAGGGTCCGCCACCGGGATAAACCCCGGTGTTTCAGGACCGTCTGCAGGCACACAAGACCTCGGATCCGAGCCCAGACATCCACCTCATTCCGAGCCCGTCGCAGGTTCCGCCCGGTCACTCCGAGGGTCGTCAGACGAGCAGCTTTCTCCTTCAATACAAATCGAGTCCGAACTCACACCTGGTGCATCCACACGTCTCCCAGAAACAAACCGCATCAATTGCGCTACTTTTTTAGTTCAGTTTGAATCTACATTAAATAACTTGTATGATTATTATGATAGATATTTTGCTTCTAATAGTACAACTTCTGTAGTTAGTTCTTCTTCTGCTACTTCTAAAGATAAGGGTAAGTATATTTGATGATAGACCATTTAATTTACTCGCACAAATTCAATCAAAAAAACCTAGGACTAATCAACCAAATGAATTAAATTGGTATAACCAACAAGATTCTGAGCCTTCTTCTTCTCCACTAGATATTTTACAATGGTGGAAAGACCATGAACACACTTTTAGTATTCTGTCAATTATGGCTAAAGATTTACTAACTCCTCCTGTCTCTCCAGTTGCTTCTGAAAGTGCATTTTTTTCAAATGGCAGAGTTCTAACTGATTAAAGGAATCGCTTGAAGCCCAACACGTTAGAGATGCTCGTTTGCACAGAAGACTGGCTGAAGGCTGAAGATAGGACACAAGGGAAAGCACTATCAACGTCCACAAGTGGGAACAACTCGCCGGAAGAACAACAACAACAACAACAATAGTTTTGCTTGTAATAGCTACTCGACCGACACGTTAGAAATTGTATTATATTTTGCTTGTTATGTTAAATTAGAAAAATTGAAGTGAATTAAAATTGTATATAAGAAATATGTTAGTGTATAAAACATATTTGTGAATTGAATTCTTCATTTCATTAGAAATTGTGAATAATATTTCAATATTTTTTGCCAATTTCACTCTTTCAATCTTATTATTATTATTATGATTTTTAATGTTTATTAGTATTATTATTATTATTATTATTATTATTATTATTATTATTATTATTATTATTATTATTATTATTATTATTTTAAGTTAAAAATATTTTTAAAAAAACCTATCTATCTAAATGGGCCAACCCGCGGGTCGACCCGACCCGACCCGGGTTGGACCCTAAAGGGTTCACGGGTTGGGCGGGTTGCCTAAAACAACTTTCGGCCTGGCCCGGTTAAGTCGCCAAACCGGTCCGAGCCTTCCCAAGTCAAGGTCCAACCCGAGGGGGTTCGGCCCGGCCCGACCCGTTCGACCCGAATGCCAACCTTACTCGCTTCCCCCACCAACATCTCCCCTAATATTCAAATGACAACCAACTTCCAATAATCAAGAAAACTAATCATATTTGTTGTGGGGCAACGATGGTCAAGTAAGTTCAAAGTTTGGGCTCAATTTTGATCTATTCAGGTCAAATTGGGTGGGTGTTTGGGGTCTCTCGTGTCAGTGGGCTTAGAGATGGCATTTGTGTTACCATTGGGGGCGATGGTCGTTGCAGTTGCGATTGTGGTTACGGTTGGAGGTGACGGAGAACTATGAACAAACTTGGTGATGAGAGAAAGGTTTCAGTTTGACATATTCAGGTTAAATTGGGTGGGTGCCTAGGATTTCTTTCGTAACAGTGGACCTGGAGGTAGCGTTTGTGTTACCGTTAGTGCGACGGCAAGTTGCGATTGTAACAGTAGACAGTGGACAAGCTAGGTATTGAGAAAATGGCTCAATATTGACCTATTCAGGTCATATTGAAGGGATACATGTGGTTTCTCATGTAACTATAGGCTTGGAGGGTAGAATTTGTGGTACCATCGAGGGCAACGGCAGCTCTTGTTGCGGGGTGGCGGTGACAGTCAACGGTGGTCAAGCTATGAAATGAGAATAAGGCCTCAATTTGGATATGTTCAGGTCGGATGGGTGGGTGTCTGTGGTGTCTTTAGGGTCTCGTGTTAAGGAGCTTGAAGTCAGCGTTTGTGTTATCGCTGGGACGACGGCGATTGAGGTTGCGAATGACAGCGACGACAAATGGTGTACAGGCGAGGGAAGGAGAGAATTGGCTCAATGTTTGATCTAGTCAAGTCACATTGAGTTGGCACGAGGAACTTGTTTTGGCGATGTCAGTCGAAAAGTAGGATTAGATTTTGTTGTATTATTTGTTTGTTTGTTGGGGAGTATGAGTTCCAAGACCCATCTTGTTGGGTTTCATGAACTTCATAATCCTTTTTTTGTTGTATGTTTTGTTATAAAAAAAAAATAATGGAACGCGGAGGGCCTTCGACCCACCGTTAACGATAAAAAAAAAACATTACAAATAAATTTGTCATCCATTATGAATTATGGTGCAGTAACTAGTTTATTACAATCAATCAAGGAAGGATTATGCTGTACTTTACATATGAGATTCAACTAGTACACCGAAATGGATCCATCTTCTATCACCAAGAGACAGTCTAAGAAGGTCCACTGTGGTGTAGTAACTACTTTTTTACAATCAGACAAGGACTATGTTGTACTTTACATTTGAGATGTGACTAGTACACCTAAACTCATTTCTCACTAAAATGGATCCATCTTCTATCATTAAAACACAGTCTAAGAAGGTCAGAAGTTCATTTTACGAGTCAAAAATGAATATTACTAGAAGTTATAATTAATAAATCAAAGTATACTAACATATTTTATTTAATAGTTAATAATTAGTATCGATTAAAAATTGTGATGAATGACCGGAAGATCAGAAGCTACAGCTATTGAACAAATATAGGAGTAGCCCAAATGTAGTCATACATGTAGCTGAAACTATGAAGCATAAATGCATAATAAACAAATGGGGAGCATAGACACAGGCATCTTGAGGCCAAAGAAGTACGAAGAAGACTGAAGAAATGTCATGTATCTCCACAAAAAAGTATTGTCAATGAGCCCAACAATGTGAAGAAAATTGCATAATCAGCTTCATAACGTCTAGAAAGTAGAAACTTATTATTGACCTCAGTTACTTCTAAGGAATTGCTCATATGATATCAACTGAACATCTAATATACCACCGGAAAAGAAAATAAAGGACAACAGGCGAACTCCCAAATAAATTTTTAACCAAAAGCATGGCCAGTAAGACAAAAGAAAGAAAACTAACCATACTTGGTGAGCTTCTTGAGTTGAAACTAAAATCAAAAAGCTTGCCAGAAGGTCCACGAGAAACTGCAATAGGCAAAATACTTTCTGGAGGGACAATATGCTTGCATGTGAAGAAGTGAACCTGATCATCTAATATCCCAGGGAACAACCGTACCCTAGTTTCCTCAATAGGTTGCAAAGTGCCCCCAGCAAGAACAACAGCATGTGCTTGATCCATAACCTGCAATAATTTCATATAAAAGAATTTTGTCAAGCAATGAAGATGTTTCTGATCCAATAAGGGTTTCTGTCTAAATACCAGTGTACAAGAACCTCGGAAAAGATTTTCTCCCCAGAAAGCATGACAAATTTAATCTGCCCCTCTTCAATCTGCCCTGTAGTTGGAGACTTCTGTCGTGAAACTATTATCCTCCCATCACTATCATTATTTATGAGTGAAATTAAGATATCCAGTAATGCCTGAAAGCTAGATACGACACTTCCTTCCGCACCATGTCTCTGGTTATTAGTATGTTCCAAAGTTTGGGAGTTGACCAACTTTAAAGCATATCCACTGATCTGGAAAAATGTAATATGTCATTATTCCCTAGGAAAGGAATGCATTTATAGGTAGATGTTTAGCTGCTTGAAGTACAATACCTTTTGAATAATATTGCTTTCCTTGATATAGTGATGAAGCTTTACCAAGTTAACATTATCAATATCAAGAGCAAACGTGAATTCGTTTATAGTCATTGTGAGATCAAAAAAATTATTTTCTTTATATACATCTTTGGGTCTACAGGGGTTAGCAGTCTCCTCGCAACCCAGTAGTAAGTTAAGAAAAGACTTAGTCAGCACTATCAGAATCAGAATGTAGCGCCTATTCCCAGCCCCCAAACGACTACGGAATCTGTCAAGGTACAACTCAAGGTGGGAGAGCACCTGCTTCAGCTGTAACACAAAGTGTGACCACTCAGTTAGGGCTACGTTTCCTTTTCCCTTACTTGCCTACCGAAAGCAATTACAATAATCAGCTAAAGCGGAAACAAAATAAAATTTAGTCAAAAGCAGGTCAGATTGATGAATACAGATTAAGAAATAAAGTTCGTCTTGATCTCATAAAATTTTGAGTAGACTCAGAGTAGAGAAGTAATGATGAGGACATCGGTTCAAGACAATTCAAACGTTTCCATCAGCGCAGGCATCGTCTAGGACAGCTGCTTCATTAACTTAGGATTTTATTTCAGTACCATATTTGTTTTTAGCAATTATAGCCATATGTAATCTTTCTTTTATGCATTAGAATATTTTTGAAATTTTTAGAATATTTTGAGATTTGTATCAAGATTTGTTTTGAGCCTATTTATAGGTCTTGAGATTAATGAAAAGTTATGTCATTCTTGATTAAAAAAAATATTGTGTTGAGTTTTGCTCCTCATCTCTCTTTTTATGTGATACAATTGAGATCCAAATATTAAGATTTGTAATAAATCCTAATAAAATTTTAGGGTTTGTGATAAACTCTAAAACTATCCCAAATCCCCAAACCAACTTAAATCAAACCCTAATCCCCTAATAAAATTACCCAAAACCCTAATCCCTTTCTCCTCTTCCTCTTCCTCCAAATCCCGACCCTAAGATCCACCACCGTCTCCCCTTTCCTCCCCTCCTCTGCCTTCTGACGCCCTCACCGTCGAACTCCTCACCCCATCGCCGTCCTTTCCCCTTATCTTCCCCAACCCTGACTCTCCCTCGTCCTTTCCTCCTGCCGCGATCCCAACCGCCACCATCGTCAAACCCCTTCACCGCCGTCGTCACCTCCTACCGCCACCACAAGCCATCGTCATCCCCTCCACCGCAAGCAACCATCGCTGCTCCTCTTCCCTTCGACTGCAGTAGCCGAACCCGAACCCTTTGCTGCGGATCAACCTCTAGCGACCACCTCCGCTCGATGTCGTCCAGTCCCGCCGGCTGTCGCCACCCTCCGTCGTCAGCCTCCAGTCCCGTCCGCCGCCAGTTGTCGCCATCGACTTGAAATGGAACCCTAGACCTTCCCGACCAGAAATGGACAACTCTGATATTTCCGCTACCTTAGCTACATTCAAACAACTCTTGCCAATATCAATCAGAGGTTTGAGAAAGTAGAATTAAATCAAACTGTTGCCCGTGAGCTTCATGCTAATCGTCAAATCCCTCAAGGGAATGTTCGTGACGATCAACGTCAAGAACGTGACCCTGACGAACAATATAAGAAGAACGTTATGGCTGACGTTTCCTATTTTGAAGGCCACATGGAACCCCAAGCTTATCTTGGTTCGATCCGTGTGATGGACCACTACTTTGTGTGGTTTGACAAGAGCGAAGCCCTGAAAGTTAAATTTGCCACGATAAAATTGACTGGAAAAGCTCAACAAGACTGGACCAATCTTGAACACGCCCGCAAAGGCCGAGTCCTGGCACCCATAGCCACTTGGAAAACCATGAAAGAAAAGCTCACTGAGAGATATGTACCGTTATCGTTTCACACCCGATTGCTAGATTCGTGGAACCAATTTTATCAAGGAAGCAAATCCATACAAGAATATGTTGATAAGCTTGATGACTTCCTTATTTGGTGCAATGCTTTAGGTAAAGAGAGTAAAGAACAAACTCTCTCTAGGTTCAGAGCTAGACTACAAGCCGACCTAAGGAACGAGCTAATTCACAGAAATGTGGACTCACTAGCGGCAGCCTATGCCCTTGTCCTCGATATGGATTCCCTTAAAGCTAGTTCACATTCTAAGTCCAGCGATTCGAGAGATCATTTCTCTAAAATGATCTCTACTGATCCGTCTAGGCCTAAGCCTCTCTCACAGCACCCCAACAATCTTATCCCAACAAACTGAATTCAAATTTCAATTCACATAGAGATGAACATAAGGGTAAGAACACCGAAAGAGACTACTCTAAGATTGACTCTCTCATTAAGTGCTATAAATGTAAGGGATACGGTCATATTGTTAGCAATTGTCCCAGTCCCAATAGGATCAATATAGTAGAGGGTATCGCTATCATCGCTGATGATTCTGACAATGAGTTTCCCTATGAGCCTATTGAAGGCGATGACTTTGGTGAAGAAGAGGATGACCAGTATCTTCACTGTATTCGGTCTATCCAATCACCCCACTTGAATGTAGTCAGATGTGCTTTGTCCCAGCCAAAAGAAGAAGATGATTGGAAGCGCACTGCTATATTCCACACTTTTCGACTATAGGTAGCAAAAACTACAAGGTGATTGTTGACAGTGGGAGCTGCGTTAACGATGTCTCTTCTGCGGTCATAGCTAAGACCGGACTTAAGGCTGAACCCCATCCACGCCCATACAAAGTATCTTGGATTGATGCGACAGCCCTCCAAGTAACACATCGATGTTTGGTCCCTGTTGACTTCAAAGCTTACAAAGAAGAAATTTGGTGTGATGTGCTCAAAATGAATGTGGGTCAAGTCATTTTAGGGAACCTTGGTTATACGATCACGATATGACCATAGATGGTCGATCCAACCAATGTGTGTTCCAGCACGATGGACTAAAAATAAAGCTCATACCCATGAGACCACGAACCGGTCTGATTGAAACAACACCGACTCCCTCAAGAAAGGACAAGGAAGTAACGTATATGGGTGAAAATGAACTCACGAAAAAAATTGACAAAGGAGCTACCATTCTTCTACTCACAGCGAAAGAAGTCCCTAAAGATCCTAAATCACTCATCTCGCCTTAAGTTACTCCTGCCCTACAGCAATTTGCAGATGTGTTTCCTGCTGACCTCTCCAACCAGTTGCCCTTACTGCATGACATCTAACACGCTATTGATCTGGTTCCGAAAGCGAGTCTTCCTAATTTGCCACATTATAGGATGAATCCGACAAAGCATGCTGAATTGAAAAAGACAAGTTGATGAGTTATTGACAAATGGCTTCATCCGAGAAAGTTTAAGTCCTTGCGCTGTTCCTGCTCTATTGACGCAAAAGAAAAATGAAACCTGGCGTATGTGTATGGACAGCCGTGCCATAAACAAGATCACTGTGAAATACCGTTTTTCCATTCCTCATTTGGATGACATGTTGGATATGATGTCTGGTGCCACAATCTTTTCCAAGATTGATCTTAAAAGTGGCTACCACCAAATACGTGTTCGTCCTGGTGATGAATGGAAGACCGCCTTCAAGACAAAGGATGGCCTGTACGAATGGATGGTCATGCCATTTGGAATGACGAATGCCCCGAGCACGTTTATGAGAATTATGACGCAAGTACTCCGTCTCTTTATGAGCAAGTTTCTTGTGGTGTTCTTTGATGATATTCTCATTTACAGCCGATCCGTTGGGCAACATCTTGACCATTTGAGACAGGTCTGCGGTGTTTTGAGGAAGGAACAACTTTCGCTAATCCTACCAAATGTACCTTCCTCTCCGATCAGACTATCTTTCTGGAATTTATTGTTTCTGCCCGAGGAGTATCCGCTGACCCAGAAAAGATACGAGCTATTACTGAGTGGCCTAAGCCCCGCAATATTCGTGATGTGCAGAGTTTTCAAGGTCTTATCACCTTCTATCGTCAGTTTGTGCAAGGATTTAGCACAATTATGGCTCTGATAACCGACTGTTTGAAGAAAGGTGGATTTGTCTGGTCGAAAGAAACCACGAAAGCCTTCGAAGAGATCAAGAAGAGAATGACTCAGACACCTGTCATGAGGTTGCCTGATTTCACTAGTCTTCGAAGTAACGTGCGATGCTTCTGGTATTGGTATAGGTGGAGTCCTCAGTCAATAGAGTCATCTTGTTGCTTATTTCAGTGAAAAGCTGAACAAAGCAAAACAAAATACTCCACTTATGACAATGAGTTCTATGCGGTAATTCAGTCACTTCGCTATTGGCGACATTATCTCCTGCAGCAAGAATTCGTCATTTTCTCAGACCATGAGGCCTTAAGATTCCTTAATTCTTAACAAAAGTTGAATCTGGGACATGCTAGATGGGTAGAGTTCCTACGAGAATATTCATATACCATTAGGCACACAAAAGGAATTGATAATAAGGTCGCGGATGCGCTCAGTCGTTGTCACATGATCTTATCTACACTGCGCACCGAAATTATTGGTTTTGAGAGATTAAAAGATGAGTATATCTTCTGCCCAGATTTTCACGAGATATACATCTCTTTGAAGGATGGCATCACTCAAGTGATAGATGATTATTTCTTGAAAGATGATTTATCTCTTCTATCGCTCCAAACTGTGCACTTCTAGTACATCATTACGAGAGTATTTTGTTTGGAAATTGCACGCTGGTGGCCTTACTGGACACTTTGGGCATAGCAAGACCATTGATGCTGTGGAACATAGGTTTTACTGGCCGAAGCTAAAGAGAGACGTTGCGAGACTTGTTAACAGATGTCATACTTGTCAAGTTGCGAAGCAACAAAAACAGAACACAGGCCTGTATACTCCATTACCTGTTCCCAGTCGCCCTTAGAAAGGTGTATGGATTTCGTGTTAGGCTTACCGAAAACACAAATGAAACACGACTCCATTCTTGTCGTCGTGGACCATTTTTCTAAAATGGCCCACTTCCTCCCGTGCTCGAAAACTTTCGATGCATCCCGTGTGGCTCAGATCTTCTTTGATAATACTGTGAAGCTACATGGGTTGCCAAAAACCATTGTGCCTGATAGGAATGTGAAATTCACGAGTTATTTTTTAAATACCCTATGGCACAAAATGGGTACGAAATTGAAGTTCTCTTCAGCATTCCATCCACAAACTGATGGACAGACTGAGATTGTCAATCAGAGTCTTAGCAATCTCTTGTGTATTCTTGTGGGAGAGAACTTAGGAACGTGGGATTTAAAATTAACGGTTGCTGAATTTGCTTATAACACCTTTAGGATTAGAACTACTGGCATGAGTCCACACGAAGTTGTACATAGTTATCGTCCTAGGCAGCCCATAGATCCTGCCCCATGTTAGAACATCACCGAGTCTCAGAATCTGCATCTGCATTTGCATCCTGTATTCATGACTTGCATAGAGAAATTTCCAAGAAAATTAATGAGAATAATTTTAACTACAAGTTAAGAGCTGATATTATAAGAAAATTTAAAACTTTTAATGTGAGTGACGAAGTGATGGTTTGGATTCGTCCGGAACGGTTTCCAGCTGGATCCGTGAAGAAGTTGAATGCACGTGCTGCAAACCCATTTAAAATTCTTCATAAAATCAATGATAATGCCTATGTCGTTGACCTTCCTGAAGGTTTTGGCATAAGTAAGACTTTCAATATTGAGAATATAGTATCCTATAAAGGCCCAGAATTTAACCCTGGAAATCCTCTTATAGATGAGCCTACCCTGCAGCCTAATGGTGAGATTCCCACATTACCCCCATTACCTGATACTAACCCATCGACAAAAGAATTGGATAATATTTTACATGATCAGATAATCTCTACTAGAGATGGTGGTATTCATAGGTATTTGGCAAGATGGAAAAACAAGCCGGAGTCGGAGAATACTTGGATAGATCGTGAAGAGCTCCAGCACTTGGATCCAGACCTTTTGGAGCACTATGACAAGAGAACTGGTTTTGACTCGACTGGGTCGAGCCCTCTCCCACCCGCGGAGAATGATGAGGACATTAGTCCAAGACGATTCGGGCATTTCCATAAACGCAGGCATCGTCTAGGACAGCTGCTTCATTAGCTTAGTATTTTATTTCAGTACCATATTTGTTTTTGGCAATTAGCCATATGTAATTTTTCTTTTATGCATTAGAATATTTTTGGGATTTTTAGAATATTTTGAGATTTGTATCAAGATTTGTTTTGTGCCTATTTATAGGCCCTGAGATTAATGAGAAGTTATGTCATTCTTGATTTAAAATAATATTGTGTTGAGTTTTGCTCCTCATCTCTTTTTTTGTGTGATACAATTGAGATACAATTATTAGGGTTTGTGATAAATCCTAATAAAATTTTAGGATTTGTGATAAATTCTAAAACTATCCCAAATCCCCAAACCAACTTAAATCAAACCCTAATCCCCAAAAAAATTACCCAAAACCCTAATCCTTTTCTCCTCGTCCTCTTCCTCCAAATCCCGACCCCAAGATCCACCACCGTCTCCCCCTTCCTCCCCTCCTCTGCCTCCCGACACCCTCACCGTCGAACTCCTCACCCCATCGTCATCCTTTCCCCTATCTTCCCCAACCCCGACTCTCCCTCGTCCTTTCCTCCTTGCCGCGATCCCAACCGCCACCGTCGTCAAACCCCTTCACCGCCGTCGTCACCTCCTACCGCCACCACTAGCCATCGTCATCCCCTCCACCGCAAGCAACCACCGCTGCTCCTCTTCCCTTCGACTGCAGCAGTCGAACCCGAACCCGAACCCTCCGCTGCCAATCAACCTCCAATGACCACCTCCACTCGACGTCGTCCAGTCCCGCCACCTGTCATCACCCTCCGTCGTCAGCCTCCAGTCCCGTCCGCCGCCAGTTGTCGCCATCGACAACAAGCTTGTTGTTGCTGTTGCTGCCGCTCTTACTGTTGCTGCTGATTGCTATATTATGTGTTACTGCCAACCCGATATCTAACGCTGGTTTCTTCGAACCCCGATATACTCTTTCCACTTTTGAAATATTTGTGCTATACTGGTTTATTGTCTCTATTATATTATTTAATTTAACTGTCGACCACAGATATCGAGACTGAGTTGCCTAATTAAAGTACGAATCAATATTGCATCTTTTACTTGCTAAGAACGCTTAGGAATATAGTTATTGATTGTTAGAACTGAATTATTAATTGGGCTTGTTAAACTTAATTCAATTCTTGAAAATCCATCAAACCGATTAACTGTTTAAAATTCTAACTTTGATCTGCACTACATGTTGGTAAAATTAATCCTCTAACATTCTTGGAAATTCTCTATTTAGGATTACGTTTTACATCAAGTAATGTTTTTTTTTAAACTTAGAAATCGGTAACTGGTATAAAGATATATAAAACAACTCCACCAAGCTTAGTCACCAAAGACAGATTAAGAAGTCATTGCTGTTATTACTTTGAAAGTCTAGTTTTCACGACATAATTTTTCAGGCATTCTTCGAGATCCCCGCAATAGATTGAACAAGAATTTCATTAGGGCAGAAGAATTATGGGGAAGTGGAGGGGGAGGATAATATGTTGGCATTACAGTAATTCAACGAGAGAATATATAGTTTATATTTTCAAAAAATAATTTAAGCAAAACCTAGCTATTAAGCATGGCCATACTCAATTATTTACAGAGATCCAGGTATTCATATTTTTATAATATAGGTTTCAAGGAGTGACAAACCATGGTAATATTACCTGCGATAGAGTGACTTTTGAGTTGTACATGCTAGTGAGCGAGTCTGCCAAATTATGTGCTTCATCTATAACAATGACACTGTTCATCAAGTTGAGACCAAGTGATTCACGAGCAGATCTCAAGAAAAGAGATTGGTAGGGAAGGACCACAAGATCGGATGCACGCACCATGTCTCGAGAGGCATAATACGGACATGACCCAATTTTGCTCCCTAACTGGACAAGATCTTCAATGTCAAGTGCCTCATTCTCCTGTGCTTCGCTCATAAAAAGTTCTCGAAGATTTTGCTTTCCTAGCATTGGACAACCACAAGAAGTCTTCCTACATTGACTCTTCTTCCCAGCATCATTCTGGACCTGAATAAGTTAGCCCCATTTTTAGTGGAAGAGAATAACACGAACGATTCAAAATCTACAGTTAGAATTACAATTGCATTTGCAAGTAAAATTTTAAATATAATGTAATCATATGGCCATTCAGAGGGAAATGATGATTGCAAATAGGCATAACACTAATTATTCAATATCTTCAGAGGGTGTTTGGTTCCTTGCACATGCAAATTGCAATTGCATTTGCAAGTGAAATTTTAAATTTCCCTCCAATAGTTTTGGACACAGTTACCTAAATTTCCCTACTTTTTAATCATAACCTCTATTCTATACATTTCAATCATCATTTCCCTCCGAAACTTAGAGGATATTTTGGTAATTAAGTCCAAAAGTTTTGGAGGGAGAATTAGTTTTTCACCAGTATCTGAGCATCATAACTACCAAAGTTGAGCAACATTTAATCTCCCCAAATATCTCACAAATTATGTATGAGGTGCTCAGTGAATTCACAATTTTAATGGCTTCTAGCAATTGTATAATTGATGAGGACATCTTTCCTGTTTAGTTTATTACAGTACCTTTTTATTTCTGGCAATTATGGTCATATGTAATCTTTTTGTAATTTTTAGATTTTGAGAATATTTTGGAGATGTGTTTCAAGATGTAATGGAGCCTATTTAAAGGCCTTGAGATTAATGAGAAAGGATGTCATTATTGATTAAAAAAATCTGTGTTGAGTTTTTGCTCTTCCTTCTTTCTCTTTTGTGTGATACAATTGAGATCTCCAAATTAGGGTTTGTGATAAATCCTAATCAAATTTTAGGGTTTGTGATAAACTCTAAAATCTACCCCAATTAAAAAAAAATCCCCCAATTGCAAATTACCCAAACCCTAATACCCCAATCCCCACACAAAAAAAAAACCCTAAACAAACCCCTATACCAGCCGCCGCATCCCTAATCATCTTCTTCATCTCACTGCCATCTTCTTCTTCTCCTATACCAGAAAACCCCTCTCCTCACCATCTCAACCAGAGTCCCACTCCGCATCCACCCGACTGTGCTCTTCCGTCGTCGCTCTCGACTTCCTCATCCCCGATCACCTTCTTTTTTCCTTTCAGCCACAACCCACCATACCGAGCATCTCCAAACCCATAATCCACCTTCACCCCGAAGCCTCTTTCATCGCCTTCTTCCTCCATCCCGCAACACCCAACAAACCAAAACCCTCATCCCCCAGATATCAACAGCCTCGATCGCAATCCCTCACCAGCGCCGCCCCCGTGCACTTCCGCCGGCACCGTCGCGCCTCGTCGGCGATGCCGCCCCCGCTCGCCGCCAACGAGCCACGTCGACCAGATCTGCCAACCCCTTTGGCTTCGTTGCTGCCTTTGCTCACTGTGAATTGCTGCGATCTTAGTTGCTGGACCAACTCCGAGATCTACGCTGATTTTCTGCACATTCGGTATACTCTTTCCATTATTATATATTTGTGTTTTACTGCGTTATCATCTAGTCTATTATCTGATTTGCTTGTCGTCCACTAAAATAATTGAGATTGAGTGTTCCACATACCTGAATAGAGTACGAATCATTATTGAACTTCTTACTTGCTAAAACACGTAGGGATTTAATTGATTGTAAGGTTGATTTATTAATTGGAACTGTTACACTCGTTCAATTCTTGAAAACCCATCGAACCTGTTAACTGTTACAAATTTCCAACTTAGATCTGCACTTTCATGTTGGTAAAATTAACCCATTAAATTTCTTGGAAATTCTCTATTTTGGGGTTGATTTTACATCATTTTGGTATCAGAGCGAAGGTTCTTAAAACCTTAGTTCTTGCATCGTAGACATCATTTTTTCATTTAGTATCGTGTAGTCTTTTATTTTATTTTATTTTATTTTTATTTTATTTTAGTTTAGTTCAGAATCATTTTTTTAAAAAAGGACACACCCCATAGTTTCCACTTTTGGTGAATGCGTCTTCGCAGCACCATCACAGACCCTGAAGAGCCTTTCCTAGCCCTTCCCGATCACCCAATTAGGAATCCTAGACTTCCCAGACCTGAAATGGACAAACCTGATATCTCCGCTATCCTTGCTGCCATCCAAGCAACTCTTGCCAATATCAATCAGAGGCTTGAGAAAGTGGACCTAAATCAAACCATTGTCCCTGAGCTTCATGGCCATCGTCAGATCCCTCAAGGAAATGTTCATGACGATCGACGTCAAGAACGTGACCCTGACGAACATTATAAAAAGAACGTTAAGGCTGACGTTCCCCAGTTTGAAGGCCACATGGAACCCCAAGCTTACCTTGATTGGATCCGTGTCATAGACCACTACTTTGTGTGGTTCGACATGAGCGAAACCCTTAAAGTTAAATTTGCCATTATGAAATTAACGGGTAAAGCTCAACAACATTGGACCAATCTTGAACATGCCCGCAGAGGCCGAGGCCTTGCACCCATAGCCACTTGGGAGGCCATGAAAGAGAAGCTCACTGAGAGGTATGTACCGTTATCGTTCCACACCCGATTGCAAGATTCGTGGAACCAATTGTATCAAGGAAGTAAATCCACACAAGAATATGTTGATAAATTCGATGACTTCCTTATTCGGTGCAATGCGCTAGGTAAAGAAAGTGAAGAACAAACTCTCTCTAGGTTCAGAGCTGAACTACGAGCTGACCTTAGGAACGAGCTAATCTATAGAAACGTGGACTCAATAGCGGCAGCCTACGCCCTAGTCCTCGACATGGATTTCCTTAAAGCTAGTTTCCATTACAAGTCCAGCGATTCGATGGATCATTCCTCTAGAATGAATCCTCCTGACCCCTCTAGACCTGAGCACTCATCTCCTCAGTACCCTAATAAGTCTTACCCAAATAAACATACTTCAAATTCCTATCCACTTAAAAATGCCAATACGGGTAAAAACACTGAAAGAGACTATTCTAAGATTGATCATCTCACTAAGTGCTATAAATGTAAGGGATACGGCCATGTTGCTGGCAACTGTCCTAGTCCAAGTAGGATCAATATAGTAGAGGGTACCGCAGTCACCGCTGATGAGCCCGACAATGAGTTCACCTATGAACCTAATATAAGTGATGACTTTGATGAAAAAGAGGATGACCAGTCTCTCAATTGTATTCAGCCTGTTCAGTCACCTTCATTGAGTATTCCTGAGTCACTCATTCCTTCCCAAGTCACCTGGCAGCCCATAGATTTTACCCCTGTGTTAGAACATCACAGAGTCACAGAGTCTGCACCCACATTTGCATATAACATTCATGACTTGCATAGAGAAATTTCCAAGGAACTTAATTTGAATAATTTTAACTACAAGTTAATAGCAGATACTAGAAGAAAATTTATAACTTTTGATATTGGTGACGAAGTGATGGTTCGGATTCATCCGGAACGGTTTCCTGTTGGACCCGTTAAGAACTTGAACATACGTGCTGCATGCCCATTTAAGATTCTATATGCAATCAATAATAGTACCTATATCGTTGACCTTCCTGAAGGTTTTGGCATAAGTAAGACTTTCAATATTGAGGGTCTAGTACTTTATGAAGGCTCAAAATTCAACCATAGAAATTTTCTTATATATGAGCCTACCCTGCAGCCTAATGGTGAGATTCCCCCATTACCTCCACTACCAGATATTACTTACCCATCGACAGAAGAATTGGATAATATTTTAGATGATCAGATAATCTCTACTAGAGATGGTGGTATGCACAAGTATTTGGTAAGGTGGAAAAATAAGCCGAAGCCGGATGACACTTACGGTGATCGTGAAGGGCTCCCGCAACTGGATCCAGATCTTTTGGAGCACCATGGCAGGATCACTGGTTTTGACTCGACTGGGTCGAGCTCTCTCCCACCCGGAGAGAATGATGAGGACATCTTTCCTGTTTAGTTTATTTCAGTACCTTTTTATTTCTGGCAATTATAGCCATATGTAATCTTTTTGTAATTTTTAGATTTTGAGAATATTTTGGAGATGTGTTTCAAGATGTAATTGAGCCTATTTAAAGGCCTTGAGATTAATGAGAAAGGATGTCATTATTGATTAAAAAAATCTGTGTTGAGTTTTTGCTCTTCCTTCTTTCTCTTTTGTGTGATACAATTGAGATCTCCAAATTAGGGTTTGTGATAAATCCTAATCAAATTTTAGGGTTTGTGATAAACTCTAAAATCTACCCCAATTAAAAAAAAAATCCCCCAATTGCAAATTACCCAAACCCTAATACCCCAATCCCCACACAAAAAAACCCTAAACAAACCCCTATACCAGCCGCCGCATCCCTAATCATCTTCTTCTTCTCCTATACCAGAAAACCCCTCTCCTCACCATCTCAACCAGAGTCCCACTCCGCATCCACCCGACTGTGCTCTTCCGTTGTCGCTCTCGACTTCCTCATCCCCGATCACCTTCTTTTTTCCTTTCAGCCACAACCCACCATACCGAGCATCTCCAAACCCATAATCCACCTTCACCCCGAAGCCTCTTTCATCGCCTTCTTCCTCCATCTCGCAACACCCAACAAACCAAAACCCTCATCCCCCGGATCTCCACAACCTCGATCGCAATCCCTCACCAGCGCCGCCCCCGTGCACCTCCGCCGGCACCGTCGCGCCTCGCCGGCGACGCCGCCCCCGCTGCCGCCAACGAGCCACGTCGACCAGATCTGCCAACCCCTTTGGCTTCGCTGCTGCCTTTGCTCACTGTGAATTGCTGCGATCTTAGTTGCTGGACCAACTCCGAGATCTACGCTGATTTTCTGCACATTCGGTATACTCTTTCCATTATTATATATTTGTGTTTTACTGCCTTATCATCTAGTCTATTATCTGATTTGCCTGTCGTCCACTAAAATAATTGAGATTGAGTATTCCACATACCTGAATAGAGTACGAATCATTATTGAACTTCTTACTTGCTAAAACACGTAGGGATTTAATTGATTGTAAGGTTGATTTATTAATTGGAACTGTTACACACGTTCAATTCTTGAAAACCCATCGAACCTGTTAATAGTTACAAATTTCCAACTTAGATCTGCACTTTCATGTTGGTAAAATTAACCCATTAAACTTCTTGGAAATTCTCTATTTTAGGGTTGGTTTTACATCAATAATGTAATCATATAGCCATTTTTCTGGCATGTAGACCCCATTAATTATGATAAGCACCACCCAGATATTAAGTCAAAAAATTCTTTTATCCTCACCACTTTGCTACTAATCCCCAAAAATGGACATATTATCCACAGTTTGGTTTGAAAACCATATATCAAACATCATGATACTTCAGTTACAAGTCAATCTAGCCTACAATTGATACCAAACATCATGATACTTCAATTCCAAGTCAATGTAGACTACGAATTGTATTCACTCTGATGTAGACCTTGTCTAAATCATCTCTCACAAATATAGCAAACAACCAAGATACTGATGATAATTATAACAAAAGTGAGTCTTAGATCATTTCTACTCCCGCAAGGAGATAATCATTGAACAAATGACAATCTATGTTCTATACAACAGTCTCAATTAGCTTGTGACCTCCATCGAACTATGTACTATACAACTAAAAATCTCAAGGAGGTTGTAATTCATATCCCTTTTGCACAATTTATTGCATCCATATGAGTCATATACAATGCAATTAACTATAAAAACACAAGATGCATCACATGAACAAATCACACTCATGCGCAGCATGCTAACAATTCCAAAATGCATTAGATACTTATCAATTGAAAATTAATAATTTCAACAACATAAACTATATATGAATATCCAATTGAGTCAAAATCAATCGTAAACATCAGAAAATCAAACCACAATACCTTAGCTTTGGAATCCTTCTTCTTCTTCTGCAGCTCCAAACACCTTTCATTAATCAAGCTCGCACTCCCCAACTTTGCAACCTCTGTCCACAACCAAAACCAAATCCATAAACATTTCGCATCAACCTAATCACTTGATATCTCAAACACACTCTTCTTTTTCTTTTTTTTCAACTCAAAGATGGCAAGTTTCATTAACAAGAAATAACGAAACAAGAGTTCAAATATAATAAAACTTACCAGGATTAATACACATATTCTTCCTGGACCCCAAACACACCAAATTAATCTCCCCAGCAAACCCCGTCCTCCTAAACTCCTTCACAAACTGCGACAGCTGCGAGTGCGTCCTGCTGGTAAAGAAAATTTTCGGCGTCCTCTCCTCCTTCTCCTCACTCTCTTCTTCACTACTGCTCCACCCCGAACCCCTCCTCCCCCTCCTCTTCGCCCCACTCTCCTCCTCGCTCTCGTACTCCTCTACCAAGAACTCCGCCTCATCATTCCCATTGGGTAATTTCTCCTGATTCTTTGCATTGTGAAGGTTGTCTACTCCAAACCCTACTCTTGTTTTCTCAACCTTTTTCTTGATGTTGTTTTTTTTCGGGGCTTCGACTTGGAAGTCCCTCATCCAGTCGGGCTCTTCTTCTTCGTCGTCGTCGTTTGTGGGGCCCACATTGGGTTTATTTTGCAATTTCTGATCGAGGAGCCATTGGAGGGTGCTGCAGATTATGCTCAGGGTTTTGCCCGTTCCTGAAATTTAGACCCGACCCGACCCGAATCGAATCGAATCGGAATTAGTTGGAGATAATGAATGAATGACAGAGGGGAAATGGGGGTTAGGGTTTACCGGTCGGGCTTTCGAGGATGGAGATTCCGCCACGGTCGAGGGAATGGTAGAGGAAGTTCATGAAGTCGGTCTGGATTGGGTAGGGTTTGAAGGGGAATGCTGGGAATTCCATTTTTTGAGTCTTCGTCGTCGTCGAGTTTTCTTTCTGGGTGATTAATGGCGGAAGAGCCGTGTTTTCGGTACATTTTCCCCAAAATAGGCCAATTTTTAAAACTAATTTCCAAAATAGGTCAATTTCGAAACTAATTTCCAAAATAGAATAATGCAGTACCGAACAAAGAGGCCGCAGTTCACAACTGTGGCCTAAGTATAATATCATACATATTTGACTAATATGCTAGGAGACTTGAAAAAAATTATCCAAGTGTAAAATATGAAAAATATGAGGCCATAGTTGGGTACTGCGGCCTCGAAATTACATAGGCCGCAGTACCCAAATGCGGCTTCTTTCATTTCGAGACAACAGTTCACAACTGCGGTATAAATATATATCTTGCATATTTAGCTAATAGACTCGGAGACTTGTAAAAAAATTGTTCGAGTGTAAGATGTGAAAAATAGGAAGCCGCAGTTGGGTACTGCGGTCTCGAAACTACATAGGCCACAGTACATAACTCGGCCTCTTCGATTTTGTGGTTGTGGTTCACAACTGTGGCCCAAGTATATTTCATACATATTTTGTTAATATGCTCGGAGATTTGGAAAAAAAATTGTCCAAGTATAAAATGTGAAAAATAGGAGGTCGCAACTCACAACTGCGGCCTCAGTTATATAGTCGATGGGATCCAGTTCTTAAAACCTTATAATACTCATTCGACCATAAAACTGAGTACTCAACAGTAGTATCTAGGCCGCCGTACCTAACTACGCCCTTTTATTTTTCACATGGGCAATTTTTTTCTAAGTCTCCGAGCCTATTAGCCAAATATGTATGATCAAAGAGGCTGCGGTTAGATACTGCATTGATTTATTTTGAAAATTAATTTCAAAAGTGGCCTATTTAGAAAATTAGTTTCTAAAAGTGGCCTATTTCGGGAAAACTCTCTGTTTTCGGCGGTCTCTGTTCCCGCGCTAATGCGCGATGCTTTTTGGACCTGGGTGGTCCATATCTAAGTGGGCTGGGCTTGATTAGCCTGTGGCCTTAGTACAAAATCTATAAACAACTCGGCTCTAAGCTGAGGCTCACACAAAAAGAGACTGATGCTTGAACGAAATCTGTCTTGTGGGCCCGATTTCATGCCTGGTTTTTGTTTTTTGATTATCTCTACTATTTTATTAGAAGAGTTTGTTATTAAATAAACTTTATTTGCAACCAAATAAACATGTGTATTGTTACTCAACAAACACGTGTAATGCACATGCATGACTAATATAAAGGAGTTCTTAGGTCTGATGTCAGACATCGTCGAATTTTTTTAAATATATATATACTTATAAAGACGTGCATTTGCACGTGTAAATTACTAGTATATATAAAGTACCTAATGAAGTAGGAGTAATTATTTATATAACTCACTACCAGTTTCATTAATTTTCCTTCACTACCTTACGTGTCGCACCTTTATTGAAGAGTTCTAAAGAGCTTCACCATAATTTTATCAAGATCTACCACATACTCTTCACATACTCTCCAATAATAGTTTGCCACTTAAAATAGAGAAGATATTGGTAGTGTGTGGCATTACCCTTTATATGTATACTTACCCACAAATTAGTGATTAGATAGAGTGCAACACATTAACCTCCATGCACATCTCAAATTGCAAAGTTTAGAGCATCTGTAGTCCTTAGGAGCCAAATTTTGGGTATTCGACATACAGGAATAGAAAAAATGAGTTTGAGCTGTAGTCGTTGAACCCAAATTTTGGGTTTAATTTTTAAAAAATGAACGAACGGAGAATTATTTATTGTCCGAAATTTTTTAATTTATTTTTTAAATTGAAAAACAAGGGACGGGGAATCATTTCCTGTCCGTTGTATTTTAAAAAACTAAAAAAATCCTAAATAAATTCTTAAAAACCTGTTAAATTAATCCTAATTAATTCTTAATTTTTAATTAATTACCATTTAAATCTAATTTTAACCCATAGAAATAATTATAGGGTGGTTGTATAGAGTTTTAAAGGTGAAAAATGTATGGGACGGGCCTTCATCTCCCGTTCCTGCACATTTTAAATTTTTTTTTAAAAAAATGAAATGGACGAAAAATCATTTCCCTTCCGACCATTTTTAAATCTAAAAAAAATAATAAAATTTAAGGAATCATCCCTCGTCCGAGAATTACGCGGTTTTTGGGATAGTAAATCATTTACCAGCCGATGGGGGAAAATTATTTTTAAAAAACAAGCGACGAAAGATAATATTTCGTCCGATCGAACGGACGAAAAATCATCTTTCATTAGCTATTTTTTCCAAATAGCTATTTTGTCTGTTAAATTTGGCAAACCACTGTTTATCTAAAATCTAAAATTTTGGTTTATAGCCAACGGCTGCAGCACCAAATTTTATATTTCTTTGAATTTTTTGTAAAATAGCCAACGACTGCAGATGCTCTTAGTATTTGAACCTAAAAAGTGATATTTCTTTTCAATTGTACTGCTCCTTTACTTTCTCATATGTTTCTCACTTTCAAGATTCCTTTCCTTTTTAGCAACTCTCTCCACACACCCCATCCTCCCCCTTTGCAGGCTCGCCAAATATTTCTTTCGCTCAGTCTCTGTACCTCTATTGTTCTATCGATACTCACCACTTGACATCAACTTTCTTATGTTCACCAATGATCGCGTTTCTCTCTCCCACACACAAAAAATGGTTGTGTCAGTATATCGACAATCTTCTTTAGTTGTCATTGGCCTTGCACTGCGACGCTATGAGAGGAAGAGAGTGGCAGCTTGATAGAAAAACAAGTGATTGTATCTTTTGTTGTTACATAACATATGTGATATGTCTTGTGGCATGTGGTATAGTTGTTTTTTTTTCTTTTTCTTAAAGAAGAACAAGCCGAGTAGAAATCGGAAAATGTTATCATTCTTTATTTACTAAAATTTAGTCAGCTAACCTCAGGTTTTTGTCATTATCAATTGACCCACCTATTTTTTCCCCGATTAACGAGGTCCCCTAAATTCCTCCCTATTCTGCCCAATTATGTTTAAAAATTCAAATTACTTTTGTCCTAATCCCTCTAAATTTTGCAGCTTATTTTACTTTGTTGACGAAGCCCACTAAAAATAAAAGGGTAAAACAATTGGAAAAATAAGAAATCTTATCTCATATTACAATATTACATCTATATACTATATTTGCCCGTGGGCACGTGCCTACGGTATGTCTTCGGAACGATACAACACACGAAAAGCTCTGTAAACAGTAAAACAACAATTATGTAGTTCAAGTTTAAATAGTATGATAATAATTAGTTGTAAATAAAAATCCATGTTTCTATTAGTATATGTCAAAAAACATTATAAATGAGGGTGTAAAATCCAACTTTTTAGAACTTTAAGTGTGGAAAATGATGAAATTTAACTATTGAAGAGATATTTGTTATTTTCAATATATATAACATGTGCAATAAAAAAAAGTATAAAAATTCTGAAAATTTTACAAACCTGAAATTTCAAAATCTAAATTTCTAGTTAAATAAAGAAAGAATGGGAGAGAGAGAGAGAAATATGAAAAAGTGAAGAGAGAAGAGAGAGATAATAACAAAGTAAGGAGTTTTTTAGTTTTGGTGGGAAAATTTTAATTTTGGGGTTTGAAATTTTGGGCGAAAAAATATGTTTTGTGAGAATCAATTTAGACCATTAATTTTAGGGGAGATTGAATGAGAACCACTTGATAGCTTTCTTTGTAATTTATTTTATAGATTATGCTAATATGAGAGAGTATGTACCCCTCTCATTTCTCCATTTTGAAATATAGAAATGAGAGCAAAGGTAGGAATTCACACATATCGTACCACGTGCACACACCCAGCCACCATCTCTGCTCAATTTTCGATCGTCCGATTGTTCAGATGTGCGAAGACGTGCGTAATCGAGGCTTCCGATCGCGCCACATCGCCACCCAATCACACATATCCAATTTACTCAGCAGGCAAGCCTATCACGTGATCAACGTCTCAGGTCGTGCCGCGTCACCACATCATTCTGACACCTTATTCCACTCAGTGAGCGAACACATACTCGATGGGCGATTCAGATCGTAAAAAAATCGCGTAAGCACGATAAATCAATAAAAAATCGCAGGAAAAAATTTAAAATTAGGGAATTAAATTAAAATTCCAAAAATTATTATTAAATACAAAAATTTAATTAGCTTTTCTGAAAAATAATCAAAAAATTGAAATCTATACAATATATTATGCTAAACTACTTTTGTATAGGATTTTCTCATTTGGGGGGGGGGGGGGGAGGAGATTTTATGAGATACTATAAATAGATAATTCTTTCAAAAAAAGTTTTATTATTTTCTTATATTTCAAAAATTTATGTACAATATTGCACGATTTATATTATATTATATAAGTTTGTACAATATTACACAAGAGTACACCGGTATTCTTTAATCTTTTCACCTTCATCCTCTAAAAAAAAATTAAGCTTTCCCAAAATTCAAAACCCTTAACATCAATTCAAAACATTATAAGAGGTTAGAGCCGATAAGTAGGGGAAAAAAAGAAAGAAAGAAAAATCCAAGTTCTCGGGGTTAGAGCCGATCACTATGCCCTTTGTGTCATCAAATTTGTCAGTCTGAGAAGAAAGATTTTGGTCCAGCTTTCCAAAATATTTCTTCAAAATCCAAATTCATGATATTTCTTCTAGATATGATTGGCCAGATCTTAATTCTCTCTATGACAAAGTCCTAATCTTTATAACGATTATTGTTGTTTTATAAATATGTGACAGTCTAAGTTCTTGTACTATCTATAATATACTATTATGAGTCGTGAGTTGTGGCAATGTACTGTCATCACCAGTCTACTTATACATCTCAGCCACTCATTTAAAACTCGACATTATCAACCTTCACTTAAATCTCAACCTCACAATTAAAACTTCATTTTATATAATTATATAAACCACCTAGTTAAATTTAAATATTAAAAAACTATTTTTGGTAACTATATGGTTGCAAATATATAGCTTTTCACGGGCAGTGCAAGTCCTAAATAACTAGATCTGCAAAATTATGAAGATAAATTCTTTAGGTTTTACCTTATTGCAGCCACTGTATAGTTGTTTCGTTACTTATTTTAGCTTGCATAATGTTTAATATGATATCGACATTGCAGGTACTTTGACATCTTGCAGAAGGCACTTCAAGAATATGATTGTGTCCTCTATGAGATGGTAGCAGGCAGGGAAAGTCTAGAAAATAGGAGAAACTCCTCAGCTACTAGAAGGCTGAAAGCTTCACACTCCAAAGGTTTCAATATTCTTGGATTTATACAGAGACAGATGGCTCGAATACTTGCCCTTGATTTCCAATTGGACTGCCTCATTACCAGTCTGACAACTGGCTACATGCAGACCTCGATTTTGAAACCTTTAAGATGCTGCAGGTTCTTTACTTCTTTGATATCCCACTTACTTGTTTGAGCATTCATTTTAGACAGTAAACCTTTAATTCTCTCATTATTCAGATTCCCACTATGCTGCCTTATTGTTTCCATATGTAATCATCATAAGGTACCTTATGACAACAAAAAAACACATAGATTTCTGTAAGTGTTTACATAGGTTAGTGCACACCAAACCCTTGTCATAAAACATGCTCCATTAATGATGGAAAAGGGAAACTACCAGAAAAAATAAGATTCGGATCCTCTGTCCTGTTTTCTGTCTGCAATAGTTTGAAGGGTTTTAAACCCAGCTGGATGTCATCAGAATCCATCCTCTGGCAGAAATTAAACCACTTTAATTGATTGAGAGCGGAGATTAATATCGAGTAAAATCAGGGTTGTACGTGTAAAAAGTTTTTAATCTTTCTCCATACCCTTTCCCAGTGTTCTAAAAAGTGGCCTAGGCGCTAGGCAGCCCTCCAACGTCTCGCCTAGGGGCTAGGCATTTAAAAAAATCGGTTAATGGTTCTAGACGGCGCGTAATCGGTGTAAGCGGGTCTAGGCGGGCTAGACCCGCTTAGGACTTAATTATTAAAAAAAAAGGACCGGACTTATTCCAACCCGACTCGCTCTAATACACTCAAACCCCTAAAACTTTTCTTTCTCCTTTAAATCTCCCGTAAAAAAATCCCAAATCAATTCTATTCTCTAAATACCTAATTTCTCTTCTTTAAAACCCCCAAATCACCTCCTCCGCCTCCTTCCTTGCAGTCGGAGACTCGCAGCTCGCCGCTCGCAACGCGCTTCAATTTCGACCTCTCTGCCTCCCTCCTCCTTTGCCTCCCTCCTTGCAGTCGTCAACACAACCTCCTCTGCATCCCTTCTCGCAGTCGCAGCTTTCACTCACTCTGTCACTCGGTCGTCAAAACCTCCTCCACCTCCCTCCTTGCAGTCGCAGCTCGCTTCAACTTCAACCAACGTCAACACAACCTCTTTCTCCTCTCTCAAACTTCTCCTGACGCAACCCTCTCCCATCCCCCGACTCAAGCCTCCGCTTCCCCACACTGTTTGCTCCTTGGACTGGAACAGCCGAACAGGTAATCTTCACTATTGATCTTCGTCATAGATTAATACTAGTCTAATAGATGAGTATAAGACTATATAAAAAAAGAAAATGACTAATAATAATACACCGATTCGATTTTGTAAAGCTCATCCTGCAATTGCAAGGAGAAATATCAAAAGTAAGAATTGGTAACAACAAAACAAAACGAAATGATAAAATATATAAATAAAATATATACATAAATAAATAAATATAATATAATATATATATAATAATAATAATAATAATAATAATAATAATAATATGTAAATAAAACCGCTTAGCGCCTAGCTGCTTAAGCTCCGCTTACAAGGCCTAGGCGCTAGGCACCCATCGACCGCCCGACTACCGCCTAGCGACTTTTAGAACATGGTCCTCTCCTGTATGACTTTTTTGCCCTACTAGGACACTTTCTGAAAATATTTGCGATTATGGGCCAGTTTCGAAACTATTAGCGCTCGTAGGCTACTTGGTGCCATGTTAGCAGCGACCGCTATTCTCATTAGCGGTCTCTTCACTTTGAAAGTAGCTAATGGGAATAGCGGCCTATGTTTTAAAATATTTGGAATTTTTTGTTTGCTGTCGCTATTCCCATTAGCGACCGAAGTATATATAAGGTCGCTAATGGAATTAGCGACCTCAAATGAATGTATTGAGACCCTTAGCGATTTTTAGAGAACTTTTGCTCTTTCGAAAGAAAAAAATAAAAACTGAGGTCGCTAGTCCGAATAGCCTTCTTGCTCTCTGTAAGATTTGTAAAATAATCATCCAATTAAGGTCGCTATTGGGAATAGCGACTTTAGTATACTTTTGTCACTATTCGCAATAAAGACCTCAGTAGGAAACTCAATATCCTTGTTCTTTGTAAAATTTGTAAAATAGTCACACAACTAAGGCCTTTATTCGGAATAGCGACCTTAGTACAATAAATGCCTCTATTCGGAATAGCGACCTTTGTACAACTAAGGTTGTTATTCCGAATAGCGACCTCGGTTTCAAAAATAAATTGATTGTTATTTTTTCAGAGAGCAAAAGCTCTCTAGATTTTACTAAGTATTGGAATACAGTTTATTGAAGGTCGCTAATCCCATTAGCGACTTCGTATATGCTTTGGTTGCTAATAGGAATAGCGACAGTAAACAAAAATTTCAATTTTTTTTATAAATAGAGGCCGCTATTACCATTAGCGACCTCTAAATGGATCAAGCCGCTAATGAGAATAGCGGCCGCTCCTGACGTGGCACAAAGTAGCCCATGAACGCTAATAGTTTCGAAACTGGCCCATAATCGCAAATATTTTCAAAAAGTGGCCTAGTATGGCAAAAATTTCCTCCTGTATGGCTTCTTTCCACAGAAATTCCCAACTTACAACCCTAGATCATTTCTTTCATCAATCAAATCAGCAATCTCTCATTTCTCACCATGGATGAAGATGAATTGCTTCATCCATTGTTTCTCACCTGTAATGATGTTAGGAGCTCCGACGAACGTCTATTTGGATCGCGCCATTAGAGTGGAGATGAGAGGTTGAGGAAGAAGAAACGAGAAGATTTGGGAGAGGATTCTTGAATTAAAGACTTGTTTCCATTCATAGCAACTAGAAGCTTTTATAGGCAGTTACAGGGGTCACGTGCGTAGCACGTGAGCTAACAACTTAATTCTTCCCCGCTAACAACTTTTCCGCCAAAAGCCCAATATGAAAGAAAAAATGTGCTCACTGCACGTACATTTGCCAAAACAGAAAATAGACTCAACTGATACACCAAACAACTCAAACATATACAACTCAAATTAATACAACTCTGAGACCCAATCTAGACCAACTCCCGATCCTTCATTAGCTCCTGCAGCTCCCTAACAACTCCCCCCTTCTTATCCTGAACTTGTCCCAAGTTCAAAGAAGGATACTTCACCCGTAACTCATCTCCATCCATCCATGTAGCATCTTCATTTCCTGCATTTGTCCACTTAACCAACACCTGTATACCCATTCGATTCTCTTTCTTGAACACCCTTCTATCTAGTACCAACTCAGGTTCTGGCGCATCTGGCTCAACCCAATAATGGGGTAATTCTTCCGAAACCACAGGTGTATAATCTCCATGACATTTCTTTAACTTGGAGACATGAAAAACTGGGTGCAATTGAGCACCTGCAGGCAAAGCTAGCTTATATGCAACATTTCCGACCTTCTCAAGCACCTGAAAGGGACCAAAAAACTTTGAAGATAACTTGTGTGGCAAAGACCCTCTCACCGATGCTTGTATGTAAGGCTATAACTTGAGAAATACCATATCCCCAATCTCAAACTGTCGATCAACTCTGTTTTTATCATAGAACTGCTTCATCCTGTCTTGAGCTAGCTTTATATTATCTCTGAGCAACGTGAGGACTGCATCCCTATCACACAGAGCTTCCTCAACTACTTGAGCAGCCGCCGTGCCAGTAATATACAATGAAGGGCTTGGAGGTTTACGACCATACACAGCTTCAAATGGAGTAATGCCTGTCGTCGCATGCCAATTGGTGTTATACCAGAATTCCGCCCAACATAACCATTTGTCCCAATCTTTTTGTCGTTGGCTACACATACACCTTAGGTATAATTCAAGTGCTTTATTCACAATTTTAGTTTGTCCATCCAATTGAGGATGATAGGCAGTAGTATACTTCAGTTTACTCCCTTGCAAGTTAAAAAACTCTTTCCAAAATGTATTGAGAAAAATAGTATCACGATCACTCACAATACTAGAAGGCATCCCATGTAACTTGTAGACATGCTCAACGAACAATTGCGCCACTGTGAGGGCTGTGTAGGGATGACTAAGGCTTATAAAATAAGCATATTTTGTGAGTCGATCAACTGCCACAAAAATCACAGACTTACCCATGCTCTTTGGTAATGCCCGATAAAATCCATGGAAATATCATTCCAAATCAAGTCAGGAATAGGCAGAGGTGACAACAATCCTGCTGGGCTGACAGTTTCTTCTTTGTGCTTTTGACACACCATGCACTCTCTAACAAAAGCCCTAGTATCTTTACTCATTCATGTCCATTTAAATGACCTTTTAATGCGATGAAGAGTTTTGTGAAAACCTGCATGGCCTCCAGTTTTGGTTGAATGACAGTCTAAAAAAATCTCTCTTCGGAACTTAGCTTGAGGGCTTAAGAGGATCTTCTCTTTCCAGTACCACACCCCATCTTGGAACTTGTAAGTATTAGTAGGTACTTCACCTTTTTTTACTTTTTCTTCTAGCTCTTGAAAGAAGGAATCATTCAACACCATGGCTTTTATTTCTTCTAGCCATTGTGACACTATCATAGTGATAACAAATTGAGTAGCCTGATCTTCTTCTCTCCTAGACAAACCATCAGCAACTACATTATCTTTTCCTTTTTTATACTCCACCTTGTAATTGAATCCCAAAAGTTTCCTCAACTATTTCTCCTGCATCTCCGTACTAACTTTTTGATCAAGAATGTGTTTGATACTTTGATGATCAGTTTTAATGATGAACAATTTACCCAAGAGATACTGTCGCCAATGCTTTACTGCAGAGAGAACAGCCAGGGCTTCCTTCTCATATGTCGACAGATAAAGTGATTTCCCCTTCAACCCTTGACTCATATAAGCAATGGGCTGGTCTTCTTGCATTAACACAGCTCCAATTCCTAGCTTGGAAGCATCAGTCTCAACCGTAAATTGCTTTGAAAAATCTAGCAAACTCAGCATAGGAGTAGTAGTCATGGCTACTTTATGAGTTTTAAAAGCCTCTGTAGCAGCTTCAGACCATTTGTATCCATTCTTTTTCAACAATTGAGTAAGAGGAGCAGCTATACTACCATACCCCTTTACAAACTTTCGGTAATACCCTGTTAATCCAAGGAATCCCCTGAGTTGTTTGACAGTTCTAGGCTCTGGCCATTCTTCAACTGCTGAGATTTTAGCAGGATCAACTGAAATCCCTTTTGCACTAACTATATGACCAAGATAACCCACTTGATCTGTTCCAAAACTGCACTTGCTAGCTTCGGCAATCAACTGATGCTTCTTCAATACTGGTAGAGCTAAACTCAAATGCTTAATATGGCTCTTCAAATCTGCACTATAGTCAAAGAATACAAGAACAAATTTTCTCAAGTAATCCTAAAAGATGTCATTCATTAAGCTTTGGAATGTTGCTGGAGCATTCGTAAGGCCAAACGGCATCACCACAAACTCATAATGTCCCTGGTGAGTTCTAAAGGCTGTTTTATGTATGTCAGATGCTCTTACTCTGATCTGATGATACCCAGACCTCATGTCTATTTTGGAGAAGAACTTTGCTCCGTGTTCATCTAATAGCTCATCTATGACTGGAATAGGAAATTTAGCCTTTATAGTTTGAGAATTGAGAGCTCTGCAGTCGACGCATAACCTCCAACTGCCATCAGATTTCTTCACAAGAATCACTGGCGATGCGTAGGGACTACAACTGTGTCTTATCAAACCCGACTCTAGCATCCCTTTTACTTGTTTTTCTATTTAATTTTTATAGTAATAAGGGTGCCTATAGGGTTTAACACAGATGGGTTTAGCACCTTCAACAAGTGGAATTTGATGATCCACTCCTCTCTGAGGTGGCATGCTAATGTTTGGAGAAAACACCTCAGGATATTGTTGTAGAACCTGCTGAATTTGTACTGGGGTTGTTGGAGAAGTAGTATCAAACTCTGATGGAATCTTCACTGCAGGAGTGCACTGCAATTGAGGCAAGAACATTTGGTTAGAAGACTCCAATGCCTTTGGCAATTCTTCTACTTCTATAATCTGTAGCTGCCCTTCAACAAAAACTTGTAGCACCCTTTTTTCTCCTTGAATACTGAACTCCATCGTCAAAAGAGTGAAATCCATGGTAACTCTACCCATCGACTTCAACCAGTGTGCTCCTAATACCATTTGAGAAGGGCCTAGTGGTAAGATCAACAGCTCAGCTGACAGTGAAATCCCTTGTACAGTGAAGTGTGCCTCTTCTATTTTCCCTTGACTATGCATTATTTCTCCGTTTGCAACTTTCACATTTTATCGAGGTTCATTCAAGATACTCAATACAGCCTTGATTGCAGTATGAGGGTCTATATAGTTATGAGTAGATCCTGTGTCGATTAGAATGTTCTCCATCTTTCCACCTATGGATCCTTTAACCCTCAAGGTATGAGGATAACGCGAAGAACCTTATAAAGCATGGCAAGAGATCTGCATTAAATTTTCCTCCATACTCATTCCTGCAGCTTGAACTTCCTCCTCCATATCCTCCTCTTCTTTCTCTTCATCTTCAAATCTCTCCAAGAAGCAAAACTTCTGTGTCTTGCAACGATGTCCCTGGACATACTGCTCATCTCAATTAAAACACAACCCCTTAGCTTTCCTCTCCCGTAATTCTATTGGTGATAACCTCTTAGGAACAAAGGTGGATGTAGTTGTGGATTTATTTCCCTTAGGTGCAGGATTGGATAAGGAATTGGTAGTATTTTTGGGGACAAATACAGGTTTACTCCATTTCTTTGTAAGATGCACCTTCTCTTCATAACCTCTGGCCAAACCCATCGCTTCATTCACCGTCTTTGGCTTCTGTGCTTTGACATCCCATCAAATCTCATCGCGCAACCCACTCTTGAAGGTGCTCAAGAAGTGTTTCTCTGTCCAATCTCCCACGAAATTCGACAGCCTATCAAACTCCTGTATATAAACTTCTAACTCCCTTTTTTGGCTCAACTTCGTTAACAGACCTTCATAATCTTGAAATTCAGAAGGACCGAATCTCGTCATTATCTCACTAACAAACTCTTGCCAAGAAATTACTTCTCCCTTTTGCCTAGTATGCCGTCGATACCATTGCGATGCTTTACCCCTCAAATTCAACGCAGCAAACTTCAATTTCTGAGTATCTTCAATCTTAAAGAACTCCATGAATTGTTTAGCTCCACACACCCACTCAGTAGGATCTCCTTCTTGAAAGATAGGGAACTCCATTTTAAAAGGAGCTCTGGAAAAATTCATCGATTCACTCCTCGTCTTACTACCCATACTAAAAGAGTTATTGGAATGGAAGGGATTTGCAGGTTGAAAAGGATTTGGCAAAATTGGATTAGAATTAGGAATTTCTACCTTCTTATGTAATTGGGGCTGTGAGATTTCCGTATTACCTCACACAAAGCTGGAACTGCGAATCATCTTCATTAGTTCTTTAACTTGCTCGCCCAAGGTTTGCACTGCTCCAGGTAACGACGCCATCGCCTCCATTGCCTCAGCGATCTTGACCACCGTCGATTTCAGCTCCTGAACCTCCACTTCGATCGACGAGGTGCTTCCGACATCCCTCGAGTCAGAATCATCACTCGTTGGCTCTGATACCAACGTGTTAGGAGCTCCGACGAACGTCTGTTTGGATCGCGCCATTAGAGTGGAGATGAGAGGTTGAGGAAGAAGAAACAAGAAGATTTGAGAGAGGATTCTTGAATCAAAGACTTGTTTCCATTCATAGCAACTAGAAGCTTTTATAGGCAGTTACAGGGGTCACATGCGTAGCACGTGAGCTAACAACTTAATTCTTCCCCGCTAACAACTTTCCCGCCAAAAGCCCAATATGAAAGAACAAATGTGCTCACTGCACGTACATTTGGCAAAACAGAAAATAGACTCAACTGATACACTAGACAACTCAAACAGATACAACTCAAATTAATACAACTCCGAGACCCAATCTAGATCAACTCCCGGTCCTTCATTAGCTCCTGCAGCTCCCTAACAAATGAAGATGAAGCGGAACCCATCTTTTCCTCTAAAATCAAGACCCCTCCATTGGTTCTCCAACTCACTCTTTGCCGGCTCCATCTTTCCTACGTCCGCATCAGTGATGACCTGGACAAGAAATTTTTTGAAGATGTCTTTCTTTTTGTTTTTTTGCCACCACTTGTTTGGTGTAATTTTTTACAAGCAGACTCCCAAAAACAGACTTAAGCTATTTCACTCTAAGGAGGAAGTTCGTATAACCATTACATCATGGATATCAAAATTTTAGAATGTAGACATTCCAAAAAAAAAAAAATTATTGCAGCAGAGGTTCACCAAACTCTAAAAGAAAAAAGCATCAACATTCACACAAAAAAAGTGCAACAGCTTTCTCAATTGATTCTGCAACCCTCTACCTGAAAACCAATAAATCTTTAAGAACCAATTCAATGAACTGAGAAACAGAAGGAAAAAATAAATAAATAATGAATGATCTCATAATGGAAATTTGAAAACTAAGGCAGACACTCATTTTGAGTTTTCTAACTTCCACTTGTAGAAGAAAAAAAAGGCAAAATTTAAAAAAACAGCACAAAAGTTTGGAGCTGTTTAAAAAAACAGCACAATGTTTAATTCTCAACTGACAGAGTTAACCAAACGTTAACTACCTTATACGTGCACTGCACGTACTTACATAAAATGTCCAAAATACCCCCGTATACCCATCGATTCGTTCCCCTGCCCCGTCTCTTCCTCCCCAATTACATACTGTCTCCCCCTCTCTCTGTTGAGTCTGTTCTCAACCAAACAAAACAAAAACAGAGTAAACAAACCATCCTCCTTCTTCCTTCATCCCGCTCACCCCCCACATCGCGTCCCCTTCGACTCAGCAGCGCCGCTCAAGCTTCCGTCGCCACCTCCACCAGTCGAGCCCCGAGTCGCTCGCTGTTTCCCCTCCGCCGTCGCGTCCTCCCATCGCCAGCGTCGCCCACGCTCAGTCGCAACCCATCCTCCTTCCACTCATCTTCTCCACCGCAAGATTCAACCACAACAACCCCGAGAACCCCTCCGCTCGACTCAGCTCCTTCGCCGACAGCACCGCAATCCACTCCGCCGTCCTCCGCCATTGCTCCAACCAGTCGTCGCGACCATTCCCCTCGCCTGCCGCCAGCCCCGACTTGACGAACCCCTCCATCGCCGCCTTCAAGCCTCCGCAGTCGTCCACCATTGCCGCCAGCACCGAAGTCCTCCGACTTCTCCTTCAGCCTCCGCCGAAGAACGCAGCGCCACCGTCACTGCTCCTCCCGCCGCCGAGAACCCCTCACCATTATCGCCCTCTCCGCTCGAACCTCGCAACACCCTCGTCGACGCCATCCACCCCGAAGCCCTCTCCGTCTCCTTGCTTGAACTCCGTCGCCTTCCCCGTTCAAGCACCCTCCACCTTCGAGCGCTCACCGCTCGAACCACCTTCGTCCTCCTCCGTTCGCCTGCGCCGCTCCGAAGTTGCCGATCAGTCCACCGCTTCACGGTGACAAGGTTTTTTGCCGAGCTGGGTAATTGTGGAAGAAGAGACAGGGGGCAGGGGAACGAATCGATGGGTATACAGGGGTATTTTGGACATTTTATGTAAGTACGTGCAGTGCACGTATAAGGCAGTTAACGTTTGGTTAACTCTGTCAGTTGAGAATTAAACATTGTGCTATTTTTTTAAAAAGTGAAACTTTTGTGCTCTTTTTTTAAACAGCTCCAAACTTTTGTGCTGTTTTTTTAAATTTTGCCAAAAAAAATATATAGCGTGCCATATATATGGTTGACACTTGGAAGAATAACTTTGCATCTGAGGATAAAATCATGCCATGTTTCCATGGTAATAAAACTACCTCCATAATGAAAGTAGTTAACTAAGAGAAATTTAGTCAAAAGAATACAAAACTTAAAAGAACGTAAAAAGAACATTTTATGTTGAACATGTAGCGCCCCGATTTCTGTATACTGGAAACTCGTGACACCAAACAGAATCTTTTACTTCAAACGAGTACACAACACAGAAAATCACAGGAAATTAAAAACTTCTTTTCTGACCTTAATGCTTTCTTCTTGAATATGAATGCCCAACATAGCTTAAGCTCACAATCCCAAAATCAGGTGGTCCTGCAACCTAAATAAAAGTGGGCACGTCAGTTGAATGCAACTGACGCAAACTGATAAAACTAGTGAGCTTCACTCCTCAACAATCAATCAATATAAAAATTAATATGAATGACAATATGAAATGTGAAATTCAGACAATCAAAAATGTCAGTGTGCCTTGACCTAAATCTAATGCACAAACATAAATGCACACGATGCTCCTACTCTAATGCATACTTGATTTGGAAACGTATGCATCCCATACTACATACTCCCCAAATCGAGTTCATATTCTCCAGATGATAGGGTTCAATCCATCGCCATGCATCCTACTCTTATACTCTTTTCTGTTTCTGACATTCATTTAGTGACTGGTAAGGTTGCATCGCTCGGTCTAGTTCCGTCTCTGCAGTCAGAAATCATTGGTCATGCTACTATGTATGCCGAGACCCTGTGGTCTTACGCCACTCCCCGGTCATACTCTGCCCGGCCTCTGTGGTTTTATGCCACATCCGGACCTTACCCAAAAGTTGTTACGAACATAAAGGTGACCCTGCAAGTCCTACCTACTCCACCGAAAGTCCTAAAGCCTTATTATTGCTCTCTGTTCGCATTAAACAACAGAGAACCTTAGGTGAATTTGGAGGGTCCATTTCCTAACTTCCAACATACAGTTCTTATCACTAAATCTCAGAAATTAATAGACGAGACTACGCCGCACGTGCCCTAGACGAGACCATGTTGCACGTGTCCACTTGACAGGTGAGTACACGCCCTACTAGTGCCTGTCCTTACCAATTTTATCCCCAATCTTCTAGGAAGCTCTAGAGCTAGCGGTTGAAATTACGCTAAATTGATTTTCTTGATTCTAATATCTTATTTAGTATCACTTCTAGTAACTAGATTAACTTCCTAGATTACTTTACTATATTATCTAGTTCAAGTTCTAGTTTAAGTTCTAGGTAAACTTCAAGAATAAAAGGCTCTTCGGGACGACAACCATCATATGGCATTCTTCCAAACCGTTCCACAAATCATTCGACCCGGACAATACTAACTTGCACGTCCCACCTACACAACTCTACTATTTATGACCACATACCCATAATGTCTTTCTACATTGTATAAACACTATGTGTATGAACATCTTTCATACATATTTCTTAACTACAATTATGTTGTTTAGACATGTACATGTGTAAACTTGTTTTCACGAAACATCCAAATACTCATTTACAACTTCATTCACATGTTTTGTTAAGCTACTAAACTTTTCTTGTTAAGCTACTAAACATTTCTTATGCATGCGTTTACTTTCATTTGTTATCTATGTTCATATTTACTTTATATGCAAAACCTTTTGTTGCATAATTTCCCTCATAATTTTCCGTCACTTAAATTTCAAAATTGTGTATTCTTCATAGATTAGAAATAAAAACATATCTTTTCTATCTTATCTACTTAGTTCCTTTTTGTTTCTTTTGTTTTCTTTAATCCGGCAATTTTAAAACATACACTCTATTATGCATACATAACCATACAATCACTACTATTAATGATTACAACCAATAACAATTCAAGCTTTCAAATTTAATCAATCTAGCAATCTATACCATCTACACAAACAAAGCAATCTATTATAAACAAATTCTTTTGCTACAAATAAACTACTACACAATCATACCAATAAACTACTACACAATTATTTAAATATAAACAACAAACTACTAACTAATCTATTAATAATCAAAACTAATCTATTGACAATCTATTAACAATAAAATGCTAATAATTAAAGGAATATACAAAGGAGGAAGAACACCCACCTTATGTTAAAAGAGCTTAACCCTAGCTTTATCCTCTTTTGATAATCTTCTTTTGATATGAAGCTCCAATAACTCTAGGAAATTGATAGTAAATTAATTAGAATTGGAACATAGAATGAAGAAATGGAGCTAAGTGTGAACTAAGACTCACCTTTAGCTTACTTGACTTTTTGCTCCAATAGTAGTAGTATAATAGGAGGAGAGAGTAGTATAGTAGGAGTAGTAGTAGTAGTAGTAGTAGTAATATGAAGTAAAGTAAGATGAAGTAGTAGTAATAGGATGAAGTAGCACATATACATAAAGAGGGGGGATGAGAGTGGCCGGCTAAGGCTTGGAATGGGTTAGGATGAGTGTGAAGGTGTGTGGGGATGTGTAGAAATTCCTAGAGGTGCTTAGTCACCACTCTAAGCCTTAGACCCTAATCCTTAGGTCTAACACATAAGCTCACCTAAGCTTACTTAGGCCAAAAACTTAGTGAAAAATTGTAGGCTAGAAGTCTTTAAGTCAAAAATTGTAGGCCATGGTGTCTTATATATATACTAGATTTGCCCGTGGGCATGTGCCTACGGCACGTCTTCGAAACGATACAAAACACGAAAAGTCTGTAATCAGTAAAACAACAATTATGTAGCTCAAGTTTGAATAGTATGACAATAATTAGTTGTAAATAAAAGTCCATGTTAATTATAAATTGGGGTATAAAATCTATCTTTTTAGAACTTTAAGTGTGGAGTTGAAGAGATATTTACTATTTTCAATATAACATGTGCAAAAAAAATATTAAAATTCTGAAAATCTAAATTTCTAAGTAAATATAGAAAGAATGGGAGAGAGAGAAAGAGAAATATGAAAAAATGAAGAGAGAAGAGAGGGAGATAGTAATAAAGTAATAAGTTTTTTAGTTTTTTTTTGGGGGGGGGGGGGGGGGCGGATTTGGTTTTGGGGTTTGAAATTTTGGAGGGAAAATATGTTTTGTGAGGTTTGATCTAGGCCTTTGATTTTAGGGGGGATTGATTGTGAGCCACTTGATAGCTTTCTTTGTAATTTATTATATAGATATATATAGAGAGAGAGAGTTAGTCTATTATGAGATGGTGAGATGGGATCCTTATCGTGAGCGGGAGATCTCAGCTGTCCGATCGCGTTTGATCGCGATCGAACGACTCAGATTTGATCCCGCTTATCTTCAGAAAGTTGAGGGGTAAAATGGGTAAAATGGGTAAAATCGAAAATCTCCATCTCTATCTCTCTTTCTTTCTCACGATCTGAAGAACCTCTCCTCTCCCTCCCGCTCTCTTCCTTCGTCGAGCAAAACCCTACTTCGACCCCTCTCCCTCCTGCTCTGTTTCCGACTTTTCGTCGAAACCACTCTCAGTGGGTTCTGCCTTACTCTTCGACGACAAACCCAAATTGCGTGGTGGGTTTCGATTTCAATTTCGATTTCTACTCTAAGTGAGTCTCTTTCTCTTTCTCTGCGATGAAAAACCCAAATCGCGATTAGGGTTTCGAGGCTCTCTCTCTCTCTCTTCGACGACAAACACAAAGTGCGATTAGGGTTTCGATTCCTGAGCGATTCGAAGAGAAACCCTAGCCCCCAATCATTCTTATCAGGTAATCTCAATTTCAAATTACATTTCGTTTTCTTTTTTCAAGTTTCACTGTGAAAAATTGAGTCTTTACCTGCATGATTAGAATTTTATGTAGATAAAAGGGTACAAAATAGGTGACTGTATGAGATGTTCAGAATTGAAGATCCTTCCTGTAGAGTAGTTTATAAGTATTCCACCATTTCGATTTTCAGCATTGTATCAGAATTCGAAAGAAGCAGATGTGTGTACTCATAACTCATGTGTGTACTCATATTTGTTAGGTCTGTTAAAATGTTATTACTGGGTTTTGGTTTGCCATTGCATAGTGTATAATAGTGTGTTTGAGTGTCATATTGGTTTTTTTAGTTTATTCCCCTGTTTGGTTTATTAGAAGAGGTGCGAGGTGGCCTCCACTGTATATATATTGTACCTTGTATTTTTATCAGTCAATATGATCTCTTCTCATGATAAGGAGAGGTATTCACAGCTATTTTTGGTATATCAGAAGAGGCCCCATGGCCGTTTTTGTGTGTTGGTCTAGGCAATGATGATATGCACTACTGAACAAGCTAATAAGTTAGAACTAGTTGGCACGGCATAATAATGCAGCCCTAGACTAATCTTAATGCTTGATTTGCAAAATGAATATATAGAAGTGTGTTCTGAGCCTACAGCAAATTCAGTTCATGTGTTGAAGACGACTATGATGATGAAAAATATTCTGAATAAGCCCAAGTAAGCCTTGATTCCAATTATGGTTCCTTGATTCCAGAACAATTCTGAAAGAATTCATTCATTAGCAGGGTAGATACTGATAGTCTTTCACTTCTGTAATAAGATGCATGACAATCAGAAGGATTAGGTGTCAAGAATGGTTTCTTATGACATGATGCATGGAGTATAAGTTCTGCATCACCAGTTCTAATGAAGTAATGAAGAAGTTTACTCTTAAAAGAAATTGATTATTGTTCAAGCTGATATCTTCACCTTATATATTGTGTAAGATAGTAACAACTACCTAGATCCATGTCCATACAGAACAGTACGATTCAAGATTTCCAGATATGTACAGCTAAACAACAGGAAATTGTATTCTATCATTTCAATCAGATGTATCCAACAGCATGAAATGAATTGGATTGGACTTGCAATGCCACGAGTTAATAATCCTACATGATTATCCAACTTCATCCTACCTAACAAAAAATGTGTAGCGTCTTCTACTTAGGACTGACGAGTTTATACTTTGTGAAGGCTCACACAGATGACTGCGTCGGTAGAAGAGAAATCAGTGATCATAGGCGAGAGAAACAGAGTTGCAACTGAAGCACTGCAGAGAGCAATAGAGAGTGGGAACAAGAGAATAGCTGTGCTCTATGGAGGTGGGCATATGCCAGACTTTGGAAGGCGTTTACGTGAAGAGTTTGACTTGGTCCCCTATCAAGTGCAATGGATCACAGCTTGGTCCATAAGAAAACAGGAGCTTGATAATCAATCTCTACCATTCCTCAGAACACTGGCCAAGGTTTCAGGCTGGCCTCTGAATCGCTACCAAACATTGGCTCTATTTATCTTCTCCTCTGTCCTTGCTTTGGATCTATGGTTCTGGGAGCTCTTCTTTGGCAGTGTTGTTAACTGGGCATCTTGGGCTGCTTCTGAAGTCAACATGTTCATCGATAACGTAAGGTTTATGTATTAAAAAAAAAAAGGAAAAAAAAGAAAAAAAGAAAAGACCAGAACAAAATTTATACAGCTTTTAACTTTTCGTGTACTTTGTAAATAGTGAAGAATGATTATACAAGTAGGTGCCAATTGAAGAGCACTTGTTGCCCATCTACTCCAATCAATACTTATGATAAATTTGTTATTTGTTTCTTGTGTTACTACGAAACCCCTTTCTCTTTCTGTGATTAATGTTTGAAGCCACAGACAGCATTCAAATTCATGTGAATACAAAGTGTGACTTTTCTCTCGTTGCTTGAACTTATTTCTGGTTTCTGCATTTCTAGGATATTGATTGCTGGTCTGTTTCTCGGTACTTGTAGTACTGTCATACATGTTAGCCTCCAGTCTTCCTGTTCTGCTGCAAACAGTAGAACTCAAGCTCTTCTTGTAGAGTAGCATTCAATCCAGAAATTTTCCAGTACATAAAATAAAATACTAAAAGGTGTTCTCTTCGAATCTCCAAATAGGTTCTACTTCTAATCTCCTTCTTTTCTAGGATTTTTTTGTCCGTTATAGGCCAATTTTGGAAAATATTTGCGATTATGGGCCAGTTTCGAAACTATTAGCGTTCGTGGTCGAACCTATTCATTTCTGGTTTCTGCATTTCTAGGATATTAAATTTAAAACATAGGTCTTTATTCCCATTAGTGACCTCGAAGATGAAGAGGTTGCTATGAGGAATAGCGGCCGCTGCTGACGGGACACAAAGTAACCCAAAAGCGCTAATAGTTGGGAAACTGGCCCAAAAAGGCAAATATTTTCAAAAAGTGACCTATATAGGCAAAAAACTCCTTTTCTAGCTTGTATATAATTTTGATAGGAAATTCCATTTGGCTTGTATATGGTTCTATTCTAATCCCCTTGCTTTGGCAAAATAGCAAATGACAAAATGGGTGTTTCGCTGTACTCATGGATTGCTATAATTTGATAAAACAATAAAAAAAATTAGTTATCGGACAAGAGATGTTATGACGTCTGAGATCATTTTTTTTTGGTGAGACGAAACATGATGTACTGTTTGAGATGTTTTTTCATAATTTTTTCAACAATTAAAATTCCATTTTAGTAAATAAATGGTAATTAGTTATTAAAAAATTATTAAATCAGTAATAAAGAGTGATTAAAGTGGGATTTGACTGGGCATTGGTGGGAGGGCAAGAACATTTTTTGTTCGGACGAGACAACATTTCCAGTCCGATGCATCTTTCAAATTTTTTTTTAAAGGATGGAACATGCTGTTCCGTCCGACTGTTAAAACTGTAAAAAAAAAATATTAAAAAATTTATTCGACGAAACATGTTGTTTTGTCCGATGCGTTTAAAAAATTTATAAAAAAATATAAACAAAACATAGTGTTCCGTCTGCTATATTTGGAATTGCCAAATCCGTTTTCCAAATTTGGCAAACGAGTGCAGCACTCGTTTGCTATTTTTTTTGGATTATTTTGCTAAAATAGCAAGCAAGTGTGGATGCTCTTACCTTGCCTTTATTTGAGATCCTACTCCTCTTCCTCGGCCACTTAAACACTTGTCGTTGTTGACAACAATGAACTTGGACAGGTTTGTAGACCCCGCAGTAGTCAGTTTGCAAAGCAGGGATATCACAATCTGCATAATCATCAAGGAACAAGTGTCCCCATAGAGAACGGAAAATCAATCGGGTTCGTGCATTCTGTACCCAGGGGGGATGGGAGATTCGACTCAGCGTCTGTCAAGATCAAAGATGAAGAGGTCAAGATCAAAGACGAAGAGGTCGATAGGAGAAGTGTCATAGACTGTGTAGAGGAGGCCATATGAAAGATGAAAACTCATCCCACATTTGACCAGTAGAGTCCAGCTTGGGCTAGTCATACCATTGTTACTTAGATACCATAATACTATATGGATCGTCTCAAACAATCTATCAAGATTTACAATATTCCCAACAATAAAAAGAACAATAAAAGACGCTTATATAATCTTATTAGGAAAAACTACTAAGAAGACCCCATCATGTTAATTTCAATATAAATAAAGAGTTTCACATATCCAATTCAAACATCACACATTTACCCTAGACATACATTAAGGGAAAGTACAAACTGAAGAGGTAATCTTAAATAAATGAATAAGCTTGAAGAGGAGGTAATCCTATTAAAAAGAACAGTGAACAGACTAATTATTAGCATTTGTGTTTATTCCATTTCATAAATAATGAGTTTTACATATAAAATTCAAACATCTCCATTTACCAATGGATACAAGAGAACCTAAAAGAACAAATTGAATAATTAATAATATTGACTGATTCCTGCGAACAAACATGATTTAGAAACTACAGTTACAATCCAGTCAACTTATTTATTTCTGGAACAAAAAGAATAGTTAAATCATATATAAACTTCTCCATTTGCTGTAACTGATGTCCATAAGATCAAAAGATCTTATCCCTTTTCGTATCTATTATAACTACCACACTATCTACTTTTGAGGAAATTGTATCATTGAGCCAGAGACCGGAGGCCTGCTTCCAAGTCCTCCATAGTTATAGTAACCAAACTATCGACATCAAAGCAATCAAAATCCAGCCTAAGATCCAAATTCTCCCGAGCATCAGCAAGTAATGGCTCGATTAAACCTCCATTCATATGCTCGCGCTTATCCACAGTGGTCTCTTTCTCAATCAGTTCCGCAACTGCCCTGACACTGCAGGATGGATGCAACTTGAAGCCATACAGAGGGCTGCTCTCATCTTGATCTTTCATCTTCAGATGTAAAATTTGTGAAAGTTCATTTGCACTGAAATTGTCGAAGAAAAAGAACTTCGTCACTCTTCTACAAAAACCTTCGTTTGATACAATAACACGCTTCATCGGCTCAGAGTAGCCAGCGAATATGACAATCACCTTTCCGCTGTCCATTATCGACATTATCTCTTCCAAAGCCTCTATGCCGTAATCCTTGTCATCGGATTTCTGCATTGGTATCAGCCTATATGCTTCATCTATAAACAGAATTCCTCCCTCTGCTTCTTTTATCTGTTGACATTAGTTAACTACAATATCATTTTATGCAAAAGACCAAGAGAGAATTAGTCAGGTAACAATAGGGAGCGAGTGCATGAGTTAGCACACACTCGCACCCACCCAAGGAAATGAGCTTTCAGGCTCATATTTTAAAATTTAAAAATGTAGCCAGGCTTACAAGAAGCAGGATATTTTCACCAGCTTAAAAGAATATGATTGAAGGGCATTTGAGAATGCTAAGAGAATAAAAATTTCAAAGAATGAAAGATACGCGAGGCCTCCAAACATAAGGTAATACACATATGTAAATGATACCTTCTGCCTAGTCTTCGGCCCTGTGTGCCCCACAAATTCTCCAACCAGATCAGTCCGCTGCACTTCGGTTACCTTGTCAGTGGGTAGAATTCCAACCATATGAAGGAGTTTCCCAAGAGCACGTGCTACCATGGTTTTGCCTATCAAAAAATGATTATACACATAATTGCAAAGAAAAAGTAAATCTTCAGTACACAGTACAACTGGAGATCATTTTTTTATAAAAATGTCTTCCTAACAAAGCTGATTTAGCTATTGTTCAAGAAGAAACTATATCTTTTGTTTACAACAAAATAACTTCTTTCAAGGAACACAATACTATGATCAAAGGTGATAAAGAATATCTATTCATGCTACATACTCTTCCCAATCCAAGTTCAGTTAGACTAGTTTCAATGTTACATTCAGCAGAAGAACTCCAAACATCGATAGGGTGTGTTAGGCACATGGAAGTCAGAGGAGAAAGCAAAAAATTAGAGTACTTATTATTTTCAAATAATAACTGAAACAAGAATGTTTGGAAAATGGATTTAGAAGGATTGGGATAAAAAAACAAGATAAGGTTCACCATACTGTATTTAGAAGGATGGGGAATGCATGGTATCGTTCGATCAAAAGATCTAAACCTAATATGAATATAAGTAATAATCACTAGGAATTGGATAGCAAAGGAGGGCAACTGAGAGGCGAGTCTCAGAGTAGGCGAGGGGAGTTTCACAGCGGGCTCCAGGGAGGTAAGTATCCAGGCTCTGGCTTGCAACGAGGGATGGCAAAGAGAGGAAGAGACAAGGAGGACGGGCATGGGCCCGATAATAGGGGGGCTAGAGGTGCTGTTGCGTAGTTCGCCAGAGAGGCAGGAACTGGTCGGCGGCTAGGGACTCTCACCCTGACAATTGAGGTGGGGAGAAGAGGGATAGTCACGACCACAGAGGTAAAGGTTCGGCGAAGCGCGACGCCAGTAGATCGCCGGCGCGGGGAGCTGCTGAGGGTAGGAATGCAAACTCCTATAGAAGGTCCTACTTAGAGGCAACCAAAGGGGAGAGTCAGTACCAAGAGAAGAGGAAGCAACGCAGAGGGCGATCTCCTGCAGAGGTGGAGATCATCAAGAAGAAGGAAGATGAGGAGGGAGAGTGGATTTTGTACAAGCCCAAACGAGTTCAAAAAGCAGAGATTGGAGAAGAGCTCATCCCAATCTTCGGCGGAGGCTATGTCAGCGATGAAGCAACCACAGTGTCACAAGTGCGCAGCTAGAGGGCACACTATTCATGAGTGTATGAACGATTGGTTTTGCTACGTTTGCAAGAAGCATGGCCATATATCGAAGGTCTGTCCAACGGTGGTCGGAGCGAACAAGAGGAGTAAGGAGGAGTATGAAGAAAAGGTCTCAAGGAAAGAGGACACTAACTCCAAGAGGGTGATCGTGTCTGGGGAAAGTGCTGACGCAGATCGACGGATTATCAAAGCAGTGGTCACTCCAACTCCGATGATGGCAGAATTTGAGAGCAGATATAAAAATTGCATCTTGATCAAAATTCACACTGGGAACCCCTCCATCGAAGCCATCTCGGAACTCCTACTCATTAACACTGTCTTTGTCCAGGATTGGGTGTGGATTATCAAGAAAGTGAAGCAAGATGTGCTCCTCGTCCACTGCGCGAAGAGAGTGTGAGGGAGGTTCTACTGTTGGGAGGGATCGAGGGGGATGATTTCTATATCACTTTTAGCTGATGGAGTCGCAACTTTGGCACGATGAAGGTGAATACGCTGCCATCGGTGTGGATTCGATTGTTCAATCTTCCGTTCCAATGCTGGGTTAGCTCGGGATTTCACAACGTCGTCGCCAGGTTTGGGCATGTCCTAGCCATTGATCAAAATACGCAACTCCACTCGAGGTCAGAATATGCAAGGATTCTCATTGGGATTGAAAATCTGGCTTTCATTCCATCGATTATTCAGGTCATGTTTGAGGAAGTCTGTTACGAAGTCAAGGTCATAGTCGAGAGGAAAAAACGGGTGTCTTTTCGAGATTCGCCGGTGTGCTCTGAGTCGGGTTCAGACGTTGGTTGAAGACGCAATCCTAGCCGTCCATTGAAGCTTCGACTGATCTCAACTGCCCAATCATGAAACCACCCAAGAAAAAGGCTAGCGAATATCAACCGTTCAATCGAAAGGTAGTGCATCCTAGCCCTCCACTACAGCAAACAACAGATCCAACTCAAACAGGGAATCGATTTGAGGGAAGAAGGGTCACGCCACCTGACTGCTAAGGTACAGTCAGGGGTCACTTTACTCAGACGCGAAGGGACAGAGGAAGAAAGGGGATGGCTGTCTCCTCGTTGTACGGTGCCTCGTGTGCCGTGCATACGGGGCTCGAGGGCGGAAGGGTCAGAAGCTCTTTCGGCACAGGTTAGTGGGCTAATCATCAAAGAGGGGGAGTCAGGGCTTCTAACTATGACTAGGAAAGAGTTTAATGAGGCTTTGGAGGTAGCTGTTAAAGCTGTTTAAGCTCATTTGAGACCAGTGGGCCTAGCCCATTGGTGGGTGGGCTGCATGCTTCTAAGGGGGGGGAGACTGTTCACTCAGTTAATAAGAAGATTGGAGCGGATTTTGAGGCACCAGTTTGGCAGCGGGAGCAGGCAGGGATAGATAGACCATGAGGAGGTAGTGACCCGTAGAGGATGGGGTAATAGGAGGGGAAAATGAGGGAGGCGATATGATGATAGGCGCTCTAGAAGATATGGAGGAGGAATTCGAGTCGGAGAGTGAAGAGGCAAAGGCTAAGAGGGAGGCCAATTTGGTAGCGAGGGACAAGAGCAAAACCAAGTACACTTCTCGTAATGAATCTACTAGAAAAAGCAAGAGGCAGAGCAACAGATGGGGCACTAGTGGGCCCAGTGACGAGGACCTGATTAGATCGGCGGCTAAATCAAAAGAGCATGCATCTGCCTGTGCAGGTACTTACAACTTTAATGTCTCAATTTTAAATACTCTCTCCGATAACATGCTTATTTATTATGCCACTTTGTTTGGTCTTGCCATGGGATCCACGAGACAGGAGCAAGTAGTTAAGGCTAATTTGATTAGGGGGAAGCGTATAGACGAAGTCTATAGTAGCTCGCCTGCTGAGGGGTTAGAGGTGTGTAGAAACCCAAATATCAATATTATACATCTTTTGGAATGTTAGAGGAACGCGGTTGAATGTGAAAAAAAGGTTAGTCAATGACACTATATTTAGGAGAAAACCCACCATCTGCGCATTGCAAGAAACTAGAATTATTAACCCGAGTTGTAGGGATTTCGAGGCTCTTAGTTCTGTAGGCTCCTTCCATTGGCGACGTTTATTTGCTATAGGTATGTCGGAGGGCATAGCATTAGGTTTTGATGCTAACCTTTTTGACATTCTAGATGACTTCATAGGTGCTTTTTCAGTCACTATTAGGGTTAAACGAAAGAGCGACGGGTGGGAACATATGATCTCCTCTGTGTATGGCCCTTACTGTCCTACTATGAAGAGTCGTTTCTAAGCAGAACTTAATGAACTTCGAGGGAGATGGGAGGGTCCCTAGGTGGTGGGGGGATTCTAATATCACTAGATTTCAACATGAACACAAGGGTAGGGGTTCAAATGAGAGAGAAAGGAGATTTTTTTTCAATCGGGTTATTAATGATCTTGAGCTAATGGGCATATTGACTACGGACAGAAGATTTACGTGGTCTAATATGCAAGAGTGTCCAACTTTAGCTAAGTTGGACCGGATTCTGGTTTCCAGTGACTAGTTTCAAGAATTCCCATTGGCAGTGGCAAAGACTATTCCTAGATTCACATCAGACCATACCCTGTTGAGTCTAGAATGCGGAACGGAAAGAAGGATTACTCACTGCAAGTTTAGATTCGAAAAGGCTTGGATTCAGAGTGAGAGAATCAGGAGGGTGATTGAGGACTCATGGGGGCGGAGCCAACAATTTCGGGCGATGGGGTCTCCAAATGGAACATCAAGATGCGGAGACTGCAAGTACATCTCAAAACTTGGGCGAAGAATGAATTCAGTGAAGTTAGAAAGACGAAAGAAATGATAGGGGAGAGAGTTCTAGATCTAGAGAAATTACAAGATAAATCTAGGGACACTAGAAAACGAGGAGTTAGCAAAGGGGAGATTAGAACTTCATAGGCTGGGGGAGATGAAAGAAACGTATTGGAGGCAAAGAGCAAGGGTCCAATGGCTTCATAAGGGAGACGCCCATACTACTTTCTTTCATAAGGTGGCGAGTGGGAGAAGAAGACGCAATCATGTGGCGGGCCTATTTGTGGAAGATACTTGGACTGAGGAGGAGGGTCTAATCAGACAACACATTGAGTCCTCCTTTAAGGAGCTACTGGAAAAGAAAAGACGGTCTCGGTGTGGTCTTAAGGTGGGTATGTGGATGGAGTCGAGAACTGATGGGAGTGAGGGGTTAGAGGGAAACTTCACGGAGGAGGAAATTTTGAAAGCCATCAAAACTCTGGGACAGGACAAGGCACCTGACCCGGATGACTTTCCTATCTTTTTCTATTTACTATACTGGAATATTATCAAGACAGGATTGTTAGAAATTTTTGCGTAATTGCACCAAGGTGGGGCACAGATTGAGAGATTAAACTATGCGAATGTTATCCTCCTCCCGAAGAGAAATGAGGTCCTTCGGGTGCCTGACCTCAGGCCCATAAGTTTGTTGAATAGGTCTTTCAAGATCATCACAAAGGTTCTGGCTATGACTTTAGCCCCTCATTTAGGTGATATCATTGACAAAGAACAGAGCAGTTTTGTTAAGGGAAAAGACATTTCGGATAGTATTGGGTCAGCACAGGAAATGATTTTTAGAGGGTGCAAGGATAAAGTCAATGTTTTTTTGCTTAAACTTGATTTCGAAAAAGCATATGACACGGTTGAAGGGGACTATGTGGACGAATCTCTGGAACTCAGTGGGTTTGGACAAAAATGGAGATTATGGATGCGTAAGTGTGTCAGAGATGGAAAATCTTTCATTCAATTCAACAGAGAATACGGGCGAGAAATTAAGGACTTAGACAGGGAGACCCTTTATCCCCTCTGATCTTCACCTTGATAGCGGATGGACTAGCAGAAATAGTTAGGAGAGGAAGCATCTCAAATTATCAAAGGGGTTTAATGTCAGAGGACTGTCCTCTCCTATGTCGATATTACAATACGCCGATGATACGTTGATTTTTGGAGAGGGCAAGTATGAAAAAGTTATCGCCCTTCGAGTATTGTTAAGATGTTTCGAGTTCTGATCTGGACTGGCTGTTAACCTTCACAAGAGCTGTGTGATTCCTCTCAGTAATGAGGGCTCGGCCCAGGTGCAATAGTTGTCTACGACGATGGGTTGCATTGTTGGGGAATATCCTATCAAGTATCTGGGTACACCCATCAGACCAGAAAGAATGAAAAAAGAAGACTGGATTCCTCTGATCGAAAAGGTAGAGATGAAGATGGCAGGGTGGAAAGGAAAATTATTATCTTTAGGCAGAAGAATAACCCTGATCAACGCGGTCCTCAGTAATATCCCTACATTCATAATGGCAACTTACGAATTACCTAAATGGGTTATTGAGAGAATAGACAAGTGTAGAAGACGATTCCTGTGGAAAGGTAATCATGAGAGCAACAAAGGATTTTATTTGGTAAGATGGGAGAGGGCGTGTAAGAAGAAAGAATATGGGGGCCTAGGACTTGTGAACCTTAAAGACATGAACAAAGCGCTGTTAAGCAAATGGCAGTGGAAGATGAGCAAGCACAGAAAGCCGTGGTGGAACCACTTTTTCCACTTTTACAGAAGGAGGAAAGTCTGCTTTGGCGGTAGGAGTTTGAATGGAAAAGCATCTTCTCTATGGAAAGGGATTGCTAAGGTTGGGGACATCTTTCACTACAACACCAGGTCCAGGATTGAGAATAGTAAAGAGACAAGATTTTGGAAGGATAAATGGTGTAGAGATAACACGTTGGAGGTAATATTCCCTAGCCTGGCAGGGAAAACTACTAACGATAACCTGCTGGTGAGAGAGGTTTGGAGTAGTGATAGATTACGAGTTAAGTTCAAAGGTAGTCCTTCATCTATCATTATGGATGACTTTCTAAGACTACAAGCCTGGGTGGCGGAGAGGGGGCAGTACTTGAACGAAGAGAGAGACATCAGAGATTGGGCCCTAGAGCACAGTAGGAATTTCTCGGTTGCTTCTATGTATCCATTTTTGAACGATGGGGGTGTGAGATCTCTGGAGAATAAAGTCATTTGGATGACGGATGCACCAACTAAAGTAAAGGCTTTCCTTTGGTTGGTTGTAAATAATGCCATTCTCTCTAAAGTGAATCTGAGGAAACGTTATGTCCCCATTGACAGCAGGTGCCCTAGATGCTATGGAGAGGAGGAGGATATCAATCATATTTTCTTAGACTGCCCTAAGGCTAAATTAACGTAGGAAATTTTGGGATTGAGTTTTGGAACGTTAGAGTCCCCTAGGCAAGTTAGGGATTTCTGGGGGTCCAGGAGAGCACTACACATTGACATGAGTAGTAGAAGGGTGTGGGATATCACGGTCGCAGCGGGTATTTGGGTGCTTCGGTTAGACAGAAACGATGCATGCTTTCGGTCTTTTAACTGTAGATTTATTGTGATGTTCTATAAAATTCTCAATCTTATCAGTGCTTGGGCAGGTAAGGAAGGAGTCCGGAAGAGGCTGCGCACGGAGTATGAGGAGTAGGGGGGACCAGGCTGGCTTTGACATCTCCTCTCGGATGCTGAGTCTATCAACGGGACTTGAGAAGAACGACCTCTGATTGGTTGGTGTGTTTGTTATGGTAACTTTGTTATTTTAATGTAATAGTAAGTACTTTTGTGGCACTTTCGGTATGTTGATGTATTTTGAGGTCTAGACTGTTTGTTCTAGATCGATGTGGGGTGGACTCTGTAATTGTAATATTTTGTACTGTTTGTTGCGTTAATATATCATTAATGGAACGGGTGATCTATGGAGTCACTTTATTCTAAAAATAATAATAATATTAATAATAATAATAATAATAATCACTATTACCAGTTGATTAACTTTATGTGAAAAATCAGACTTTTTTTAATAAAAGAAAAAGAGACATCTTTCTAACCAAGACATAAGTTATACAGTCATGTCAAAGAAAAATTAAGTAAACGAGTATGAGAAATCATGTACAAGCATTTTCTGGTTGCAAAACAGTATTCAAATTACAAGGATTCATAAATTCATTGGTGTTTGTTCTAATTATACTATAATCATAAGCATGTATGGGTTCTTACTATAGTCCAATGCAGTGGATAAGAACAACAGCATTCTAACTTTCTTTCTTATCTCATAATTTAACAATAACCTACCAAATAAACAGTTGGCTATAGAAACACTAAGCATGAGATGTAGTTAGATGACTGAACTATGTAACTGATTTGTGGTGCAAACATTTTATAAAGATTTTGATTCCATGAGTCTAAGCATGCAACTAATACAATTGGAACACTATGAAACAAATACAATACCTGTTCCAGGGTTACCAAGAAATGCCATGTGGGGAGGCTTTCTAGCAGCAATGTTTAAACCCAAAGCTCTTCGCTTCTCATCAAAGATCATCCCTTTAGCCCATTTATAGAGTTGTGCTTTAAGGCCAATAAGACCTACGATCTTTGACATAGCTGCTTCAAACTCTACCATCTTTTCTTTTGTTTCACCAAATAATTCAACAGCTTTGCGTTTCCTTTGCTCTTGACTATACCGGGAAAGGAGCCCCCGCAACTTCTGACTATTGTTACCTCCATGATTGGAAACATAATCTAGAGGAGTCTTCCCTTCCTATAATGGAAACCAAAACCAGTTAGTTTCATCCTTTGAAAAGATGCTAAGATAAGATTTAACTTGAATCAATTTAAGATTAGAACCGTACGTCATCTTTAACACTACAGTCTGCACTGAATTCCAACAGTGTACCAACCGTAACAGAATTATCTGATAGAAGAGCATGCCAGACAGCTAAATGTAAAGGTGTCATTCCATTCTACAGTGAATAAGAAATAAAAAAGTTAAAACAATAAATTTGAAGTTGATTGGGACAGCGGTAAATCATAGTAGCTACAACATGAGGAGAATAAAGCAATCATAAATTCTTCACTGCTTAATCTCTTTACAATAGTTACATTAGTTTTGGCCTCCAGAAAAGCACCATGAACAATGAGTACTTGCACTGCTTCGCTGCAACCATTTTTGGCTGCCATGTGCAATGGGGTTTCTCCATACTGATGCAATTTACGACATTCATGGAGTTAAAATTCAAGTAAAATATTGTTACACGGATTGTTAGCATTATCTGGCAACGAAAACACAATAAACAAGCATTTTGTTTTAGGTTACCATGTTTTTAGCCTCCAACTCAATCTTCTCAGTCCCCTTCCACTCCAACAGAAACTTGACGATACTAACATTGTTGTACCCAGCTGCTACATGTAAAGGAGTTTGGGACATCTAAAAGGGAGCATATAGAAGTAATAAGCAAAAAATCTCAAGCCATCTTTAAACTTAAGACATCATCTGCTAACAAGATTAAGTATTTAAATAAGGGACTTTCATTCCGATACGAGGGATTTTCCTCATACAGTGTGATTACAATCGTGGAAGATCCACTCCGCGGCATGATGCCGTAGGATGGTTGCGAATGAAACTTCAAGTAGTTAAAATATGTTTTAATATTGAGAAACCATCTGATTTGTAACCTTTTGATGAATTAGCTTCAAGTGGGTTGGAATCTTTTTACCCATGCATTGAGTAATTTCAACGACATTTTGATTCATTGGTAAAGTAATCATATAACCAATTGATCCCACATTGTATGATCCATGTAAGTAGGGAATGACAAGTGATTCACTACTCTAACCTATACCCATTATAATTATATATAGAGTTTTTGTACGTATAGGCCATATTTTCAAGATTGTACAGTATAAATGCAACAAATAACCGACATTGATTAAAGAGAAAATACAACATACAAGATCCAATTTTCATACACTCAAAAAAAAAAAAAAAATGAGTTCTGCAGCAAAACTGCAAATAAATTTCTCAAAATCTCCAAATGAATAAATTGCAAGAAAATATAAACTGAAATTGCTTATAGGAAGAAGATAAAAGAAAAGGCGAGCTCAATTCATTTCCACATCACAATTTCAGACAAAACCCAATTCAAAAGATGCTATTAGAAATCTCAAGGTGCTGTTAATCAATCTTTTAAAAATTTCAAAAATACCCACAATTTTACAAGAAACAAAAGTCAAACCGAATTCAACGGACAAAACGAAAATTGTGAAAAGGGTATAGTTGAAAAAGCCCAAGAAATCGGAAAGACAAAATCTTTATCACAAATAATAACCAAAACAAAACAGAGAGAGAGAGAGAGAGAGAGAGAGAAGGGGAATAATATTACAATGGAATTTCTGGCATTGAGAAGAGATGGGATATCTTGCAGCCTCTTCTGGAAGGCAATGAGATCCCCGGACTGCGCACAGCTGTGGATTGTCTCGCGCTTGGCCAATCCTGACCCTCCATTCTGGCTTCCAGGCATTCTCTCTTTTTGTTGGCTTCGGTTTTGAAAGGAATAGAGAAGGTTGAAGAAGAGGAGAAATGAACGAGAATCTCTGTTTCTTTCTTGGCCATTTCTTTTTTCGAATTTTTTTCCCGTACGGACCGACCTTTTGAAATTATTGATCAAACTGATCCACATTCGAAAATATTTACCCAACTGACCCAATTTTAGACACGGGCTATTGGTAATAACAAAATCTATTATTTTGATGCCGTTGTTGTTAATGCAGCACCTATAAAATTATTAAAAAAATCGTTGCTGCTATTTGAAGTAACGACATCAATACATATCGCATTCACTTAGAAGTTCTCTGACTTGAGGAAAAAATTGGAAGTAAAAAACGCTTATAACTGATGCAGCTATTCCCAATAACGGCATAATTAGCCCGATGTTGCTATTGGCAATAACGGCATCAGTATAATCCACAGTATACTACAAAATTCGTGCATGTGCATCAACTTCAAATCCGATTTCGACCTTAATACAACCAGTATCTCTCAAAACTAAAAACATGAAAGTTGTAGAACTTTTTCTTGGTGTTCCATAACATTTTGAACCATCTCAATCGGTGTTCGGATGAATTGTTTTTTGTCCAGATTAGGTTGCGATGTCGAAAACTGTCCAAAATTTTGAAGTACATTGTGGATTATACTAATGTCGTTATTGCTTAGCGGCATCAAGCTAAGTATGTCGTTATTGAAAATAGCGGCATCAGTTATAAGCGATTTTCACTTACAATTTTTTCTGGACAGTTTGACATCGCTATGTAATATGGGCATAACTTTATCGTCCAAACTCCGATTGAGATGATTCAAAATGCTATGGAACACCAGGAAAAAGATCTATAACTTTCATGTTTTGAGTTTGAGAAATACTGGTCATATCAAGGTCGAAATCAGGTTTAAAGTTGATGCACCTGCACAAATTTTGGAGTACACTGTGAATTATACTAATGTCGTTATTGTCAATAGTGGCATCGGGTTAATTATGCTGTTATTGGGAATAACAACATCAATTATAAACGATTTTCATTTGTAATTTTTTTCTCAAGTCAAAGAACTCCTAAGTGAATGCGACATATACTGTTGTCGTTACTTCCAATAGCAGCAGTGAATTTTTTTATATAGGTGCCGCTATTGGTAACAACAACATCAAAATAACATATGACGTTATTGTCAATAATATTTTATGTTGACGTGTCAAAACGGGATCAGTTAGGTAAATATTTTTGAAAGTTGACCAGTTTGGTCAATATTTATAAAAAGTGGGTCAGTACAGAAAAATTTCTTCTTTTTCTCAGTGAAAGTGGGGCCCACGCGCCACCACCACCAGCTAGAAATTAGTAAATGCTTATTTTATATTTCTATATGCCTTTTGTTGGGATACTAGATTTGCCCGTTGGCACGTCTTCGAAACGATACAACACACGAAAAGCCCTGTAAACAGTAAAACAATAATTATGTAGTTCAAGTTTGAATAATATGACAATAATTAGTTGTAAATAAAAGTCCATGTTTCTATTAGTATATGTTGAAAATCCAACTTAGAACTTTAAGGGTGGAAAATGATGAAATTTAACTGTTGAAGAGATATTTTCTATTTTCAATATAACATGTGCAATAAAAAAAACATAAAAATTCTGAAAATTTTACAAACCTGAATGAGAGCCACCTGATAGCTTTCTTTGTAATTTATTATATAGATTAGGTTTGTCCGTGGGTATACGACACGTCTTTCGAACGATGCAGTATATAAAAAGCCATGTAAATAGTAAAATATATGTAATTCTGTTTGACTAACAACTTACATGAATCTAAAACTTCCATTATAGAGTTTATGTAACTTAAGTTTGAATAGTAAGACAACAATTAGTTGTTAAAAAAGTTAATGTTTCCATCAGCATATGTTGAAAAATAATTATAAATGAGGAATATAAAATCCAACTTCTTAGAACTTTGAGGTGCAAAATGATGAAATTTAACTTTTGAGGATTTATTGCTACTTTCAATATAACTTTAGAGGTTAAAATTACCCAAGTAAATATCCATTTAAATATTTCATTGCATTTGAAATCAATCAGAGAATTCAGTGATTTTTTTTGCATAAATCCGGAATTTACAAACCTGGAGTCTTAAAATCTAAATTTATGGGTATATATATATATATATATATATAGAGAGAGAGAGAGAGAGAGAGAGAGAGAGATTAATAAAGTGAGGGGGGGTTTGTTTTGGGGAGAAAAAAATTAGTTTTGAGAGAATAACTTTGGGGAAAAAATGTCTTTTAAGAGGGTGAATGTAACTTCCTGTCCCAGTTGTACGTATTTTATTACGTGAATTTTTGTACTTCAATTTTCAGATCAGTTTTATTTTTCTCTTTGGACTCTTTATCTAAAGCCAGAATATTTTTCTAATCAATTCTATAATTTTGTGATTTTTTTTCGATCGGAGTTTAAATACAAATTTTAAACCCTGATTAATCTTAACCCTAATCCTAACCCACTCCCGCTAATCACTCACTCACAGCCAAATCCTGCCTAAATTCTACGCCTAACTTTTTTATTTTTCTCCTACTCTACTCCACCTCCACCACCCTACTACTCCTAATCCTCCCTTTCGTCAACCCCATCTTTTGTCTTCTTTTACGTTTTTCTACAACTATCTCCCTCCCTCCTTAATTATATATGCAAGCAGTCAACACTTTTTCTCTCCTTATATATTATATATATACACTAATACACATGCATACATGCGTGCACTTATACACACACACACACACACACACACACACACACACACATGCAGAACCTCCCATCTCTTCTCTCTCTTTTATATATATACATACACATATTACACCCCACCCTCATCTTTACGCCTCATTCTTCATTTTTCCTCCATTCCTCCTCTGCCTTCTTCACACCCGAGAGCTCAAGCAACACTGGAGCTCCACTTTACCCTCCACCTTCGAGCCGACGACTCCATTTCTATGACCCCGTGAGCCCCGAAAAACAACCCGACGCCGCGCCATCTCCTTGTTGTTGTTGTCACTCACCGTTGCTACCGTAACTCGCTCGCTGCCGTTTCGCTGCCATTCTTACCGCCGTTGTGCCGCCGTTCGTTACCGACGTCACTTCTTCTTCCGTGGTTAACACCACCAACGTAATCGTCACGTTATAAGGCAAGTACCTTGTACACTCTTTTTGTTCTCGTACAAGTATTTTTCTTAGACTCGTGGCAAGTAGTCTAGTTATCATCATGTTTTATTATCAAGTTCCATTCTAGTCACTCATTCCATGCTATATCAACTCAAGAGTGAACCGTTAACACATTTCAAATCGTGTTATCGAATATCAAATATTCAACCTTACTATCTCTAAATTTCTTGACCTTGCACTGAGAATTCAACCATGTTCTCGATACTGGATTAAAGATTTTCTATGTGCAAATCGTAGCCCATCGAGTCCCGAATCCAGAACATCTTACGGTTTCTCAATCGGATGTATAGATTGTGAGATATCGCGATTTTAGTACTGGCATATCGTGAATTTCTGAACCTGCACGGAATTACTAACTGGTATCTTGTACTGAGAATTCAACCATGTTCCCGACACTGGATCGAAAAACTTTCTACATGAAAATCGTAGCCCTTCGAGTCTAAATATCCGAAACATATTACGGTTTCTCAATCTGATGTATAGATTGTGAGATATCGCAATTTTAGTATTGTGACTCTGAATTTCCAGAATGCGCGCAAAACATCGAAACCAGCGAAGAATGAATTTGTACGCATAGCTACTGTCTCCAGAATGTATCGTGTGAATATGCATTGGAACCGGAAGAGATTCTACTTTCTAGAATCTCTGACAGAATCGGATTTGCTTTTCTGTAACAATGAAAAAGTGAGTTTGAATGCAGATATGTCAAGTTGTCTAAAAAATCATCTCTACGTTTTTGCATATAAAACCGTTATTTTTCATATTTAATGAACTGAGTGTATTATTGTTCTTATAATAATAACTTGTATAGATATAATAGGTTGATAGCATGCATTTTATACCACTCGATAATTCTATAATAACTACTCTCGATACATGTATTCGTTTTACGTCTCATGTCCATGATTACTGTCCTTAATATTTTTCTTAACTAACCTATTTGATTACACCGTTCCACTAATCGTACCAACTGTATATTCATAATTAATTATAAAAGAATAACAAGCCGGGGTTATAAGGGTACGGCTTAATAGTGGACAATATAGGAGAGTATACTCGGAAGGGGGCCGGTGTTTCCTGAAATAGTGATTCTTAATTCTTGATTCTTGATTACACAAATTTTGATTACATAATTCTCGATTACATGATTCATGATTACATGTCTTGATACTATCAATGGAAGACCCGAGTACATAATCCTATAGAATTTACTACTTAAGTCTAAACGTCACATAATTAATATGCACCGAACTTATGATATGGGATACAGGATTGCGTGCATTAGATAAGTTAATAAAACAGATAAACTTGAGATCTTCACTAAGCATGATTCTTGATTACATGACTCTTCATTACATGACTCTTGATTCTTGATTACATGACTCTCGATCCTTGATTACATGATTATCGATTAACTGAGCCTAGGTTACCAATTGCTTATACCTTGAAGTCTTGAATACACTAGTTACAGTTATTACTTAAATGATCATATTGTCCCAGTTCTTTGCTTCCTTCTATATTGTATTTGCACTGCTACTTCTTGTTTCTTCCATGTTATATCTTGTTATATTACCCCTTTTACTGCTTGTTGCTACTTGCTGCCCGAAACTTGCTCTAACGGGAACTTTTCTATTTTTCTTTGAGTTAATAATTATACAGGTACTGATGGACCCGACGAGCAGACTCTCTAGACGACCGTTGCTGCTTTCTTACTACTTCATGTTGTTTTTCTTTCAGTCGCTATTTTATCTAGTTGTTATAGCGAACTGTTTATCATATTATTTTAATTCTGGCACCTTGTACTCCCGGGCATCTTGACCCGATGTTGATGTATTATCCAAATGATGATTATTCTATTTTCAGCTATTGTGATTATTATATTTGCCTGCGTGAATATGTTATAAAGATCTTGTTGAGCTTATAATTGTACAGCTTATGGATGATGTATATCATTTGCTGGGCCTCAGTTGCGTGCCTGTATTTCTGTATAGTGGGAAGCGGGGCGTGACAGGTTTTTAGTGGTATCAGAGCCTAGGCTCGAACCATGCTAAGCTCAACAATATACACACCACGTGGATCACATGAATGTTAATAACCAACTTGCTATCTGGAGATTTATCCCATTCGAATATGCATTTCAGACTATGGTTTACGGAGGCTCTTCGACTTTTACACCCAGGGATGAACTATCGGAGATCATCGTCATTCTCCAGGAGATGCAACGAATGATGGAGCTACAGCAAGAGCAAAATGAACTGGTGAGAGCTAATCTAGATAGGGTACAGGATGTCGCAAACTCCACTCAATAGGGACTTGTTTGTGCACCAGCATAAGAGTTACGCCGCCATGCTCGATACCCAGGAGCAGATCCGTAGAGGGTGGAATGTCGTTCAGGCGGCATTACATCTCCTTACTGTCGCACAGTCTACAGGTGGACCGATACGGAGGCCAGTTTAGACCCCGACTACTAGAGCATTACCATACCCATCGGCGACTCCGAAGAAGGACCAGAAGTGCTATTATTGCCGCCGAGTTGGACACATACGCAAAAACTGCTGGAAAGCCAACAACCTGTGTCTTGCATGCGGAGCAAATGATCACAAGGTTCGGGATTGCCCGAAGAGAAAAAGTGTCACACCAATAGGAGGATCAAATTCCAGTGGAGGACAAACTGGAGAGTGCAATCAGGCTCATAACCTGATTACAGAAGAGACAGAGATCACCAAAGAAACAGTTGCTGGTATATTTTGATCTAGTCATACTTCAGCTCCTGCGTCGTTTGTTACCTTCTATATATTGCATTCATTCTCATCGATCAATCCATTATTGAGTATCATACTAGTTATTTCTTTCTATCCCTACTTTCTTGAATCTTCAGTTGGAAGATAGTAGGAATTTTGTTGGGCTAAATAGCAAACGAATTGGTAATTGGAAACTTGTGTTATATTTTATTATAACAACAAGAAAACTCTTTACTATTTTCTAAAACTGGTATTACTACACCTTACAAATATACACTCTATTCTTTTTCTTTTCTGCTTGTTTCTTGTTCTTATCTTGCTTAACTTTTTTCTTCTTCCTAAACCTCTCATTTATAAGAATGAGAGATGAGTAACTGACAAATTCTTCATTCCCGTTTCTCCCGTTTTTCTTTGCGGCACCAATCTGGCCACAATTTTTCAATATTGTTTGGTGGGTGGGGCCCACTTTACCAAATAAGTTTGACAACCAACATCTTCGTGTTACCAATCTCTTAATTCTGCTCAATTCGTCGATCGCTATCACATGATATCAGCATCTAGAAGTATCACCATTAGAGTGGCGCAATGAAAGCATAGCAGAGTCCTTTATTGATTCGTGGAATAATTTCAAAGTAAACTTCATCGTCATCAACAATTCAATGTTCGATGTTATATTTGGAATGGATAGGGACCGAAGTGCAGATATTGATCATAGGCCGGTTATAGGGGGCGGTGCATTAATGAAGAAAAGACAAGAAGAAGAAGAAGAAATAAAAAGAAGAGAAAGAGAGGGAGAGAAGTCAAAGAAAGAAGAAAGAAAAAGAGAAAGAAAGAAGAAGAAAGAGAGAGAAAGAGAGAGAAGTCGGGGAAGAAAGGGGAGAAAAGAAAGAAGAAGACAACTCGGGAGCAAGCTTTGGAGAAGAGAGAAAGTGAGAAGCCGATAATAGAGGCGGGAGCAAGAAAGAAAGAGAGAGAATAGGAGCTCGGATTGTCTTGGTAAATGGAAAGAAAAGATCAAGAATCGGTGGTAGGGATGAAGAGAAAATTGGTGCAAGAAAAAGAAGAAGTAGGTATGAAGAAGTTTTCTTCATCTTCATCATCTTCATCGAGATTTGGCAGGATTTGTATATTTTGTGGCAGTAGCTCTGGCAAAAGAGCTAACTACCAAGAAGCCGCAATCGAGCTTGGCAAGGAGCTTGTAGAGAGGAATATCGATACCGTCTACGGTGGTGGGAGCATAGGATTGATGGACCTGGTTTCTGATGCCGTTCGTGCTGGTGGCCGACATGTTTTTGGAGAGATTCCCAAGTCGCTGATGCCGAAAGAGATTACTAGGGGAACTGTGGGAGATGTTAGAGTTGTCTCTAACATGCACGAGAGGAAGGCTGAAATGGCTCGTGCTGCTGATACTTTCATAGCCTTGCCCGGAGGTTATGGAACACTTGAGGAGTTGTTTGAAGTGATCACATGGGCCCAACTAGGGATCCACAGCAAACCGATGGGTATTTTAAATGTTGATGGATATTACGACTCGCTTCTGTCTTTCATAGATTCAGCAGTGGCTGAGGAGTTTATATCAAGTAAGGCCAGACACATCTTGATTTCAGCTCCATCGCCTAAGGAGTTACTAAGAAAATTGGAGGAGTATGTGCCAGAGCGAGATGAGCTTGGGACTTAGCTGATGTGGGATGTTAGTGATGTTGGTGGTTCAGACTCTGAGCCCAAACATTAAATTGTTGATTCCTCCAGTTGAGGATGCACAATTTGTCTTTAGTTGTTTTCGTGCTTTTGTACTCTTTGTTTCTTTTATCTTTTGTTGTACTCTCGATTGAAGAGTATTGCATTCGCTTCTTAGCTATCCTATATCCAGCCTGAGTAAATTTCGATGACGAAATTTTTTTGTAAGGTGGGTAGGATTGTAACTCCCTATTCCAGTTGTACGTATTTTATTACGTGAATTTTTGTATTTCAATTTTTAGATCAGTTTTATTTTTCTCTTTGGACTCTTTATCTAAAGCCAGAATATTTTTCTGATCAATTCTATAATTTTGTGATTTTTCGATCGGAGTTTAAATACAAATTCTAACCCCAATTATCCCTAATCAACATTTCTCCCATCTGCCTAACCCACTCCCGCTAATCACTCACATACGCCAATCTCTCCATCTCATTTTTCTCATTCTTCGCCTAACTCTCTCATTTTTTCTCTCCTACTCTACTGCCTCCACCACCCTACTACTCCTAATCCCCTCTTCCTTTAGTGTCTCCTTTATCATTTTTCTACACCCCCGTCACTTTCTCCCCTAATTTTATACACACACACACATCAGATAACATCCCATCTCTTTATCTCCTTATATATTATTATATATAATACACATGCATGCATTCACTCCATTCTTCTTTCTATATATACACACACACACAAGCATGCAGACCACCTCATTCCCTTCTTCTCTTCCTTTGCCTTCTTCACACCTGTGGTAGGGTAAAAATGGTCTGGGGCCCAGCCAAGGCCCAGGATGGCTCACTCGAAAAGAAAAGAAAAAACAATCCGGCTCGGCCCCGAACCACTATAGCCTCGGCACCGAGCCGTAAAATCACCCCCCACAGAACTGGTCTCCTCGTATCCGACGAGCCTCGATGGCCCTCGGCCTCCGATCCGCGACAGCCCCACGGGCCGTCCGCCCAGCCTGGCAAGAAATGAGGATGACCTGGCACGACCTAAGCCATCCGATTCTCCCAGAGGCACAGGAGCCCCATGATCAGCCATGTCAGCTCCAAATACTACCTAGGGCTCTGCCACGTCAGCCCTATACCGCTCTTGGCGCTGCCACGTCCGCCCTAAACCCCATGGGCCTCCTGCCACGTCAGGCCCATAGGCTTTCGGGTTCAGACCCGGCCCCCAAGCGAATCCAAACCCGGTTGGGATTCCCTATAAATACCAGACCCTCACCCACCTTTTCAGGTAATCAATCTTTGCCACCCAAAATTCCCCTAGTTACTGCTACTCTCTCACAGAGACTGACTAGATCGTCGGAGGGTCCGCCACCGGAATAAACCCCAGTGTTTCAGGACCGTCTGCATGTACTCGAGGCGAGGCCATCCGAGCCGATCCTCAAGCCTCGAAGCGAGCCTCTCGCTCACCATCCAGTACCGCACTCTTCCCTCATTACAAATTGAGTCCGAACTCACACCTGGTGCATCCACACTGCGACCAAAAACAAACGGCATCAGGTTGGCGCCGTCTGTGGGAAACCTTGATCCGGTACGGACGACAGTCCGACAGTCCGAGCCTCACCACCGACGCTCTCCCTCGACCCGATCTCTCATGGCTCCCCGAGCCCGAAGATCGGCCCGTTCCGCCCGACCAGACGGGCCTCCTCCCGAGGGGGCCCTCGACGGAGGCCAAGCATCCAATAATCCGGGGGCGAACCCCAGACCCTAACGAAGTGTTTCACACGTCGCCGAACCCGACCTTCGTCGGGTCATCCAGAATAGAAGGGCTAGCCAGGCTAGGGGAGGGACCACTTCCAACTCAGCCCCGAACCATTCCAGGCCTGCATAAGGGGACAGGCCGTCGGCGCTCAGCCGCATCGGCAGAATTCCTACGCCCCGTTCCGACCCTTCCGATCATGGCGGGGTCACCAGGGGCGAGTTCAGAAGCTTCAGAGATGAAATCATGGAGGCCCTCCATGGAGCGCCAAGGTCCGCGACCTATGGCCGACCCCCTCAAATGAGCGAAGGGAGGAGTCACACTCGTGCGCCGACCCCCCCCCCACCTGAACGCACAGACAAGGTGCTCCGACGCCTCCTAGAGATGGAGAATCGCCTCGAGCGCATCGGCGACGGGAATCCCAACCTAGTCCAAGGTCGTGGACCTTCTCGACCTCCATTTTCCGTCAACATCATAGAAGCAGAGATCCCCCGGAACTTCCGGCCTCCGCAGTTCGAGACTTACAACGGCGAGGGTGATCTAGCTGATCACATGGAGGGCTTCAAAACCCTCATGATGATTCACAGCGCTTCGGATCCCCTGCTGTGCCGAGCCTTCCCGGCCACCCTCCGGGGTCCGGCCAGGGATTGGTTCTCCAAACTCTCCCCTGGCTCGATCTTCTCGTTCGACCAGCTGGAAGCCAGCTTCCTAGCCCACTTCATCACCAGCCGGAAGGCCGAGAGAACGAGCGCTTCCCTGCTCGACCTCACCCAGAGGGAGGGGGAGTTGCTCCGTAACTTCGTCAAGAGGTTCACAACCGAGGCCAGATCCGTCTCTGCCCTCGACGCAGGGGTCGCTTCGGCAGCATTCCGACACAATGTCCGACACAACCAGCTAAAGGTCTCCTTGGCAAAGAGGCCGCCTCTGGACTTCCCTGACCTTCTCAACCGGGTCGAGAAGTACATACGAGCTGAAGAAGCTCTTAACCCAGAGGGCAGCAAGGAAGTCGTGGGGAAGGGCAAGCGCAGGGTCGATGAGGCCGAACCTGCCAAGAAAACAGCAAAGGAAGGGGTCGGCGCGAAGAGGGCACCTCCGGTCCCTCGCTTCGAAAGGTATACTCCCTTGACACATAACGTGTCCGCCATCCTCTTAGAAATCGAAGACAAAGGCCTTGTCCGACTACCTCCCCGATCAAATAACAACAAGAAGCGAAATCAGCGCTTCTACTGCCAGTTCCACAGAGACCATGGGCACGAAACCGACCAATGTCGGGCCCTGAAAGATGAGATTGAGGCCCTCATCTCACGAGGGTACCTCCGAGAATTCACCAGAGAAGGCCCACGGGATCGGCGAGATACGAGGAACCGGAGGCCTTCGCCTCCGACCCCTATTCCGAACCGTATCCAGGATCGGGATCGCTCGCCCGAAGGAGCCGCGGATACGCCATTCATCTTGCACTGTGTCCACGGGGGGCCAATGGGGGGAGAGTCAAATACTTCCCGAAAAGCCTTCATCCGAGAGGTGAATACTGTCCAAGACAACCCCCCACCCCGGTTGCAACCGGTGCCTGTCACCTTCTCCGGAGAGGAACTCGAAGGCGTCTGCCTCCCTCATTGCGATGCCCTCGTCATTGGCCTCCACATGGCTAATTGTGAAGTTCGCCGAATCCTCGTCGACAACGGCAGCTCAGTAAATATTCTTTTCCTCGAAGCCTTCGAGAATCTCAAGCTCCCCAGAGGCAAGCTAAAACCGGTCGGATACACTTTGCATGGGTTCTCCGGCGCCCCCGTCGTAATAGAAGGGATTGTTACCCTTGACGTTACCGCAGGATCGGCTCCTATCAAGAGGACCGAGTCCATGGACTTCATGGTGGTGAACGTCAAGGCGGCTTACAACGCCATACTCGGCCGACCCGGACTGTGCTCCCTTCAAGCGGTACCTTCGGCTTACCATCTGAAACTTAAATTTCCCACCCCGCAAGGGGTCGGCATAGTTCGAGGTAGCCAAGAAGCAGCGTGGTCGTGCTACATGACCACCGTCGGAGGGGGTGTGTTCCCCCTCGACGCCGTTGAGCTCGAGCCCGAGAGGGGCGGCCCCGCTCCCGAGCCTGTCGACGAACTGGAGGAGGTCCCGTTCGGCGCCGAGGATGAATCGAAATGGTTCCGGGTGAGCCGCTCGCTCCCCGAGGACTTGAAGCCAGGCATAATCGCCTGCATTCGCCGCAACGTTGATCTCTTCGCCTGGAAGCCCTCCGACATGCCCGGGATCTCCGAAGACTTGATCATGCATCGGCTGAGCGTCATCCCGGACTCTAAGCCGGTCGTCTAGAAGAGGCGCAAAGTCGCCCCGGAGAGGCAACAAGTTGTGAAGACAGAGGTCGACAAACTCTTGACCGCTCGGTTCATTCAGGAAGTCAGCTACCCCGAGTGGTTGGCTAATGTCGTCATGGTGAAGAAGGCAACCGGGGGCTGGCGGATCTGTATCGACTTCACGGATCTAAACAAGGCATGTCCGAAAGATCCTTTCCCCCTCCCCCGCATCGACGCCTTAATCGACGCAACCTCGGGGCATGAGCTACTGTCCTTCATGGACGCGTTCTCGGGGTACAATCAGATCCGGATGTTTCCCTCGGACATCTCCAAGACCTCGTTCGTCACCGACCAGGGTCTTTTTTGTTACCGCGTTATGCCCTTCGGGCTGAAAAACGCCGGAGCCACATACCAACGGCTCGTTAACATAATCTTCAAAGACCTGATCGGCCGCAACGTGGAAGTCTATGTCGACGACATGCTCGTCAAGAGCCGGGCTGGGCCGGACCACGTCGCCGACCTCGAGGAAGCCTTCGGAGTCCTCCGACAACACAACATGAGGCTCAACCCGGCTAAGTGCACCTTCGGCGTCTCCACTGGGAAATTCCTGGGGTTCATCGTCAGCCAGCGCGGCATCGAGGCGAACCCCGAGAAAATCCATGCTATTATTGACATGGCCCCACCCCGGAATGTCAAGGAGGTTCAGAGGCTTACCGGCCGGTTGGCTGCAATCGGCCGTTTCCTCTCCAAGTCAGGGGAGAAGTCTCTCCCCTTCTTCAAGGCCTTGCGCGGAAAAGGGGGCTTCGAGTGGGGTACCCATCAACAAGAAGCCTTCGAGCAGCTGAAGCAGTACCTCGCCAACCCTCCTCTCCTCAGCAAGCCCGAGCCGGGCGAACCACTATGACTCTACCTGTCCGCCTCGGATAGCGCCCTCAGCGTCGTCCTTGTCCGAGAAGAGGAGGGGGTTCAGAGACCATTGTACTATGTGAGCAAAGTCCTGCTCCCCGCCGAGACGAGGTACGCAAAGATAGAGAAGGTGGCCTATGCTTTGGTCATGGCAGCCCGGAAGCTTCGTCCCTACTTCCAGGCCCACTCCGTCCAAGTACTGATCGACCAACCACTGAAGACTGTCCTCAACAAGCCCGAAAACTCCGGCCGCTTAGTCAAGTGGTCAATTGAGCTGAGTCAGTTCGACATCAGCTATCAGCCGAGGACGCCCATCAAAGGGCAGGCCCTCGCCAAGTTCATAACTGAGTGCACCGTTTCCGAGCAGCCCAACATCGGGGGCTCGGATCCGACCTGGGAGGTCTTTGTCGATGGATCATCCTGCGAAACGGGGAGTGGGGCTGGCATCATCCTCCGAGGCCCCGACCAATTCCTACTTCAATACTCCCTCCGCCTCAACTTTCCGGCCTCCAACAACGAGGCGAAATATGAGGCCATGATCACCGGACTGACCCTAGCACACCGAGCCGGTGCCCAGCAAATCCGAGCCTACAGCGATTCTCAGCTCGTGGTCAATCAGATCACCGGAAAATACGAGGCTCGCGACGACCGGATGATACGGTACTTGGCCATGGTCTGACGACTCCTGGCGTCCTTCAGTTGCGCCATGGTTACCAGAGTCCCTAGGGAGCAGAACGCCCAGGTAGACGCGTTGTCCAAACTCGCCTCTTCCTCCTTCGAGGGTCTCGATCAGACGGTACTCATAGAAATCCTCCTAAAGCCAAGTATCAACGACCAAGGCCAGGAGGCAATGTGTGTACAAGGCGTTGCCAGTCCAGACGACTGGACCACCCCCATCTGGAGATTCTTAATTAATGCCGAGCTTCCTGAAGACCGGGCCGAAGCCAGACGGGTCAGGGTCCGAGCTGAAAGGTTCGTCATGATTGATGACATCCTCTTCAAACGCTCATACACCCTGGCCGACGGCAAACCATACCTCCGCTGCCTCACCAGCGACGAGGCCAGCTACGCGCTAAAAGATCTTCATGAGGGGATCGGCGGATGCCACATGGGGAGCCGAACACTCGCTCGGAAGGCCCTGAATCAGGGGTACTATTGGCTGACCATGCTCCAAGACTCGCAAGACCTAGTCAAGAGGTGCGGCCCATGCCAAAGGTTCTCCCCTATCAAGAGGCTTCCTCAAGCCAATCTCCGATCCCTGGCTAGTCCTACGCCATTCGCCATGTGGGGCATGGACCTTGTGGGCCCCTTCCCCGTGGCAGTAGGGCAAAAAAAATTCTTGATAGTCGCCATCGACTACTTCACCAAGTGGGTCGAAGCCGAGCCCCTGTCCAGCATCACCGAGCGCCAAGTACAACAATTCTTTTGGAAGAACATCATTTGCCGGTTCGGAATCCCTCGGGTCCTCGTCACGGACAACGGGACCCAATTCCAAGGTCAGAACTTCCAAACTTTCTGCGCAGACATCGGCATCCAGCAATGCTTCTCCGCTATTTGCCACCCTCAGTCCAACGGCCAAGCGGAGAACGCGAACAGGCAAATCCTCGACGGCCTCAAAAAGCGCCTCGACAGTTCCCCCAAAGGGCTGTGGGTCGAAGAACTGCCTAGCGTGCTATGGGCGCACTGAACCACCAAGAGGATCCCCACGGGGGAGACGCCGTTCAGTCTGACCTATGGGACAGAAGCAGTTATCCCCGTCGAGGTCGGCCTGCCTTCTCCCCATATCATGGCCTTCAACGAGGCTGACAATTCGTCCGGCCTGAGGGCCAACCTGGACCTCGTCGCCGAGGTCAGAGAGAAGTCTTCGATCCGAAGAAGCATCTACCAACAACGGATCGAAAAGTTTTACAACAAGAAGGTCCGCCCCACGAACATCAAAGCAGGGGACCTCGTGTTACGAAAACTATCCGTCTCCGACCCAACCAAGAAGAGGAAATTGGCTCCCAACTGGGAAGGCCCATACAGGGTAGTCGAGGCCGTGCGTCCTGGTACGTACCGACTGGCGGATATGGATGGCCGGCCGATCAGCCGACCCTGGAACGCCGAGCACCTAATGAAGTTCCTAGAGGGACGGACATAGGCTCTAGCTTGGCTAATGTAAATAATATTTTTGTAAGCTTTCATGTGTAAAGGGCCGTTTTAGCGACCCCCCTATCATATATGAAAGAAATCTCTTTTTGTCAAACTCTAAACGCCTCGGTAGGTCCGACCTAACACCGGACAACGGGATCGCTTTCTCAAAGAGCTTCGGCACCCGGGTCCTCACTCCGGTGCCGTCCCCCAACGTCTCGGTAGGTAGGAACCGTCTTCAGGCCAAAGAGTCTTCCTAACGCCCCGCGCCGACCCCTCACGGATCGACGGGGCCGAACCTCACTCCCGCCATCATTCACTACACTATTGACCAGAGCAAAGAATGAAAAGAATTCTTTATTCATACTCCCTTATTAGTTCTTAAAAAAAACAAACAAAGACCGTTACAGGACCACTCCACTCATCTCAAACTGAAGGAAGCCACCATCTTAGGGCCCCTCGGGTCCGACGAATGGCGGGACCACTCCGATCGAACGACTAGGAGCCCTCTCCTCGTTATGGCGGTCCTTAGGCTCAGCCACGGTCGACACACCAGCCACGGAGCTCTGGGCATCAACTGGTCGCACACGCTCCAACAGCAGCAACGCAGAGGGAACCCCCTCCGCTCGCCGACCCCCCGAGGAGGATGCCGAGACACCCAGCATCGTCTTGTAACGGTGTATCTCCATCTCCTTCTCCACAATAACATCACAAAGTAGCCTCTCAGAGGAGGGCCTCTGCACCGATGCACTCGACATAGTATATCCAAGACCGACACTCCCGAGGTCCCGATCCACCATCGCCCTCCTCAGCCGGTTCGCCTCCTCACTTAGGGCTTCAGACTTGTTCCGATAATAGTTAAAGGCCGCATCAGTGTCACGAGCCCCCTTTCGGTAGCGAACCAACGTGGCCTCCAGGGCCTCAACCTTGCTCCGGAGCCACGCCACGTCGGAACGACGGGGGTCCACCTCGGGAAGGGGAGCCGTAACCTGCAAGAGAACCAGCCCACTCAAAACACATAAGCAAGGAGGTTCGGAAATATCCGAGGTCAAAACACTTGGCCAGTCAAAAATCCCCTTTTATAAATGGAATTACTTCGTACAAAAAATGCGGTGGCCAGTCCGCGATAGGCAAATACAATTGAGAGATGGAAAAAGAAAGACAAAATTATACAACTTATTTTCCCACCTCAACATCGGCCGGGTTCACATGGAGGTCGGCAGCCGGGTCATCAACGGGCCCTTCTTCATTAGGGGTCTTCGGTGTCCCCTCGATCTCCATGTCGTAGTCGAAGTTAGACAGGTCGATGGTCGGGTAAAAGTGCCTCACATGACTGAGGGCCTTCGCATAGCACTCGTCCTGGGCTTTAATCACCAGGTTCTGACCCACCTCCGTCAGCTCCTCCTTCTCCTTGGCGAACTTCTTCTTCTGAGCCGCCATCTTCTTCGCCCATTCCGCCTCCTTGGCGTCGAACTCGGTCTTCATCTCCGTCTCCCTCTTATGCGAGCCTTCGAGCTCTATATTCATCTCCTTCATATCCTGCACGGCCTTGTCAGCCCGGTCTCGCTCCCGCTTCAAGGTTGCCTCATAAAGGCCTCTCACGTGGGCCCCCTGCACGGTCGCAAGCACTACTAAGAAAACCTCCTTTACGACATAATCACAAGGCAAGCGGGGTCGGCAGACTTACCAGCACATTAGCCTGCGCGAGGCGCGTGTACGCGTCCTCCAGGCCCTCGGCATTCATCTCCGCGCGGTCCCGGGGGGTCGCCAGCTTATCCGCCACCTCGACAGCCTGGCGCCCTCGGGTTAAGCTGTCACCCTCACGGATCGACCAAGCCGGCACCCACGGTCACCGCAACCTCTCCTCTACCTCTGACCCCACCAGGGGACCCTTCCCCTTGTCAAGGTCAGCTGCCTTGCCCGGGTCCGAGCCCTTCCGACCGACCACAACCTTGCCCATCTCCGAGCGTGTCCTCTTGGCCGGAGGCTCGTCTGGGACCTCGGAGACCCCCTGGGACGACCCCCTCATCCTCATCGCATCCCCTTTCGCCTCGGCCTTCTGCTTCTTCATGGCGAGCCTCTTTGCCTTGATTGATTCTGGGTCCATGCCTGCGAAAAGATCCATTAAGGACAATGAGCGCAAAAGAATAGTAAATCAAGAAAGGAACAACTACATACAAGACACGGCGGGGCTTAGTCCGGCGCTGGCCAGGTGACCCTCCGTCACCTTCGGCCAACTGATGCTATGCGACAGCCGCAGACGCCCAACAAACCCCCAATCTTCGGCAGACAAGTCCCTCTTCCTCGGCACTTTGAAATGAGGCTTGTAAAAATTCCACCGAGTGGGGATGTCCCAAAGCCCCTCGCTCCGGATCACAAGGTACTTCCGCTTCCACTCTTTAATTGAGTCCGGCTGGCCGTGAATTACCTTCCCCTTACCCCGAGGGGAGATATAGTATATCCCCTCCGACTCTCCTGATGAGCTGATCCCCAACATCGCTCGGAACACGTTCAGCCGGAGGGGTACCTTCTGCTCCTCGCAGAGTAGCACAAAGCAGATGATCTGCTTCCACGAATTCGACCCGTACTGCATCGGGGCCAGCTTCGCCCAGTTGAGCACCTCCTTGATAAACGGATGCATCGGCAGCCTCAGTCTGGAGCCGAAGGCGTCTATAGGGAAGACGCAGTACCAGTCCGGCAGAGGATCGGTAGGACAAAGGCTCGAGCTCGGCAGCATCAATTCATACTCCGGCTCGATGTGGAAGTGCGACCGTGCAGCATCCAAGTCACCATCTTCCAGTATCGTCGGAATCGAATCCATCTTCACTATCTTCCGACTCGGCGAAGAAGGTTGGACTCCAAACAGCACCGTGTCAGAAAGATCATCGGGGTACCGCCGGAAGTGGTCCGGCTGCGCCGGGGACCCCGTCAGAAGGTTCCGAACAACAGGCGCCTTGCTCGAACCCTCGGCCTTAATCCCTTTCTTTCTCGGCACCCTCTTCTGCCGAGCCTTCTCCGGCGAGGGGGTAGACAAACGCTCAAGGCCGGCCGGCGTGGAAGACGAGTCTACCCTCCGAACTTTGAAGCCCTTCCCTCTGCCTCTAGTCCGAGCCTTGGCTACTTCACCTTCTCCTTCACTATCTTCCCCCTCGGACTCCGTACCCACTATCTCCACCACGTCAGCGGTGTCACTTACCTCCTCTGATTCACTACTCTCCACCACGAAAGGATTCCGGGAGCGTAACGGCCTCACATTGTATACTGGCTCCTACTCGAATACTGGCTCCTCCCACGAAGTCGAATCGGAAGGCTTCGCATCGTGTACCGACTCCTCCTCGCACACAGGCTCCTCCCACGAAGTCGATTTGGAGACAGGGTTCCCTTTCCCCCTCGACGTTGACTCCGACGAGCCAGACTGAGCCCTATCCATCTGTGCCTAACAAAAGAAACTTACAAACTAACCTTTCGAATGCCTCGGACTGACGAGCCGGTGCCGCTAAAACAGTCAAAACCGAGCGCTAAAGTGTTTGATTTCTTTTTAAAGAAGACAGCAGGAGAGAAATGAGCAGAATAGGGATGTGGGGGGGGATATTTATAGAGGGAGAGGTGACGCCTCGATATTCGCGTTACTGTTCCTCGAGTAACGCGCGTCTGCCACCAATAGGAACGTGCCACGTCATCCTCGAAACGGGCGCTGCTGACGTCACCTAGCACCGGTTGGAGACCCCACAGGGGTCGGTTCGGATGAAGTGTTCAGCGCAGAAAAATTTTTGCTTAAAGATTTAAGGCGCCGTCCTTAGACAGGCGCCCCGGGCTCCAGGACTCGGTCGGCTCCCCTCTCACCCGCGAGCAGCTCGGGGCTTACGGCCTCGGCAGCCGAAACCCCGAACTGTTCGAGGGTGGGAAAAAAGCCACCATCGCCTAGAACCCTGTTGAAAAGCAGATCGGCCTACCTCCCATCTCTAACTCCTTTAGGCTGATAACCATCGAAAAGCGTCAGCACCAGAAGGAAGACAGAGATCGGAGACGACCCATCTATCCGAGGCTCCTCAGCCCCAGGTTCGGAATTCGGTTGATACCCCTCCTGTCCTGATCCCTCTCGGGCAGACAGCCGTGTCAGGGCCGTCTGACCCGAAAAAGGATCCGGACGGCAAAGTCACTACCGGTCCGAGGTTCCCAGGGTTAAATCCTTTCAGCACCTTGCCCCCCGAGCCCAGACTACGGCCGCCATCTCTTCTGCCTTGTTCTCCCCCGACCCTGACACTCACATCGAGGCCATCAGGGACGGGAGAAGAACAAGGCAATAGAGTGACGACCCGTCCAACGCTCTCAGGGTCAAAATTTTGCAAGAGACAGACGTCCGCCAAAGCAGACACCTCTGGGGGCCATTGGACCACCCTTGCTGTGATCAAACCCGCTGTGGGGAGAGGGGTATTTATAACCTCCCCCATAGACGGGCCATTATAACATTGGGAAAGCCAAATGACGGAAGCCTAAGCGCCATGCATTTATTAGGCGGCGCCATTAATGCCCCTAGGAAGTGGAAACATCACACAGATCCCGGAGCGCCTTCAATGCTCCGCGAAGACAGCAGGCCACCCCGCTCAAACCTTCTAAGGCACAACGGTTCGCCATCACCCTTGCCAACCCATAACCCCTCGTCAGCTCGAGGTTCGGTCTAGCACCAGGGTAGTCTTCTCAGGAAGGCACAACGGTTCGCCATCACCCTTGCCGACCCATAAACCCTCGCTAGCTCGAGATTCGGTCTAGCACCAGGGTAGTCTTCTCAGGAAGGCTCCACGGCTCGTCATCGCCTTTACCGACCCGTAAACCCACGCCAGCTCGAGGTTCGGTCTAGCACCAGGGTAGTCTTCTCAGGAAGGCTCCACGGCTCGTCATCGCCCTTGCCGACCCGTAAACCCTCGCCAGCTCGAGGTTCGGTCTAGCACCAGGGTAGTCTTCTCAGGAAGGCTCCACGGCTCGCCATCGCCTTTGCCGACCCATAAACCCTCGCCAGCTCGAGGTTCGGTCTAGCACCAGGGTAGTCTTCTCAGGAAGTCTCCACGGCTCGCCATCGCCCTTGTCGACCCATAAACCCTCGCCAGCTCGAGGTTCGGTCTAGCACCAGGGTAGTCTTCTCAGAAAGGCTCCACCGCTCGCCATCGCCCTTGCCGACCCATAAACCCTCGCCAGCTCGAGGTTCGGTTTAGCACCAGGGTAGTCTTCTCAGGAAGGCTCCACGGCTCGCCATCGCCCTTGCCGACCTATAAACCCTCGCCAGCTCGAGGTTCAGTCTAGCACCAGGGTAGCCTTCTCATGAAGGCCCAACGATTTGCCATCCCATTTCCACGACCATAAGCACTCCTCCACGGCTGACTCCTGCATCCCCGCAGGAGTGGGGGGCTTATGTGGTAGGGTAAAAATGGCTTGGGGCCCAGCCAAGGCCCAGGATGGCTCACTCGAAAAGAAAAGAAAAAACAATCCGGCTCGGCCCTGAACCACTACAGCCTCGGCACCAAGCCGTAAAATCACCCCCCACAGAACTGGTCTCCTCGTATCCGACGAGCCTCGATGGCCCTCGGCCTCCGATCCGCGACAGCCCACGGGCCGTCCGCCCAGCCTGGCAAGAAATGAGGATGACCTGGCACGACCTAAGCCATCCGATTCTCCCAGAGGCACAGGAGCCCCATGATCAGCCATGTCAGCTCCAAATACCACCTAGGGCTCTACCACGTCAGCCCTATACCGCTCTTGGCGCTGCCACGTCCGCCCTAAACCCCATGGGCCTCCTGCCACGTCAAGCCCATGGGCTTTCGGGTTCAGACCCGGCCCCCAAGCGGATCCAAACCCGGTTGGGATTCCCTATAAATACCAGACCCTCACCCACCTTTTCAGGTAATCAATCTTTGCCACCCAAAATTCCCCTAGTTACTGCTACTCTCTCACAGAGACTGACTAGATCGTCGGAGGATCCGCCACCGGGATAAATCCCGGTGTTTCAGGACCGTCTGCAGGTACTCGAGGCGAAGCCATCCGAGCCGATCCTCAAGCGCCGAAGTGAGCCACTCGCTCACCGTCCGGTACCGCACTCTTCCCTCATTACAAATTGAGTCCGAACTCACACCTGGTGCATCCACACTGCAACCAAAAACAAACCGCATCAACACCCGAGAGCTCAAGCAACACCCGAGCTTCACTTTACCTTCCACCTTCCAGCAAACGGCTCCGCTTCTACGATCCCGTGAACCCCGAAAAACAACCCGACGCCGCGTCATCACCTCGTTGTTGTTGTCACTTACCATTGCTACCGTTGCTCGCTCTCTGCCGTCTTGCCGCCATTCTTACCACCATTGTGACACCGTCCGTTGTCGACGTCGCTTCTTCTTTCCGTGGTTAACACCACCACCGTAATCGTCACGTTATAAGGCAAGTACCTTGTATACTCTTTTTATTCTCGTACAAGCATTTTCCTTAGACTCGTGGCAAGTAGTCTAGTTATCATCATGTTTTATTGTCAAGTTCCATTCTAGTCACTCGTTCCATGCTATATCAACTCAAGAGTGAACAGTTAACACATTTCGAATCGTGTTATCGAATATCGAATATTCAACCTTACTATCTCTAAATTTCTTGACCTTGCACTAAGAATTCGACCATGTTTCCAATACTGGATTGAAGATTTTCTACGTGCAAATCGTAGCCCATCAAGTCTTGAATCCAGAACATCTTACGGTTTCTCAATCGGATGTATAGATTGTGAGATATCACGATTTTAGTACTGGCATATCGTGAATTTCTGAACTTGCATGAGATTACTAACTGGTATCTTGTACTGAGAATTCAACCATGTTCCCGACACTGGATCGAAAAACTTTCTACATGAAAATCGTAGCCCTTCAAGTCTAGATATCCGAAACATATTACGGTTTCTCAATCTGATATATAGATTGTGAGATATCGCAATTTTAGTATCGTGACTCTGAATTTCCAGAATGCGCGTGAAACATTGAAACCAGCGAAGAATGAATTTGTACGCATAGCTACTGTCTCCAGAATATATCGTGTGAATATGCGTTGGAACCATAAAAGAGTCTACTTTCTAGAATCTCTGACGGAATCAGATTTTCTTTTCTGTAACAACAGAAAAGTGAGTTTGAATGCAGATATGTCAAGTTGTCTAAAAATTCATCTCTACGTTTTTGCATATAAACCAGTTATTTTTCATATTTAATGAACTGAGTGTATTATTGTTCTTGTAATAATAACTTGCATAGATATAATAGGTTGATAGCATGCATTTTATACCACTCGATAATTCTATAATAACTACTCTCGATATATGTACTCGTTTTACGTCTCATGTCCAAGATTACTGTCCTTGATATTTTTCTTGACAAACCTATTTGATTATACTGTTCCACTAGTCGTACCAACTGTATGTTCATAATTAATTATAAAAGAATAACAAACCGGGGTTATAAGGGTACGCTTAATAGTGGACAATATAAGGGAGTATACTCGGAAGGGGGCCTGTGTTTCCCGAAATAGTGATTCTTGATTCTTGATTCTTGATTACACAATTCTTGATTACATAATTCTCGATTACATGATTCATGATTATATGTCTTGATACTATCACTGGAAGACCCGAGTACATAATCCTATAAAATTCACTACTTAAGTCTAAACGTCATATGATTGATATGCACCGAACTTATGGTATGGGACACAGGATTGCGTGCATTAGATAAGTTAATAAAATAGATAAACCTGAGATCTTCACTAAGCATGATTCTTGATTACATGACTCTTGATTACATGACTCTTGATTCTTGATTACATGACTCTCGATCCTTGATTACATGATTATCGATTAACTGAGCCTAGGTTACCAATTGCCTAGTTACAGTTATTACTTAAATGATCATATTGTCCCAGTTCTTTGCTTCCTTCTATATTGTATTTGTACTGCTACTTCTTGTTTCTTCCATGTTATATCTTGTTATGTATTACCCCTTTTATTGCTTGTTGCTACTTGCTGCCCGAACTTACTCTAACGGGAACTTTTCTATTTTTCTTTGAGTTAATAATTATACAGGTACTGATTGACCCGATGAGCAGCTCTCTAGACGATCGTTGCTGCTTCCTTACTACTTCATGTTGTTTTTCTTTCAGTCGCTATTTTATCTAGTTATTATAGCGAACTGTTTATCATATTATTTTAATTCTGGCACCTTTTACTCCCGGGCATCTTGACCCGATGTTGATGTATTATCCAAATGATGGTTATTCTATTTTCAGATCATGTGATTATTATATTTGCCTGCGTGAATGTGTTATAAAGATCTTGTTGAGCTTATAATTGTACAGCTTATGCATGATGTATATTATTCGCTGGGTCTCAGTTACGTGCCTGTATTTCCGTATAGTGGGAAGCGGGGTGTGACAGTGAATGTGAATCATTAATTTTGTTTCAATTGAAGGAGAACCACCTGATAGTTTTTAAAAAAAATTATATTGTGATTTATTATATAGATTATGATGTTTTCTATTCTTAAAATAAGATGGTTGGTTGGTTTAACAACTAATTACTACAAGTCCCACATGAAATACGGTGAAAACATGTTTACTTTTATGTTTTCATTATTAATTGTTTTTTTGGTGGGTGGTGGTGGTGGTGGTGGTGGTGCAGTGGAAAGACAAAAGAGTAGTTATCGGAGTTAGTTGTTACGGGTAATGCATGTGCAAAGTTAATTGCAGTTGAGATTTAACTGGTGATCAATTGAATTTTTAAATGAATAGTTAGTGTAACTCCGACTTTATAATGTGTTATCTATATAATAAAACACAAAGAAAGCTATCATGTGGCTCTCATTCAGTTGGGTTGAAATCAATGGTCCACATCTAAACTCACGAAACATATTTTTTCGCCCAAAAATTTCCCCTAGCCCGCCAAGAAGGCCCTAAAAGACGCATCTGGTCAGAAGTTGTTGCGCGTGGCCTAGGCCTCTAGCTGGGGATAGGTGTTGTTGCACGCCTCGGTCCTGGGACCGCCCTGGATAGCCTGGAGGACCTTGTTCCTAAAGTTTTGGAACTCGGCTCTCATGACCGGGTTCTACTCTGCTGGGCCATGCGAAGGCGGAGGCCCTGGGGGTGTGTGGCTCTGTGTTGGTTCCCGTTCTTGGGTCGGTTGCCTACCATGGTTCGGGGCCGAGTTGGAAGCTGCCCCTCCCCTCGACCAACTTATCTGCCAATCCAAGATTATATTCCGTAAGTCACGAGCAATGACCGAGCATGAGGCGCTCGGTTCAGGGCCTGCCGCCCCATTGGCATGAGGTTGATCGGAGCCATGGGCATGCGCATGGCTGCAAGAAGGAGGAAGGTCTGGATGACGTCCAGAGGTGAAAACTTTTCTGGCTTTGGGAGCCATGGTTAGGCCAGGCTTCGAGGTGACGTCCTAGATCGGGATCGGACCAGTGTCAATGACATTGTCGTTTCCCACAGACGGCGCCAACCTGATGCTGCTTGTTTTTGGGTGTGGGGGCAATAGGTGTGATTTCTTGTAATTTGTGAAATGGAAGGGACGACACTGCCGTTGATCTGACCCTCGAGCTGTACGTTCGGCTCGAGATAGCGAGGGAGTGGTAGAGGCTGGGTGCTCGGCTCGGATCTTCGTAGCTCAGTGTGGATCTCACTGGCTCGGCTCGGATCTCGATACCTACACAATGCCTAGAAACACCGAGAGAGTTCCCGACGATAGGCCCTCCGGCGATCTAGTTAGTCACTAAGAAAGCAACAATAGCTAGGATTCAGAGTGGAAAAAGTTTATTACCTGCAGAAGGAAGGAGGGGGCCTGGTATTTATAGGCAGGGGCTAACGGGTCTCTAGCCTTGGTGGGCCGGGTTAGACCCGTTAGCTAGTGGGCCTCAGCCGACAGAAGCCCGTTTGATCCGTTTTGACCCAATGACCACAGGAGTGCGAAATCTTAAGAGATCTGATGACCCAGATGGGGCCATGTCTTGTACACCATATTAGTTCTCTCCCATTAAATGCTCGCCCCAAGCCGAGCTGAAGTCGCTCGCCAGTCCTACTCCCTTCGCCATGTGGGGGATGGACCTGGTCGGCCCTTTTCCATAGGCTACCGGCCAAAGGCAATTCGTCATCGTGGCCATCGACTAATTTACCAAGTGGGTCGAGGCAGAAACCCTTGCTACGATCACCGAGCATCAGGCTTAATAATTCTTCTTGAAACACATAGTCTGTCAGCACAGTATCTCGCACATGCTAGTAGGATTGGCATTCGGGTCGACTGGGCCGAGTCGGGTCAGACCCGCTCGGGTTGAAGGTTGACTTGGGCGGGTTCGGGTCGGGTCGGAGGCTTAACCGGGTCGGGTCGAAGAGCTGAATTCGCAACCCGCCCAACCCGTGAACCCTTTCTGGTCCAACCCGGGTCGGTTCAGGTCGGGTCGCGGGTTGGCTCGGTTAGAGAGTGATTTTTTTACTTCATAATTTTAATAATAAACATTAAAAATCGTAATAATAATAATAAAATTAAAAGAGTGAAATTGCCAAAAACAATGATATATTATTCATATGATTTGAAGTTATACAAGTTTCACAATTTGTAATAAGAAATAAAGATTTCACAAATTTGTTTTATACACTAACAAATTTCTTATATACAATTCAATTTACTTCAATTTTCCTAATTTGAAATAACAAGCAAAGATTTAATACAATTTTTTATCTGTTTACAATTGTCTTCAATTTGATGGCCTTCAATTTGTTGTTGTTGACTTGTTGTTGTTGGTCTTGAATTCTTCGTTTTGGTTGCTATTGTTGTTATTGTTGTTGTTCCTCCGGCGAGTTGCTCTCACTTATGGACGTACATAATATTTTTCCTTGTGTCCTATCTTCAGCCTTCAGCCAGTCTTCTGTGCAAACGAGCATCTCTAACGATTGGGGCTTCAAGCGATTCCTGTAATCAGTTAGAACCCTGCCTTTGAAGAAAATGCACTTTCAGAAGCAACTGTAGAGACATGAGGAGTTAGTAGATCTTTAGTCATATATTTAAGAATACTATATGTGTGTTCATGGTCTTTCCACCATTATAAAATATTTAGTGAAGAAACAGAAGACTCAGAATCTTGTTGGTTATACCAATTTAATTCATTTGGTTGATTAGTTCTAGGTTTTTTGGATTGAATTTGTGCAAGTAAATTAAATGTTCTATCATCAAATTTACTCTTACCCTTACCTTTAGAAGTAGCAGAAGAAGAACTAACTACAGAAGTTGTACTACTAGAAGCAAAAGATCTATCATAATAGTCATACAAGTTATTTAATATAGATTCAAATTTAACTAAAAAAGAAGCGCAATCAATTTCAGTTTCTTCATCCCCAAGTAAATTAAAAAAATATTTCAATCAAACTCTTCGTACCTTCTAATTTGATACGAGGATCCATAACGGTAGCAACACAAAACAACATAGGATGAGGATTAAAATACTTCAAAAATTTTGTGTATGCAGGTTTGACAATATCCCCAACAAAAGCAGCATTTAATATTTCGTTAAAAGTTTGCATCATAGTAACTATTAAAATAAAAATGCTACTAGAAGTAGATTCATATGATTTTGAAAATTTTAAAGTTATGGTTTTAAAAGGTTCTAAAAATTTCAACAAAGATTCGGCAAAATACCAATCGGGGGGAGTCATTTCAAAATTTGGCATATTTTTTGCGATACAAAAATTATTTATACTTGCTTCATATTCAGTAAAAACATGTAGTAAATCAAAAGTAGAGTTCCATCGGTGTTTAACTTCCTTTGGAAATTTCTAAAAGGTACATTTGAAATCCTACACCAATTTTTCCATTCTTGAAATACGGTGCCACTTAATGCAATAAAATGTACACAATTTCTAATTTTAAGTATATATGGATCGGCTATTTTTAATGCATCTTGAACGCATAAATTTAAAATATGACATGCACATCTAACATGAAAAATATTGTCAAATGGAGGGTTTAATACGGATTTTAAAATACTAATTTATGCATTGTTGTTAGATGCATTATCAAAACTAATACACATAATTTTATCGCGAATATGAAAAACATCACAAATTTCTAAAATACGGTTTGCTATTTCAACGTCACTATGGGGATAGGGCAACGCGGCAAGTGATATGACTCTTTTTTGAAGAATCCAATCACTGTCGATCCAATGACAGGTTATTCTCATCATTGGACAACCCGTCCAACAATCCGAACTTAAACTAACTCTACAAGTTAAACTCTATAAAATTGCAATCAAAGCATCATTCATTTCATTATACATTTTAAAACAATCAGATTTGCAAGTATTTCTCGGGATTCTTCTGAAATGAGGGTTTAAGGCCGTTTGATTAAAATTTTCTAAGTTCCTACTCTCGAAATTGGAAAATGGAAACTCGTCCTTTATTACTAATTGGGCCATTTTCCGATGAACAAGATTGGGATCATAAGGGTGGTTATCAACTAGACCGCTCCTAGGGTGGATTTTTTGTTGGACGGGTAGGTCAACAAGAAGATCTCTATGCACACTTAGGATGTGTCGCTTAATTGTACCCGTGCCCTCACCCCTCTTTCATTTGTATTGCTTAGAACATGTTTTACAAACTTTTAAACCTATACCCGCAGTTTCTTCGTCCGGGATATAATCGTAAAATTTATGTCAATCACTACTCTCCCCTCTAGTTTTCCTACCACTAGGGGTTGTGTTGTTTTAATTGCTTGTTGTTGTGGTTCTTCTTCTAATTGTATGTCTCCTATAAACTCATCGTGTGTACCCCATTGTTGGGTAGGAGGATCATGGTACACTTCGGCGGGCTCATTATGTGGGACAATTGGTGGCCTACGGGAATTGCCGGTGGAATCTTGCCCACTTTGGCTACGACCGCTACCGCATGATCTAGACATGTTTATATGTAGTAGTGTATGTAAAAAAAAACTACACAATGTAGGGGCGATAAGTTACGGAAAAAAAAAACTAGAAAACAAGGGGTTGTGAGAGAGAAGATCAAAAAACCAATATTCAAATAAGATACCAAAAATTATAACTACAAAAATAATAAAAATTGAAGAGAGAGATATGAAATTTTGATACCGTTCACCGTGGATACGCGTATATAAAAAAACCCGTGAAAATAAGAATAGAAGTAGAAGTAGAAATCCAGAATTGAAGGTTCGAGGAGAGCGTGGATGAGAGTTGAAGACTTGATCACTTGGAGTTGGAGGAGAGTTGAACACTTGAAGACGTTGTTGAATTTTGAGTTCGATACGATCAGAATTTAATCATGTATATGTCTTGCTACCTTGTTTGTTCAATTGTTCACAAATTGAAATTAATTGAATAATAATAATAGAGAGAGTAAGAGAGTAAGGTGTGAATTTTTTGTTTGAGTTTTGGGGTATTTATAGGGTTAAATAAACACAAAAAACCACCAAAAACAGCTTGAAGAGCCGTTGACAACGGCTCTGTTGTACAGTAACGGTCTTGCGACCGTTGGACCCACGGGTCAACGGTCGACCCGGTGCAGGTCGAACGTTTGACCCGTACGGGTCAAACGGTTCGCAACCCATGGGTTGGCGGGCAGGTTGGCCTATTTTTCGCGAGTTATCGGGTCGGGTTATACGGGTTGGCTTCGGTGTTTTCGCAACCCGGGTCGACCCGTTAACGTTAACGGGTTCGACCCGAACCCGAACAGGGGTTTCGCGGGCCGGGTTAAACAGGCGGGTCGTAGGCGATTCGCAGGTCGACCCGACCTATTTCCATCCCTACGTGCTAGTCACCGATAACGGAACCCTATTCGCCAGCAAAAATTTTCGAAAGTTTTGTGAAGACCTCGGCATTCAGCAGCGCTTCAAATCAATCTTTCATCCCTAGTTGAACGGCCAAGCAGAAAACATCATCTGTCAAATTCTCGATGGCCTCAAGAAGCGGTTGGATCAATCACCCAAGGGTTTATGGGTCGAAGAGCTATCAAGTGTCCTTTGGTCACACCGGACTACCAAGAGAATTCCTACCGGTGAGTCCCTGTTCAACCTGGCATACGAAACCAATGTGGTTATCCCTCTCGAAGTTTGCCTTCCTTTGCCGAGGTACATGGGCTTCAACGAAGAATCAAACTCGAGCGACCTCGGGGAAAACCTCGACCTCATTGACGAGGTACGCAAAAGATCCACCATCCGATGGGCCACATATCAGCACCGAGTTGAGAGCCTTTACAACAAAAAAGTCCGACCGGCCAACATCAAGGAAGGGGACCTCGTACTCCGAAAACTAGCAATCTCCCAACCCATATCTAGAGGCAAGTTCGCCCCCAATTGGAAAGGCCTGTATAAGGTATCCCAAGTGGTACGGCCGGGTATGTACCGCCTCGAAGACCTGGGGGCAGGATGGTTAAGAGGCCCTGGAATGCGGAGCACCTCATAAAGTTTCAAGAGGGAAAGTGAAGGAGAGTCCACTATTGATTTTTGTTGAAAACCTTGTTGGAACAAATCAAAGTCTTCAACCCCTAACCCTCGGCTCGGATTATCCTATAGCCATCGGGTCGGATTATCCTTCAAGGGGTTCTTCAACCCCTCACATCATCGCCACTCGGCTTGAACTTCGAGCATCCATTAGGGATTTCTCAATCCCTCAACCTCCTAGCCCTCGGCTCGGATTATCCTTCGAGGGGTTCTTCAACCTCTCATGTCCTCGCCACTCGGTTTGGACTTCGAGCACCCATGAGGGATTTCTCAATCCCTCAAACTCCTAGCCCTCGGCTCGGATTATCCTTCGAGGGTTTCTTCAACCCATCACGTCCTCGCCACTCGGCTTAGACTTCGAGCACCCATGAGGGACTTCTCAATCCCTCAAACTCCCAGCCCTCGGCTCGGATTATCCTTTGAGGGGTTCCTCAACCCCTCACGTCCTCACAACTTGGCTTGGACTTCGAGCACCCATGAGGAATTTCTCAATCCCTTAAACTCCTAGCCATCGGCTCGGATTGTCCTTCAAGTGGTTCCTCAACCCCTCACGTCCTCACCACTCAGCTTGGACTTTGAACACCCATGAGGGATTTCTCAATTCCTCAAAACTCCTAGCCTTCGACTCAGACTATCCTTCGAGGGGTTCTTCAACCCCTCACGCCCTCGCCATTCGGCTTGGACTTTAATCACCCATGAGGTATTTCTCAATCCCTCAAAACTCCTAACCTTAGGCTCGGATTATCCTTCGAGGTGTTCTTCAACTCCACACGTCCTCGCCACTCGGCTTGGACTTCGAACAAAGGCCTACCCTTCTCACTAGATGGTGGTACTCGTCATTCGGCTCGTACTTCGAGCACCCACGAGGGATAGGTCTTCAACTCCTAGCCCTCAGCTCGGATTCATCCACGCAGGGTTTTTCATCCCCTCATATCCTCGCCACTCGGCTTAGACTTTGAGCATCTATGGGGGTTTCATCAAACAACCAAGTCTTAAACCATCGGCTTAGACTTTAGCTAACCCCCCAAGCCAAAAATTTCATCCAGATTTACGGCCCTCGCCCGTGGCGAGAACCGCCGATCCCCGAACCACGTCAAGGACCTATCCTCGGAAATAAGAAGTAAGCACATGGAAAAAGAACTGGTCAAAGCAAGACAATCGTCTTCTCAGTATTATTTCATCCAAGGACATTGCATCGTTACAAAGGAAAGCTTCATTACATTGGTCAAACTTAGCCTAGGGCTCCTGTATCAGAGCCACGGGGTTAATACAAACAAGATCAAGTACGACCGACCGAGTTGGCTCTTTTGCCGGATCGCGAGGTGTCGCCAAGGGGGACACACTGGCAACCGAACTCTGCGCATCACAAGGCCTCGCCGGCCTAATCCTTGCGGTCGACAATGAAGCACCGTCAGTAGGACGAGCGCCAGTAAAGGAGACAGATCGGGACTCAGACAACCCGAGAATTATCTTATACCGTTGCACCTCCAACTCCTTCTCCACAATAACCTCACAAAGAAAATACTCAGATGACGGCCGTTCAGAAGAGGTACTAGCCATCGAAAATGGAGCTCCAGTGGGGTCCAGGTCCCGGTCGGATATCAGCTTCTTTAATCGTGCCAGCTCCAGGATGAGTCCCTTGGACTTGTCCATAAAGTATTGGACGACAGACTCTCGGTCGCGAGCCTCCATACGCCACCGAGTCAAAGCTAACTCCATGGCCAAGATCATACCTCTCAGCCGGCCCATCTTCGCGTCACCAAGGTTTACCCTCGGGGTCGCAGTCATCTGCCAAATAAACAAATAATATCACTTTGGGCCGCCACACTTGGCCTAAAAATCAAGCCAAAAATTCAAATTCATTCAAGTCAAAAGGTTCGGCCAAAACACTTTTCATTACTCAAAATAGTAATTGTACAAAAATGTGGTGATCAGTTCGCTTTCGGCTATTACAAAAAATGCAAACGAAAATGAGGGGAGAAAAAGGACATAACAAGGACTACTGCTATCCCACCTCTTCCTCGATCTGCTGTTCAGGGTTGGGCTCGTCGCCCGCGGCATCATCACCACCACCCTCGGGAGTCAACGGAAGCTCTGGCACGACCATGTTATAGTGGAAGCTGCTCAGGTCCAACTCCAGATGATAGTGCTTGACATGCCGGATCACCCGGGCGTAGAATACGTCCTGGGCCTTGATGACTTTATCCATCCCGGCCGTCCTCATCTCCTCCACTTGCTCGTTGCCCTCCTTCCTTAGCTCGATCATTTTCTTCGTATAGGCGTTGTCCTGGCTTGCCAACTCCGCCCGAATAGCTTGGATTTGGCCCTCGAGCTCCGTCTTCTCCAACTTAAGGTTTTTCGCCTCCCGCTTGAAATGCTGGGTATTCCTCGTTTTGGTTCTTCGGCTCCCGCTGTTGTAGCTTCATCGGCTGAGGGCCCTCTGCGCAGGCTTACAACTGATGGAAACAGACTTAGAAAATGTGTGAAAAGTATAACACAACCAACTACCATTTTACATGAACGCTCGCCAGAGCTCACTTCATGTAGGAGGACTCGATGGTGTCGCACTCCCGGGCCTTCCGATCTCGGGGTAGAACGATATTCTCAACCATCTCGATCACCACCGATCCATCTTACACGATATCCCCAACCTTGACGGCCCAGTCTAGCGCCCATGGCCGCAGGCCCACCTCACAGACAATCTGCTCGGCCGACGGAGCGACTGGAGAAATGCCGCCCCTCACCACCTCGATGACCCTCTGGCTGCTGGAGCCGGGGACTGATTTGGAGCTCTTGTGCTTCTTCGGCATCAGATTGGGGGGGGGGGGTTACTCCTTAACCCCCTCGGAGGGGGCTCTCCCGTGCTTCTTATGCTGGGGTCAATTGGCCTTCTCGGCCGTTTTTTTCTTCAACAGACTTCCGTAATAAACGGGTGAAATGGCAGTCGCAAGCCGGAACAGAAGGCATCCACTGGAAACATACAGAAATAGGGTGCCAATTTGTCCATGGGACGGACCCCGGGGCTGGGGATCAGCAACTATACTCATGGCTGATAAAGTAATTCACGCGGATGACGGGAAGGTCGTTCACAGTAAGAATGGTCGGCACCTTGTCCATAGCTATTTTCTGTCTACTGGGCGAGGAAGCCTCCACATCATCGTCAACACCCCATTTGTATCGGACCAACTCCTCAACATCGTCCGGATACATTCGGATAGAGCACGGCTGGACTTCGAAGTGGACCTCAAGGTTAACTACAGGAACCGTGTCCGAATTTTCCGGCATAACCCACCTTGTCTTCCTCCTTCGAACTCGACGACCCCTCGGGGGAGAGGGCATCGCCAGAGGGGGCAGGCTGTTTTCCTCGGACGAAGCATCATCCCTTCCTTCGTCACAATCCTCAACCACTACCACCTGCTCTTCGCCTCCCTCGTGCCACTACCACCTCCTCTTCGCCCCTGTCGATGACTGTAACACCCCAAATTTTTTTTTTTTTTTTTTCAAAACTAAGTCTCCAAATTCAATTCTTTCAATTTCTATATCTCTTTAATCATAAACTAAGAAAGTTATATTTCAGGAAAAATTTTGGCAGAGTCTCCCCTGTAAATTTTGCCCCGAAACACAAAAAGCTTACGGAATTCTGCTCAAAATTCCGTAGCTCACAAAATATACAATAAATTTACGGGCTCCCCAGGCCAAAATGAGCAGAAACATACAGGCAATAATATATAATGCTCTGGGGGCCAAACTCATAACGAATTATTAAATATCAAATAAAAAACATAAATTTCTTTGAAAACGAGGTAAAATTTTTAGAAAAGTCTTTGTAAAACTTACCATAGAGTCCGGTACTCCACAACGACATGGGTACGGGTCACAAACATACCACACCACCCCACACTACACTCATCATCATCATATACCTGCTTATACATCCATAATACAATTTAAATCATAAATTTCACTATTCCTATAACTAAATAATACAAATTTTTAAAATAAAAAGTTATACTATCACTCCACGCCTCACCTCTGCACTGATGAGAACCTGCAACAGTGGGGGATCTAGGGTAGTCCTCAGACTCCCCTAACCCCCCAAAACACTAAGGGGTCACCACATATCACATCCCATAGCCGGTAGCTTGGGTAATAATCACTGTACCTCAAACACACAGTTTGGGTAATATCACATTACATAGCTTGATTATTAATTTCACTTCAATCACTTATCATCTTTACTTCACTTTATTTCTCATTTCTATTAATCATTACCACTATTATATCCATTCACCCTGCGAATTATGCCAAGGCAGGTAGTTCCCACAATTTCCACTGACATTGCGGGCAGGTAGTTCCTTGACACAATTCCAAGGTACAACTCATATCAACTGTATTTTACTTAAATGATCACACACATAATACAATTACTCCATATTATTCATGATAACACATCTCTTTTATTATTTCCAAAATAAATGATCACACACATAATACAATTACTCCATATTATTCATGATAACACATCTCTTTTATTATTTCCAAAATAAATGATCACACACATAATACAATTACTCCATATTATTCATGATAACACATCTCTTTTATTATTTCCATCTTAAATTAATCACAAGCGGCATTTATCACTTCTTTTCATATATTAACTCATAGCACGTTCACTTTCACATTTACTTCATTCACACAATTTTCCTTTCCACACACAGTTCACATTTCACTATCCACTTTCTTTTCCACGCACAATTCACAATTTACTATCCACTTTCTTTTCCCACGCAATTCACATTTTACCATTCACTTTCTTTTCCACGCACAATTCACATTTTACTATCCACTTCCTCTTACTACCACATCTATTATTAACACTTATTTATTTTATTAGTTTGTCGACCAGTGAGCCACAGTATCCCAACATACTGAAAGCCGACAGCCCAGTAAACACGCGGTCCGATGCTCACACAGAGTCTTACTCGTCCGAGGCTACGTCTTCCTCCTAGCCGAACTAGCGAGGGAAAAACCACGCCCCAGGTAAACTGGGTACTTCCTCGCGACGTCTGTCATCGAGGGAAAAACCACGCCCCAGGTAAACTGGGTACTTCCTCCCAGCCGATAGCCAGGAAGGAAAAACCACGCCCCAGATAAACTGGGTACTTCCTCGCGACGTCTGTCATCGAGGGAAAATCCACGCCCCAGGTAAACTGGGTACTTCCTCCCAGCCGATAGCCAGGAGGGAAAAACCACGCCCCAGATAAACTGGGTTCTTCCTCGCGACGGCTGTCATCGAGGGAAACCGGGCCTCAAGCCGATAGCTTGGGTGATAAAATCCACTTACCCCAAACATAGTTTGGGTCCACTTACCCCAAGCCGGTCCTTGGGTATTAGGAGGTCTAGCCCAAACCCCCAGGATTGCTGTAGGTACTGGTCAACAAAGCCATTTGTTATATCATCTTTTCATCTTATTGAATAAACACAAAGCATCACAGCTTTTATTTGCACAATAGCCACATTCTTGACTTTAATCATGTGAATAAAAACACATTTTATTAACACTTACCATCTCACCTTTTATCTTGCATTTGATGCACATATGATATTCACGATATAATTAACATCTCAGTATATCACAGATATACACACCATGTTATTTATTTTGCCATAACATCACCCATTATAAATACCATACTATTTACTACTTCATTAAATCACCCATAAACATACACCAAGTTATATCGTAAATAAAAGAATTATAAGACGTTAGTCTGTATCGTAAGCATATCAAAATATATAAATCATCACAGAATAATATCATATTGTTGCCCATTATTTCACTTCGAACACATTTAAAATGTAAACACGTATCCAATTATTAATTTCATTCACTATTGTATCACACGTCATAATCATCTATCTATATATTACAAATATACCCCACACATGCGGGTGTCCCAGACAAAGAGGCCAAAATTAATTATTTCCTCTAATTAAATCTCATAATATCCAATTATAGCATACTAGGTCATACACCTTATTTCATGCAAGTAAAATCACCTATAAGGGTTTATATGTCCCAAAACATGCCCAAAACATGCATTATAAATACACGAATTTCCAACACATGATCACAATCACTAATTTCGTCCAATTACATCATATAACCTCCATCCATAACATGCTAGCCCATACACAAGGCTCCGCATATGCCAAAATTACCTATATCGGCCTAGATACCCAAAAACATGCACGAAACATGCACGGGGCGGAAATATGCATAAACAATTCAATATATTTAGTTTTTATACTTCAACACGTCACATTAACCCATAATATAGGTTTTATATACTTAGAATAGTTAATTTCATCAAATATCTCAAAATTCCATTTTCGGGCCTTAAAAATCCGTACTTTTCGGAAAATTGAATTTTTAGCATAACTTCTATCAAATATATCGAAATGCCACGAAATTTGGCCACAATATAGAATATACCTAATTACAACATACTCACCTGACGGCTCGAGCAAACGATGTCCCACGTCCGTCCTGTAGCCAGTCGAAGTTCGACTTTTTCCTCCTAATTGAAAAATTATAGAACCGATTAGTTTAAAACTCAAAACTCAACTTACGGATCTCCAAATTTGAATCGGTCTTCACCCACACGTCACAAATGACATATGTAGGTGTGCTACATCGATAGATTTCGAATTCGGGTTCTAATACAAATACTCCCTTATTGATCGGAGGCTTCCTACTAAGAAAAATTCACATTTTCTAAATTCCTTAATCCCCTTCGTCCTAATCTCACATATTAGGGTTAATAATAATAATAAGACTCAACTACACCTCCGAACCCATCAAATTCTCACTAAATCTCGCTCGGGCATTTCAAAGAACACCCGGCGTGCACTTTTCACCTATAGTCTATTTCACTCAATTTAATTGAGCTTAAGCCTATAAAAATCATCCTAAATTTATATTAATACTTCCATAATACTCTACACCCTCATATGCATTTTCTATAATTATTTGGATCGAGTTTTCTACCCGATTTCATAAACTCCATAATTTGAGTTTATGCCAAAATCACTACTTCCCATTTTATTCTAATGGCTCACTAAAATTTTTACCACCATCTAAAGGATATTTCTAATATATATATATCTCTATTTTACAAATCCAAAATCCTAATTTACTAACAACTTGTAATTTTTCTAACAATCCACTAATTCCCTAAATCTTCCACTTCCAACACCTCTAAATCTCTCTACCATCATAATCCTATTCAATAAAACTAACCACACTAAATTTTATACGAATAAATAAATTAGGGTATACCTTTTCGGAACCCTTTTGAAAATCTGACACTTCCACGATGTAGAGAACCCCTCAATTAGCATACTCCTCAATTTAATTCGAATTTGGTGGAGAAACGAAGTGGATTGGAGGAGAGAGGGAGAGACCGAAGTAGGGTTCGGTCTGGCTTCGATCGGATCAGAAAAGAAAGAAAGAAGGGAGAAGGAAGAAGGAGAGAAAAGTGAGGGGTTTTAAGAAAATAATTTCCAAACTGATCCACTATGGAAAATAATTACCAAACTGGTCCACTTTTGAAAATATTTACCAAAATTAGTCCATAACTGGTCTATTTTCGAAAATATTTGGATTGAGGACAAATTACACTAAGGTGTTTTACCATTATAGTAGTAGAGATAAAATTATAATAATAATAATATTTTTATAAATGGATATTTACAAATAGACCCCTAGACCTCCAAAATATTTCAAGTAAACCCAACTCTTTTCTTTAATAGCATCAACAATACAAAATACATTGCAATTATCTCGCAATAATCCTTCAAAATTATAAAATAAAACAAACAATATTTATTCACATAAAATCTCGACTCATGGCTTCAATATATAGCAATAATACCAACCTACCATAAATATCCCTACCGATATCAATATTTAAATAAAATATATCAAAAATAATTTTCACCACTCAAAATATATTAAAAACAGACATTTTCGATATTTTAAAAATTCGAGGTGTTACAATGACTTCGACCCCCTCGTCACCTTCTATCATGGGCTCGTCCTCTTCTGAGTCACTCAACTCTACTACGAAGGGCCTCTTACTGCGTAGTGGCTCGACGTCGTGAACCTCCTTTGATCCCCGTGATGATGAGTCAGAAAAGTGCGGCCCCTCATCCTGACCCGAGGTGGTGACGGACGAATCAGACTAAGCCCTTGACTTATTCAAAAATAAAGCTAACTAACCAGTTTGAAGAGCGGAGGAGGAAGTCGAAAAACTCATCGCTGGTGACTGAACTGCGCTAGAAGAGAAGATTTGGGAATTTGGGGGGAGAAAGCAAAGGTGAGAAATGAGGAGAGGGGTGTGGATATATAGCAAACCAGTGATTCCTCGAATTCTGGAAAAAAAAACGTCACCATTTGCACGTGTCACCACCCTATTGGTCCACATACGGTCCGAATTCCCAAGACCCAAACGCTCGAGGCCCGGCGTACACCTCAGACATGCCAAACACCTAACCACACTTATGGCCAGGAAATTGCCTCACAAGCACAAAGCTTCTGACTCGACGCTCGGCATGGATCTTGAGCATCCACCTAGCTTTTCCAAAAAGCTGCCTCTCAAGCCCAAGGCTTTTGGCTCGACGCTTGGCATGGATCTCGAGCATCCACATGGCTTTTCCACAAAGCTACCTCTCAAGCCCCAAGGCTTCTGGCTCGATGCTCGACATTGATCTCGAACATCCACCTAGCTTTTCCACAAAGCTGCCTTTCAAGCCCAAGGCTTCTGGCTCGACGCTTGTCATGGATCTCGAGCATCCACCTAGCTTTTCCACAAAGTTGCCTATCAAATTCAAGGCTTTTGGCTCGGAGCTCGGCATGGACTTCGAGCATCAACATAGCTTCTCTCATTAAAATGCCTCGCTCGAGGCGCTCGACGCCGACCCTCCAAGCTTGGAGCTCGACATGGACTTCAAGCACCCACAGAGCTTCTCCCATTAAAATACCTCACTTGAGGCGCTCGACACTGACCCTCCAAGCTCGGAGCTCCGCATGGGCTTCGAGCATCAACATGGCTTCTCTCATTAATTGCAACGCTCGAGGCGCTCGACGTCGACCCTCCAAGATCAGAGCTTGGGATGGACTTTGAGCACCCACATTGCTTCTCCCATTAAAATGCCTCACTCAAGGCGCTTGACGCCGACCCTCCAAGCTCGGAGCTCGGCATGGACTTCGAGTATTAACATGGCTTCTCTCGTTAAAAGCCTCGCTCGACGCCAACTCTTCGGACTCCACGCTCGGCGCCAAGCCTCCAATTTCCACGCTCGGCGTTTACCCAACCAGCTCGACACTCGGCACCGACCCTGCGGAATCGACGCTCGGCGCCGACCCTGCGGGTTCGACGCTTGGCACCTACCCTTCAAGCTCGGCCATCGGCCTTCAGCCTACATTGCGATCGACTCAGAAAAACTCCAGTTACTCCTCAGGGACTCACCAAATCTTTGCCAAATACTCCCCTCCGCTCTTCCCATAGAGACAAACTACTCATACGCGGCTGGCCTACACAGCCCTCTAGGAGTGGGGGGCTTATGATGTGGCCCAATCAGGGTCTTCGGATCTCCTCAGATTTTGCTCGTCGAAGATCATCAAGTCAACAAAGTCCAATGAGCTTCTGCCAACTCAGGCCCACAGGCAAACGGGTCCGACCTGGCCCGTTATGATCCCAGACCCATTTACCCATGCCTATAAATACTAGACCCCCTCCTCCTTTCAAAGGTAATGATTTTTTCCCCTTCTGAACCCTAGTTGCCCGGTCTCTTTTCTGTGACTGACTAGGCCGTCGGAGAGCCTATCGCCGGGACTTCTTCCAGTGTTTCTAGGCCTTTTGTAGGTACTCCGGCCGACCGAGCTTCCAGTCTCCTGAACAAGCTACCAGCCTTAAAGAACCGACTCGAACTCATATCGAGATCAGCCCCTTTCACCTTACAAATTACAAGAACTCACACATGTTACCCCCACACTAAAAAACATGCAGCATCAGGTTTGTTTCGTCTGTGGGAAACATTTGACTCAACCCAGAGCTCGGATCTCTCTTAAAGCCAAGCCCTCCTATGGCTCCCAAAGCCAGAAGAGCCTTCACCGCTGGACGTCATCCAAACCCTCCTTCGTCGAAGAGCCTTCACCGCTGGACGTTGTGAACAATCTGGGATCCAACCGGCCACTCGTCAATGGTGCAGCAAGATACGAACCGAGCACTGCACACTCGAAAGCACGCAATAATCGGAAGACCCCCTGATTGACCTTTGGCTCCACCTCTGCCGATCACAGGGTTAGGCAGTCCTTTCCAACCTAGCTCTGATGCATACCACCCTCCAATCCCGAAGCAACCACAGGCGCTCTTCCAGAAAAGGTCCACCTCCGCTCCGTCCGAACGAACATGCTCCAGTCACGAGAGCCGAGTTTAAAAGAGACCTTTGTGTCATTTGTAGCATCAATTATAATGATGGAGATGACCTTATTGTCATTATTTTAAAAATTTTGGTGCTATCTAAGTATTACTAGCAATTTACACATGCGATGCATGTCTTAATAAATATAGTTTTTTTAAAGTAAAAAATTCAGACATGGTTTGGGCTTGAATCTAAGACATCCTTTATAATGGTTATGCACATGCGTTATACGTGTTGATACAAATGACACTAAGGTCTTCTCCCATTATAATTGAAGTTGCTTGTTTTTTAGTGTGGGGCAACAAGTGTGAGTTCTTCGGTTGCTTGTTCGTTTGGACCTTAGTGTCACGAGAGCCGAGCCGAGTTCTTGTGCATCGCAATTATAATGGAAGAAGACCTTAGTAAAATTTGTAAATCTATCAACATGTGTAACGCATGTGCATAACCATTATAAAGGATGTCTTAGATTCAAGCCCAAACCATGTCTGAATTTTTACTTTAAAAAAACTATATTTATTAAGACGTGCATTGCATGTGCAGATTACTAGTGATACATATATAGCACCCGAAATATTAAAACATGACCCCAAAAAATCTACCATGAAGGTATGTTAATTTTTTAACGGAAAGAGTGTTAAATTACAAAAATAACCTCATGCCACCAAAATGTCTTTTATTCATTTTTTTAGTTTTCTTGGTTTGATTTTTTTAGAATTTTTGTGCAGATGAAGGTGATGGTGATGGGTTTCATATGTGGTGGATATGGTGGTTGGAGTTGTTCGAAATGATGGAGATGGTGGAGATGGTGGTCGGTGGTGGTGATGGTGGTTGGAGATGATGGAGATGGTGGTTGGAGTTGTAAGAGATGATGATTTTCCTTTTTAAAAAAATAGTGCCAATCATCTCGCCGGACGAGGGAAGTCCACTACTTCTAGGTTTTGGCTTGTTTTAATTAATTATTCCGAACTAGCTAATTTTACCATGTCAGACGCATGCGACGTTTCACAATAACATGTGTAACTTTTGACTTTTTTATTATCGTCTTTGCTTATATATATATATATATATATATATATATATATATATATATATATATATATATATATATATATATATATATATATATAGTTGTTTCTTGCTAAAATGGTCTAGTTTCTTGTGCTTGAAAAAAGGCCTAGCGACAAAAAGCTCTTTATCATTATCTTTTTTTTTGGGGGGGGGGGGGGGGGGGGGGGCATTATATTTTTGTATATTAACTATCTACTCCATTTAAGATGACCATATTTCTCAATTAAAAATGCACATATTAGGGAGTTTCTTAATTTTTATCTCAACATAAATTCACGCAAAAGTTTCATTTCGTATACTTTCTTTTTGCTTTTGCAATTGCAATTAACATTATATTTCCTCCTTTCTCTGTGTATAACTTGAGTTTCTCATTACTTCTTCTTCCACCTCCATTCGCAACCACCTACAACACCTGTGTCACCTCCAAATACTTCAACCTACCGCCAACGCCTCCGTGTGCTCCACCTTAATTACTAATCCTAATCCCCAAAGTCACCAAACTGAAAAATTTGGAAAGAATTGGAGTTTGCGGTATGAGCAAATGAAATTAATGGAATTAGACACAAGATTCATGGTTTTGTAGCAAATTGGATTTGGATTGTTGTAATAATAATTTGATTTGGGGTTTTGGTTTTAACGAATAATTTAGAAAGAGGGTGTTAATGGAGAAGATGGCGGTGGTGGTGGTGATGGTAGCGGATTGACGATGTAGGTGGCAGTGGCAGTGCTGACGAACAAACAAGTGGGTGGGTGGTTTGGTTTGGGGATGTCATTAATGGAGCTCGAGAATTTGGGAAGAATAAGAACTAAGGGAGTGCGTATTTTTAATTAGGGGGTCGTAGTATTCTAGGTTGGATTGAGGATGAGGTGGGCTGGTGGTGCTGGTGATGGAGGATGGGTAAGCTGTGGAAGGCTAAGGCATGTGGAGAATACGACATGTGGTTGTGAACGAGAAGCTATGGTTGAGAAGAAGGCAAAAGAGAATATTGGCTTGGGAAATGAATTAATATCTCTAATTTCTAATCTCTAATATCTAATCTAATATTATAATGGGAGAGTTGGGGTTGTCATTTGTAGACAATCAACCAACCATTTAATCTCAACCATTCATTTTTAAGTAGGGGTTATATTAATTATTCATTTACTCAACTACTGTTAGTTACCATAATACCCTCAAAGTTTAAATTTATTTACGGCATAATTATTTACAAAAGTACACTCATATAAAATAAAAGTTGGTGCAGCTATGGATAATTTGTAAAGAGTATGTGATGAATAAAGAGAAGCCTCATGTTCGATGCCAGATTACGTCTTAGTATTCACTTTAATATAAACAAATATTAAAACGTGCATCGCATGTGCAGATTACTAGTTTGTTACAATTATTTTATTTAAAATTAATTAATAATAATTGCTTTGTGGCAGGGATTAGTAAGTATGCCATATCAGGTAGTGTTCAAAAATTAGTGAAAAAAGTAGTGGGTGTAGCATTAGTCTATAACATATGTATAAATAGATTTGCCATGTGGCAAAATACTTTAACACTGTTTTAATATAGATTTATGATAACGCCCCGAATTCTATATTTACCACGTGGCACAAGCAAATAAATCAAAACTCAACTTTATATATAAATGATCGATTATAGAGAATAAATATATATATGTTGTTTTTGGATATAGTTTTTAATAAGATTGAGCTTTAAGATTATTAATTTGTTTTTATTCTTGTTGTTAAGTATTATGATATTTATTTATGCTACCATCTACATGTTTACTCAATTTATTTATTCTTTTGTTAATTACCATAATATATCTTTATCGAAATGATCAATCTATCATAATATTTGATCACCTTTATTTTTTTTAAAGTTATTTATTTTTTGTTTTTCCCCCTTCATTATTATGGATAAGGGTGAAGGAAAATATATTTTTGTTTTATTAGAGAAAAGTGAGTCTCGTATTTATATAATAAAATTGTCCTCCTACAAAGTGATTATACTCATATGGTTTGGCTCTCGTAGAAGATCTACTCCGTCCATCATGTTTATCATGCTTATGTATGCATGTGTATAAAAACATAGTGGTTTGGAAGTCGTTTACCCATGCATCATGTTGTCCAATTTGTGGTACGATTTATAATGTTGTTGAAATCGTTTGTTTTTCAACAACTTGATGCATGAGTGAATTGCCTCATAATCATTTGATTTTTTATATACATACATCCATTAATATGATAAATATGATAGACAATGTGGATATTCCATGAGGGCCCCACAAAGTGAGTATAGTCGCTTTATGTGAGAGAAAAAGTTTATCATACAAATATGAAACTCACTTTTCTTTTTTTATTATGATTGTATATAATTCGGTGATTGAGAATCAACATTAATGATTTTCCTTTTTTTTTAGTATTAGAATTTTTATTTATGATACACCTCACATATTTGCTAAATTTGTTATTTTTTTTTGTGAAATTATTTCTTATGTTTATATATTTTATATTGATAGTCTCATGTTGTAATTGTCTATATTGTTGTAAACTTGCTAATAAAGAAATCATGTTTGGATTAATATTTCTAACTTTGGGAGTTACAATATCGATTTTGCTTTTTGTTTGGATAATATTTCCAACTTTGGGAGTTACAATATCGACTTTGCTTTTTAATATCGTCTCTGTTAATCGTTAATATTTTTTATTTATAAATGAGAGTAAATATATTTTTAAAAAAGTCAACTTACTAATATTTCAAAATTTGTTACTTAATTATAATTTTGATCATCATAAGACGAAAAAATATGATTTCATATTAGCATAATAAAATATTAAATATTAATCATCTATATAATAAAACACAAAGAAAGCTATCAAGTGGCTCTCCTTCGATCCCCAAAATTAAAGGCCAAGATCTATCCTTACAAAACATATTTTCCCCCCAAAAATTTTCCCCCAAAACTCAAATCCAAATCCCCACCCGAAACAACTTCTTTATTGATTTAATTATTTCTCTCTCTCTCTCTCTCTTCTATTCAAAAAATTAAGAAAACAAAAACTTAAAAAAAATTAAAAAAACTAAAAAACTAAAAAATTTAAAACTTTAATAATAATTCAAAAAAACCAAAAAATATATATATATCAAACACTTGTAAAAAAGTTATAAAAATATTTTAAAATTTTTTTTTTAAATATTTAAAAATTTTGAAATTTTTTAAAAATTATAATTTTGAAATTAAAAAAAACAAATTTTGGAATTTTGGAATTTTGAACTTTTGAATAGAAGAGAGAGAGAAACTATGGATAACATAACATATAAGAACTTTTAATGTATGTTTGGATATATAGGATTGGGATGACTGGAGTTTACCAGTGAAGGTGGCAAACTCTCCACTCAAGAAAGACAGATAAAGTAAATTTGTTATTTATCCTCTTTTTTATAAAGGTGCAATGGGGAGACAAAGTGGAGATAAAAAGAATGATTAGCTTGGATTAGAGTTTTGAGAACTTGATGTATTTCATTTTGGTTGAAATAATAATAAGAGGTATTTCAATTGCAAACTGAGTCTCAGACAAACAAAAGTTTAGATTATTGGTATTGTAGATACGTTCACACATGCAATTGTGTTACCATTGTATTTAGACATGCTCATAGTGGTTATGGGATTAAAGTAAGCTCTATAAAACCTACATGATAATGTCCGTGCATAACTATTATAAGCATCTAAAAATGATGCTGAAGTTAAAAAAATTCTATGCAGTGTTTCTAACAAATTATATGCATTCCAGATAAGTTCAAGCTAATGATCAAGAAGGCGATGGTTGAACTTAAAGGTAGATATACTGCTTTCTCATATAATATGTTTGCTACTTCAATTAATTTGCTGGAGCTCTAAAACTATTTTATATAATCAAACCAGATGCACTGTTTCGAAGACGTGTCGTAGGCACGTGTCAACGGGCAAACCTAGTTGAATAATAAACTTGTATTTTACACATGGAGTAACAAAATTATGGTAATTCACGTCTATAGTTTTATTTGTGATTTTTTTTGGGATCATATTATTTGTGAATCTTTACTACCGACAAATTAACTTGATTGATTTAATCTCAACCGCACATTTTGAAGTGAGTGTATTAATCATCAATTTACTCAGTTATTGTAGTTACCATAATATACTCAAAGTTCAAAATTATTTACAACATAATCATTTACGAAAGTGTCATTCATATAAAATAAAAGTTTGTGTCACTATGAATAATTTGCAAAGAGAAACCACTGAGCTGTAGGACTTTTTCGCCGTACTAGGCCACTTTTTGAAAATATTTGCGATTGTGGGCCAGTTTCGAAACTATTAGCGTCCGTGGGCTACTTGGTGCCACGTCGGCAACGACCTCAATTCTCATTGGCGGCCTCTTCAATTTGAAAGTCGCTAATGGGAATAGCGGTATATGTTTTAAAATATTTATAAATTCTTTTTGCTGTCGCTATTCTCACTATCGACCGATGCATATATGAGGTCGCTAATGGGATTAACGATATCAAATGAATGTACTGGGACACTTAGCGATTTTTATAGAAGTTCTGTTCTTTTGGGAGAAAAAAAATTAAAACTGAGGTCACTAATCCGAATAGCGACCTCAGTAGATGACTAATAAATCTCCCTGCTCTCTATAAGATTTGCAAAATAATCATTCAACAAAGGTCGCTATTGGGAATAACGACCTTAGTATACTTTGGTCGCTATGCGCAATAGCGACCTCAGTAGGAAACTCAATCTCCTTGTTCTTTGTAAAATTTACAAAACAGTCACATAACTAAACCCTCTATTCAGAATAGCGACCGTAGTACAATAAAGCTCTCGATTCGAAATAGCGACCTTTGTACAACTAAGGACACTATTCCAAATAACGACCTCAGTTTAAAAAATAAATTGATTGTTGTTTTTTCAGAGAGCAAAAGCTCTCTAGATTTTGTTAAGTGTTGGAATACTGTTCATTAAAAGTTGCTAATCCTATTAGGATTAACGACGTTATATATGTTTTGGTCGCTAATAGGAATAAAGACAGTAAACAATAATTTATTTGAAAAAAAAAATAGAGGCCGCCATTCCCATTAGCGATTTTAAAATGAAACATACCGCTGATGAGAATAACAACCGATGCTGACATGGCACCAAGTATCCCACGAACTAATAGTTTTGAAACTGGCCCATAATAAAAAATATTTTCAAAAAGTGCCTAGTACGGAAAAAACCGACCTGTAGTGTACTAAAAATGTCACGTATTGGAGGTTAGACTACGTCGTAGTCTTTACTTACAATTTTTTTAATAAAAGAATTTAGAAACTCAAGGAAAAAAGTGACGTGCAGCGCACGTACGGATATATCCATCCAATTTCTGCCGTATTTAATTAGATAGAAAGCAAAAGCAAAATGCTTCCAAACTCTCTCTCTCTCTCCACCGCACGAAAAGGCAAAGCTGCTGTTGACGACCCACTTCACCTCCTCCCTTCCCAAAGACCCCTCAAACCCCTACTTATTAACCAAACCTGCCACTGAAATCGGTGAAAACTCTCTTAAAATACGCCCGAGATTCAGGCAAACCTCTCTCTTGTTCTTCTCCTCCTCCTCCTCCAAACCCGATCCATCCTCAGTATTATCACTCCACAATTAAATCAAAACTAGTTAATTAAAACCGACAGAGAATTAGGGTTTCCAATTTTCAGATCCCGAATTGCTCGATCTCGTTCCTTTCTTCTCAGTCCATTTCAAGTCGGTGCGTCTGCTCAGATCGGATTCGGATTCGGGTCGGATCGGATCTATGGTCTTGGAAGCCGCTGACCGTACATGAGGGATTTTGTCTCGACTTTATGCTGGAGGGATTGCGGCTTTGTGATTCGGAGCAGGGGTAGATGGGGGAAATGCGGCTGATTAGTTATTGATTGACCAATTTCTTGATTTTCTTCAAGTTTTTTCTAAGAAGTTTTTTTGGGGGGTTTCGGTTGTTGAATAAAAGAGGGATTTTGAGATCTGCGAAGAGGAGAAGAGATGCAGCAAGATCAAAGGAAGAAGGTTATCTCTTAACTTTGAAATTTATTAGGTTTTTTAATATTTGAGAATTTATGTAGTATTATTAGTTTGGATAAAATTTCAAATTTGTTGGGGTTGAATTTGGTGATGTCGTGTGAATTTTGAAATAATTTAGAAAAGAGTGACTTTAGACTAATTGTAATATGTAAAATTTGTCACAAGATTCATGGGTAATTTGTCGTATTGTTTGGTTTGTAGGCGTTTTCAGTGTTTTTAGGAAATCAGAAATACAGGGATACCAATCTCTTTCAGAAAAAGGGGATTAAATGGGAAAAAGGGGATTGAACAGACCTCACCCTACTGTTTATTTATGTTTCCATGTTTTGCAATCTTGGGTATTTTTATGAAATCCGATTGTACAAATTTTCAATAGTCAATGGATCATTATTAAATTTGGAAAAAAGATGAAAACTGAATAATTGAGAGTATAATATTTGTCTCTATTGCTATGTATATGGGAGAGAGAATCGAATGACAAGATGAGAGGGCGAGAAACATAGTCTGGTCATGAATTATATTAGAATATAAGAGCATCTGGAGTCGCCTATACCCAAAATTTGGGTATTTGGCATATAGCAATAGAAATTTTGGAAATGAGTTGTAGTCGTCTAAACCCAAATTTTGCCATTTCTTCGATGGACGGAATAACTTATTCTGTGAGAGCAATTTTTTATATATTATATTTTTCCCAGAAAAAAAAAAGAACCAGACGGGATATCATATCCCATCCGAAAAAAGAATTTATGAATAAAAGAGTTAATGACCCATTATTATGAAGTATAGGCCTAAAGTATTGGATTTAAAAATCGAAAATGAGAACTATTCATGGCTTGGACGGGATATGATCTCGTTTTTTGATTTGTTTTTTAAATTTTAGAAAATCGATCGGACGGGATATCATATCCCGTCCGATCTATTTAATAAAAAAAACAAAAAACTCTTCGACGGAGGAGATATCATGTTCCGAATTCCAAATTTTGGCTTTTGCCATTTCTTCTCCCAAATTTGGTAGATAACTGTTCACCTCAAACCCCCAAAATGGGTATTTGGCCAACGACTGCAGTTGATTTTTGGTCAAATTATCCATTTTTTTGATATTTGGCCAACGACTACAGATGTTCTAAGTGACTAAAATTATGCAAAACCAATTTAAAATTTAAAAAAAAAGTATTCAAGAACTAAACCCTAACACTTATTGTAATCTAAGCCTAATCCTGACTCATAATTTGCATTATTCCATCTAGTGCAATGGTCTATAATTGAGTAAACATTATTTTCATGAGAATATAATGTGTCTTTATAACTTGTAAACAACTAAGCATGTTTTTAACATAGGAGAAATAAAAAGCATAGGATTTGACCTAAAAATAAAATTAGTGGGTACAAATTGTAGGTGTTCTTTAAAGAAATATTAGGGTTTTTTTAATTTAAATTTTTATAACTGACTTATAACCCTATGATTTATCAATTTATCCACTGAATTGTTTTCTCCAGCATAAGCTAGTCAATTCTACTCCGTCTTGATATTCTCTCTTTGAAGCTATTGATCGTTCCATAAGATAAGAGGTGTGGGATATTACCTGGATAAAATATCATTTGGAATTGGGGAATAGCAAAATATTTGATTTGTTTAATTTACTCGATTATTGGCTGTCATTACCTATTTAAAAGTGGATATTTAGCAATTTCTGTTTCTGTATTGTTAATAGACTCTTATAGGAACCAGAACGTTTTTTTCGCATGAAAACCTAGAAGTTATGCATGTGTTTTTTTACATTTATGTGGGGAATAGCAAAATATTTGGAGACCAATGATTGATTGCAATTTGCTATCAGGAGGCTTTAGATTTGGGATTGAACACATACACATCTTGTCAACAATGACAATATGCTGTTTGTATGTTGTGATGATGATGTTAAAAGTTGGATCTAAACTACCTATCATTTACTGATATGTAGGTACACCACAATAAGTTATTGAAACTCCTGCTTTTAAACCGAGTTAGTGCATCACAATGCTTTGTTGCATTAAAACCTAGTGGAGTTTACCCCTTATCTTCTGGTTAATAAAGCAGTATAAATGTTATTATTTTGCAGAATTCGCCTGAGATGGATTTTTTCTCTGAGTATGGAGATGCCAACCGATTCAAAATTCAGGAGGTTATAGGTAAAGGAAGCTATGGAGTGGTGTGTTCAGCTATTGATACACACACTGGGGAGAAAGTGGCAATCAAGAAGATACATGATATTTTTGAGCACATCTCTGATGCTGCTCGCATCCTCCGTGAGATCAAGCTTCTCAGGCTTCTAAGGCACCCTGATATTGTAGAGATTAAGCATATTATGCTACCTCCATCGAAAAGAGAATTCAAAGATATTTATGTTGTTTTCGAGCTCATGGAGTCAGATCTTCATCAAGTCATTAAAGCTAATGATGACTTGACAAAAGAACATTACCAGTTTTTTCTGTATCAGTTGTTACGCGCTCTTAAGTATATCCACACCGGTATGGTTATTTTTCCATCATTCCAAATGTTTCTGTTATGTGCTGCATATTCATGTTAATCTTATTTGAATATTTATATTTTCATATGACTGTAGAAAATAATTAAGTCCATATAGTTATCTTAATTGGTCTCAAAATTCTATTCCATCTGATTCTATCATGCAAAAACTGTTCAGTATCCCTATCAGTGCACACCAAGCCCCTGAGACTGGTAATGCACTTGTATCGAGCTTCCTAATAATTATGGTTGAAGGTGTTCCATGTCTATGGAAGCTCCAATTGCATCTTACTCAGTGCTTTGTTTGTGCATGCTTTGTTTGTTCACTGGATAGATGTTCTAGGTGTATCAAATGTTTTATTGGTTATGTCTATAATCTTGAGCATGTACTTCAACTTCACGTTGTTATGAATTTATTAGATTAAGTCCGATATAATGCTGAAAATCGGGTTCTTGTGTTTCTGTGCTTCACAGCTTATTCTTCAGGCTGTCATTAGCACCAATTTTGAATTCATTCTTCTGATTGTCTTTCATTCTACAAAGTAAAATTATGTCGTAAACTACCCCAAGGTGAATTCGAGCTTCAACTAATGAGAACGCTGTTACTGGATTAATACAACGGAAAATGTTTTATGAAAGGTGTCATTGGAAATATTAGTTGAAACCCCTACATCGTCATGCTGTAGAAGTTTCATTGCATTGGAAAGCAAATATTGCAATGATTTAGGGAGCGTACCATAGCTTTCATGAAAGTCATTGGTTACTATTTTTTCTAGTCATTATTTGGTGCATTTAAACAACAACAACGTCAACATCCAAAGCCTTTTATCATTTATCTGGCTGTGTGTCTTTCTCTCTATCTCTCTAGGTGGGATGGTCATCTCATTAAGTATGGATAGCATGCAATGTATAATAGCATGCCGTGAAGCTCGAAATAGCTTGCTATGTAATTTAACTCTATCCCTTCTGCTACGAAACTCACGTGCACCCATTTCCTACATAGCTCTACGCTATTTTTATGTAGCTCACGCGTACCCTTCTATTTATCTAAAAAACGGAAAAAAAAATGCCGAGTTATAAACACAAGTGATTTCTATCTTTTATTTGTATTTTTTTGTTTTTTGAAGTTTGAATTAGGGGTATTAGATTAGAGTCAGAAATGATAATCTACTTCATTCACTTTGTACTTCCATTTTATTTTCACGTTTATGTGTGTTCGTCTTCTTTCACTTTGTACTTCCATTTTATTTTCACGTTTATGTATGTTCGTGTTCTCAGCCCTGTAACTTGAAGTCTCGGTATTTCTTGTAATTTTAGGAATTTTTTTAGAATTTTTTTGGATAATTAATTTTAATTTTAGATTAAAAATAAAATCTCTTCATTGCTTACGGTTTGCTTTACGCTATTAACGCTTTGCGCTATTGGTGGCTTGAGCGCTATACTTATGCTATCACTATTTTCAACATTGATAGCTTGACCAATGTCAGCCACTCCGATGGAAATCCAGCGATTGGATTACCAACATAAGGAAGATAAGTGAACTAAAAGGATCTCTGGCGCTCAATCTCTCTCAATCTCTCTCTTACCTTTTCTCTCGCTCTCTCTAAGCTCTGTCATGTCCTTCTCTATTCTCTCTATCTACCTCAAAACACACCTTCATACTTCCGTTGATTTTCAGAGGAGCCTCTCCAAGAAAGGGATTAGAAGATCAAGTCTACTGTTGAGAAAGCGGAGCAATTGATAGGCGAATCAAGTACTCATCTTTATGTCTGGAAACTGGAGAGACAGAGGGGTCAGATTAAGCCACAACAAAGAATTGTTGGGTTCAAAATTTTCCACTAATATTTCCGCAACTTCAGCATTCAATTGAAAGAATTCATACCTTCTTGGGGTAGCATTTGCGTAGCATGGTATTATTAGTAGTGGCTAGGCTTAGGAAAAGCTTCTTGTTGACCGCGATCTATAAAGCCTAGGTTGTAACATACTAACATCCGTTGGCAGCAGAAAGACTCCATTTAACATTCCCAGTTGACTCCTTGATCCTGTATTTGGTATTATGATGTAATCAAACTCTATAGCCCAATTACTTCTCCAAGTGCAACAAAAGCTTACTCAAGTAATAAATATGAAGTGGCCAGGTTATATGTCACAAAAAATAAATTGCGTATCAGCAATTCTCTTGATTTCCCTTGGTAACTGCAGTTATTGTGTGTTTGAAATTAACTGATGGAAGATGGAATCCTTGGGATCTGTAGAATTTTTTTGAGAGATGAACCGATGATAAACATGCTAGGGAAAGAGACTGAAAAGCGAGATGCTGTTAAAGGGGGAAGGAGCGATGCTGTGTGTGTGTGTGAGAGAGAGAGAGAGAGAGAGAGAGAGAGAGAGAGAGAAACCTTGATGTGAGATTTTAGGCATCTCTTTACTTGTTAAATAACCATTGGATTTCAATCAAAGGACTGAAGTAACTGCAGTTATTGTGTGTTTGAAATTAACTGATGGAAGATGGAATCCTTGGGATCTGTAGAAATTTTTTGAGAGATGAACCGATGATAAACATGCTAGGGAAAGAGACTGAAAAGCGAGATGCTGTTAAAGGGGGAAGGAGCGATGATGTGTGTGTGAGAGAGAGAGAGTGAGAGAGAGAGAGAAACCTTGATGTGAGATTTTAGGCATTTCTTTACTTGTTAAATAACCATTGGATTTCAATCAAAGGACTGAAATTTGTTAGCTCATTTTTAACTTAAATTTATTGATGCCCTAGTCCATAGATATTGAAGGGCTATCTTTGTTGCACAATAAAATTTACTCAGTCACTGGACATAAGTACCTTATTCCATGATCTTTGAGGTCTTATATTACTATTTTTTTCACTATTGACAATGCTTCTACCACTTCTAATAACTTGACTTCATAAAGACTACCTGTATTCACAAAAAATGGCACCCAATCACTGGACATATACTTGTTCAATTGATAGCCATTTCAGAGTCGAATCCATTATCTTATTCAAATTTCAAATTTTAAACTCATTTAATGTTTTACTGATCCGAATGGAATATATGCTTATTTTCTACGATCTTCTTTCCATCTTTGTGCAACTAATTGTTTGTTCACATTCATTGAACTTTTTTGGTTTTGCTTCGGCATTCATTATACATTTTAGTGTTGGTTCATTTATTATATCTTGAATTTGGTGCAGGACCTAGCCTTACGCCTGTGCGTTCCTTTCATTTATTTTTTGTTGGAAATTAGCCTTGCTTTACTTTCTTAGTATTTCATTATGGAAAATGATTGTTTAAAGTGCCTACACCTTCAACCTTGTCCGCAATTTATTCAGCATCTTTAGTTGGATTTTTTACTCTTTACCAGAGGCTTACTACTTTAATTCTAATAATCTCCAGATACATTTGGCTTGTGACCGCTACCATTGTGGCTATCATGATTTTGACAGTTTTGTCCCTAATGGCAAATTCTATCATTTTAGTTAACTTTGCTATTTAATTCTTCTAATGTTAGTAGGATTTCCATTATAAGACAGATCAATCTCTTGACCCCATGCATTGAGGTTCTTATATAGTTCATGCTAGGGTTTAGGCTTTCTCCATTAGATGTGGGATTAATAATAAGTTATTTATATAACACTGTTAATTATGATAGTCTCTTTATGAAGAAACTCTTGGAAACAGAATGACTATTTATTACATACATTTTTCATGCTTTGTTCACATCAATGATTAGTACTGCATTTTTCAGAACAGAAATGGAAGGCCTCTTCTAAGAGTTAAACTAATGCTTCTAAGGACTAAACTAATGCTTCTAAGGACTCTAAGGAGAGCCTGAGAAGATGTCGGAACCAGTTTAGTCACCTTGTTCGTTTTAATAATATTAGCTTGGTTCTTCATTGTTTATCTGTTGACATTCTTCTACATCTGATTTTCTGGTGTTATACATCCATCGTTTACGAATACGAGTCTCTTTTAATGAGAACAGTATCCATTTCATATTTTAATCATATACCTGATTTCCTGTAATAGCTCAGAACTGCTCGAGTGAAACTCTTCCAACACTATTTTAAAGCATTTTCTTTCATCACGCAGCAAATGTTTATCACCGAGATTTAAAGCCGAAGAACATACTAGCAAACGCAAATTGTAAACTCAAAATTTGTGACTTCGGATTAGCAAGGGTTGCGTTCAATGATACTCCGACAACCATATTTTGGACGGTATGTCAAAACATGAGATTTTTACTGTCCTTAACTCTTGTTGTAGTTTGTGGGAGATGCCTTGTTTATAATGAAAGATCATGTTTTTGTTTCTATTTCCTATTCGAGGCACCCATTAAAATATTTAATATTATGCAGGATTATGTTGCAACTAGATGGTATAGAGCACCTGAGCTATGCGGATCTTTCTTTTCCAAGGTATGATGGGTTTCTTGTTATTGTTTACTGTTGAGGAGACTTGGCTTCATAAGAAGCAGTTTTTCTCTGTTTGTAGTTGTGACTAGAACCAATATTCAGGATAGTATGTTTTTTCTTTGACTTTTGGTGCTGAATGATAAAAATTAATTAAATAACGCAGGCAATTTTAGACCTTGCAGGAGGAGTCAGGTCGGGTACCTGCGGGTAGGGGTCACCTGGGTATGGGTAAACCAGCCCGGCTAGAAAAAGTACCTGTGCAAAGCGTTTCTCAATTTATAGTACCCGTATCAGTATACACGGGTAGCAGGTAGACCCATGACTACCTGCTATTTTTCATATTATTTAAGAAAAAAGAAGAAAATCGTGAACCCATAGTCTCATTTTCTTCTTCATCCCGAAGAAATTACAACAAACTGTGAACAAATAGTACAGAATTTAATGAAAATTTAATCTTAACCCAATGGATTATCATAAAAAAGATATGTGAACAAATAGTACAAAATTTAATGAAGATTTAATCTTTACCCAATGGATTATCGTAAAAAAGACCCTAATCTGATTTCTTTTCCCCTTTGTTCTGTTTTGCAAAAATGCCTACAAAGGTCAGTAAGGTGAGATTTCCTTCTTCTTCATCGTTTTGCACTTATGGTTAATTGATTCAAAGCCATACTTTTTCATTCTCTTTGATTGATTCAGAGTTTCAAGCCCTATCCCTAAATAGGATATTGAAAGAAAACCAATTAATTAGGATAGGGTTAGTGGGTCTGGGTAAAGATGTATTGGGTTAATGGACATAGATTTTAAATACTTATTTGATTTTAGTAATTAGAAAATGCTGTTACCCGTGGGCATACCTGACCTGACTCGCATATATATGGCTCTCGTGTCAAGTACAGGACTATGGGTCAGCTTTAAAAATATGTGAAATTCGAAAGTCGTACCCAACCTGACCCGTTTGGGTGTACTACCTGCTCGCTGCAGGTACCCGACCTGATTGCCAAGGCTAAGGGGCAAACAAATTACAAAACTTATTCCCTCTCTCTCTCTCTGCTTGTGTGTGCGCGCATGCATGGAAGTTATCCCTTACATCATATATATATGATTTAAAACCTTTTCTTCTCCATGCATGGAAGTTATCCCTTACATCATATATATATGATTTAAAACCTTTTCTTCTCCATGCTCAAAAATTTGATCAGTGTTATTTGCACTTCTGGTTGCGAGTTGATCACTGAATTACCCATTAGAAATGGTCTTGATAATTTCCTTTGTGTTGGATCTGTTAATTTATCCTATCTTCTCATTTCTTCTCCTGTGCAGAATCAATCAAGCTCTCTTCTTCTGGATTTACTGAGATACTATTTTCTTCTTCTTCTTTCAGTTAGTTAGACTTCTGAGTGTGATTATATTCAGCATTGCATAATCTAAATATTCTTGGAGAAAATCCCGTTAGATGTACTTAACAATGGAACTGTATTGACAAAACTTATATAGATTATGTATACATCTGTTCTAAGAAATTGTACAACATTTTGAAACTTACGACCATTATCATAAACTCACTCTGAATGTTTTGCTGGAAATAAATGGATCTTTGATCTTTACATATCCTTTCAGTATCTATTCCTCCAAATTCTAAGCTATTAATTGTATACTTAATAAAATTTTAGTAGAGCAATAATTTGACACTGATTTTATCTGTATGCTCTTAGTTCTCATTGAATCAATTTTTCTATATTAATCTTAGTCTTGGAGGCATTATTAAATCAGTTGGAAGATAAAAAAGATATATTGGACTAGAACTTGTACAGAAATACATTTAGGATGCTTTTGTCATCTTGGCTATTATTTTAAATTAGAAACTTGATGGTTTGTTTCAAGGCTTAATAATCATTTTTGAACATGAAAGCTGTATAACCTGCAAAGACGAGGTATTATCTATTTATCTTAGGACCTATCGATGTATGAGCAATACTATTGTATTAACCTTTTCTTGTAGTAAATATATACTGTTCTTCCATCTTCAATCTTCCAGAATGCTTTAAGATGCACTGGATGTGTGGAGGTGGTAACAAATCCTGAAAAACATAATTATCTTGCAATAGGTTTTTCCTTAGTTTGATAAATTCAATTCCTGTAGTAGGTTCCTATGTTTTGAACAGCGAAAGAAATTTGAGTGATATAATAATTCTAGTAATAGAAGAAAATACTTGTTCAGGAAGGATATTTTGTCTCTCCTGCAAGCTGAAATAGCATACATTTCAGGTATTTACATGAGATTTGTTGCTGTGTTCCTGTTTTATTTTTGTAATGAACTTGTTGCGGAATGATAAAGGTAATGTTTTCTGGATTTGCAGTATACCCCTGCTATTGATGTATGGAGCATAGGTTGCATATTTGCTGAGTTATTAACTGGCAGACCACTATTTCCGGGGAAAAATGTGGTTCACCAATTAGATTTAATGACGGACCTTCTTGGCACGCCTTCCTTAGATACAATTTCTCGGGTATGTTGTTTCATTCTGGAAGAACATTTGATGAAAGGAATATATATGCCAAACTACTTACATAAAACTTGAAGTTATCTCACATTTATCCTATGGTTGTTCCTTTGTTGTCCAGGTCCGTAATGAGAAGGCAAGAAGATACTTGAGCAGCATGAGGAAAAAGCAACTTGTACCATTTGAACAAAAATTTCCCAATGCAGATCCTCTGGGTCTGAAACTACTGGAAAGGCTCTTGGCATTCGATCCAAAGGACCGCCCTACTGCTGAGGAGGTTATGCATACCTCATTCTCATTTAATCATTTCCTGCTGCTGAATTTGTTTTACATTTGCATTAATTTATTATTTTATGCATACACTGGACGACTTCTATTGACTCAGCTTTATAAACATGTCTTTGTCTTGTTTGATCAGGCACTTGCTGATCCATATTTTAAAGGTTTGGCTAAAGTGGAGAGAGAACCATCTTGTCAACCAATCACAAAAATGGAGTTTGAGTTTGAGAGAAGAAGAGTGACAAAAGAGGACATCAGAGAACTAATTTTCCGTGAAATTTTGGAATATCATCCTCAACTGCTTAAAGACTACATTAATGGAGCTGATAGGACCAACTTCCTTTATCCTAGGTCAATTCTTTTGTTAATTGGCTTCAGATTTCTTATTTGTATAATCTGTGTACTCAGTATTCTGACAATGGGCCATATTTGTATATGCAGTGCCGTTGATCAATTCAGGAAGCAATTTGCTCACCTTGAGGAGAATGGTGGTAAAAGCAGCCCAGTTATTTCATTAGAGAGAAAGCATGCTTCTCTGCCAAGGTAATCTTCTTTTGCCTTGTAAATTGCAAGCAATCTTTTGCACGTGAACCCTATGTTACCTTTTGAATGATTTTACTTTTTGATCTCTTATTATCATTATCTCTGTCAACTAAGATTATGGTGATTCAGTAGTGTTTAGTTTCTTTGCAAACCTTCCGTTTGTGTTTTCTCCATATTGGAAGTCAACCAGGTTTTGGCATATTGTTAAACCCATACATTGATTCAACCTACTAATGGGTATGAGTCTGACTTCACCTAGGAAGCACGGGTACTTCCACATGGCCAACGTACCTATGTCGGGTGCGTATCGGGTGCCGATACGCCTGGTGTACTCCCGGGTGCGTACCCAAGGAGTATCCAATTTTTTAATACACTTGTGCAACCTTTGGACACAATTATGTTTAGATAAATGTTTAGAGCTCTAGTGTAATTTCAAAAAATTGATGTTTCGAGTTATGGTGAAACACAAAACAAGTATACCCAAAGTTTTGATAATTATATTATCATTTTCTTTCTTAAAAAATACTCATTATTATGATGTATTCGTATAGTTCTATGAAATGGTCCAAATATTTTCATTTTTTAACACGATAAATGTTTATTTATTTATATATATAATATAAATATATTATATTTAACATACCCACCAACGCACCTGGATCCTAATTTTTTCTATAAAATCATGTATCCCGTATCGTGTCGTGTCGTACCACGTACCACGTATCTGTACCTGAGCTGCATAGAACTTCACCAACTCATACCCTATCCTGACGGGGCTCAAATGATGTGGATTGATTGCATTGATTCGAAAACCATCAAATTGTTATTAATTAATTATTTTTAATTATTTTATTTTTTAAAAGTAGAATAACTAAAAGAAATTTGAGCTATACGAAGAAGTTTGTAACCAGGATGGTTGTGGAAGAAATGGCTTAAACAGTTTTGTCTGTGCTCCTGCTGTTAGTAGTGACACACATATTTGTGTGGGTACAAGTTGTGTCAGGTAGGTTTGGTCTGGGTATGAGCAGGGTAGTTGTGATACCCAAACCAGATCTGATAATAAATTTCTGAAAATTTCTTAACTGTGTTAACGCTGGGTAGATAATCTAGATTCCACAACCAAAATCTTAAGGTTGGTTAGGTGGGTTCGGGTCAAACTGGACCTGATTGTCGCCCAATTTCTGTATAAGTTCATATCAGGGGAATATGAATTGAAGATCAGATAAAAGAAGTGGCCAAGTGGGTATTTCTAAATCTATCTATTGAGTAATCCAATAAGCTGGTCATTTTTAGCCTTAATGTATAGAGAGCAAATTCGTATGATAAAATATTAAATAGCTCTTATCTATTCTGTCTTTTTCTTCTAAATTCCCCAAGCATTTGTAAGACATGTTTTAAGTCCTTAAAAAACTTTTTTGTCAAATCTTATAATACGAAGCTAAATATTGGGTATGGCATATATTTCAAGGTGATGTTTCTGAATACATCCACACAAAGATAATTAGACTAGAGAAGATATAACTAACAGGGTATTGCATAAATTTTAATTTTATGAAGAAAGAAAAAGATTGAGAATCACAGAGGACAGAAAGCTAATGAATTGCCAAGTAAAAAAGGATTGTGGTAAATACAGGAGTTCAAAATATACGGGAAATCAAGAGGGCATCTCATAAATAGGCAAAGCAGCATAAGCTAGGAAAATATCGAAACACAAGTTCAGTGAAACAAGGAAGCTAAGAAGAAAGTTATTCTGGCTAACTTTAGAGTTTGTGGTGATATTTATAAAATGGTGAAAATGTATAGGTATCTGTGTGAACATTTGTTGGAGGGTTGAAGGGGAACTTGAGAAGGGAGAGGGATTATAAAAGAGGAACTGGAGAAGAGGGTGGGATTATAAAAGATGAATATACGGTGGGAAGATAGTAAATTGGAGAGAGAGGCTAGAGCAAGAGCTAAATAAAAATGAATGGGTTGCAAATTATGTCAGGAAGAACATTTTGTCTGCATCCTGGGAGCCGGTGTGTCTATGGAAGATATTTGATACTGTAAATAGTCAACCTTTTATAATGGCTTAGATATCGTAAGATGGCTAAATCACAAAAAAAGTTCTTATGCATAATGAGAAAGCGTAAAAATTTTCTTAAGTTGAATGGAGCATGCTGAAGGTGTATCTCATGCAATACCCGTTTTGTTGATCATGAACAAGAAAAGAATAAACTGATGTAAGTTGGCTCAAAACTCAAAACTTATATTTTTTATTATTATAATAATATTGTTATTTTTGTAATGCCTCTTCATTGTTTTTGAAATGGATTATGTTTTAAGATGTTTTAACATTGTTATTTGTCATGATAAATAATATGCACATTTACCATTTTAAATTACTTATAGCAGGTCCCAAATTTTAGTTTTTCCAAACTTGATTTCTTTTGAATGTAAATTTTCTCCAGAAGTTAAAAAGATACAAGAACAGGAGAAATTAGAAAATATAAGAAAAAGGAGAACTTAGAGCATCTGTAGTCGTTATCTATATATCGATAATATCGATATATAGCTTGAAAAGTAGCTGCAGTCGTTTGCTATATATCGATATTATCGATAAATCGGTACAGTCGATTGCTATATATGAGAGACGAAATAGCTTTATCGATAAGTCAGCGACGGTGGTCGAAGAGCCGTTGTAGGCGTCGGACGGCATTCGATATGCCGTCCGTTTCAATTTTTTCCGCCGTGGAGGAGTGGCCACGTTTCCCGGACGGCACTCGATGTGCCGTCCGTTGGGATTTCACTAAAAAACAAAAAAATTGATTAGTGTTAATTAGCTATTAATTAGATTATGTTAGTGGAAAGTTGCTGTTAAGTATAGTCTTCTTCAATTAGATTAATTAGCTGTATGCAATTAATGCAATTAATGCAGCTAGTATAGTCTTCTTCCATTAATAGTGCAATTAATGCAGCTAGTATGTTAGTGGAAAGTTGCTTCATGTGTCGGACGGCACTTCATGTGCCGTCCTAGACATGCGGCTGCTTCACGCGTGTGTAAGTGCCTCCGACGGCATTTCGTATGCCGTCCCTTAATATTAAATAGTTGTTTGCTATAATATACCTTACGACGAGTGCAGCGGAATCGTAATATCTATTTCTATTTATCGATATATGGATAAATTTATAGAAAACGACTACAGATGCTCTTAGAAAAGAAACCCATTTTAATCTTTAACTAAAATTTGCAACTTGTCACTGTAGGTCTACTGTGGTCCATTCTACAACAATTCCTACCAAGGATCAGCAACCCAACTTCAGAGATATTGCAGATAAGTTTTCCGGAAATATAATAAGGCCTTCCCAGGCCCCCCTTCAAAGGTTTCCCACAGGTGATACATACTTGAAGATTCATAATTATTTTCTCTGATCTCTTGTTTGAAATGCCACCACATATTCTTATAATATCTTTGTATTGTATTGTTTCTTGTAGTGGCCAAGCCTGGAAAAGTTGTGGGGCCAGTGATGGGGTATGAGAGTGCAGGTGTAAAGGATTTCTATGATCCTAGAAGGTTGATACGAAATAATAACCCAGTTTTACCCCCACAGCCCCCTTACTGTATGCATAGAAGCAGCATGACAGGCAAGACAGAGAGCTCTTCTGATATAGCTATCGACATGAGAGGTGGTTCTCCCTTTTATCATCATCCTCATCATCCACATCATCATCATTTGTCGGCAGTTGGTGGTGGTGATATTATCAACAACAAACCTGATCATCAAAGAATAGCCGATGAGGTCAGCATGCTCAAGGCAACAACAAGAGTTCCTCCTTTTGGTGGTGGTGGGATTGCTGCTGCGACTGCTGCTGCTGGTGCTCACCAACAGAAGATTGGTACTCTTCAGTTTGGCATGACAAGGATGTACTAGTCATTCAAAGACTGGCAAACTGAATTCAGTGAGTTGTGATGGGAAGTGTAACCTTCACCGCCCATCCTATGTATGTATCGTTGATCTTGTCATGAGCTGGGTATTTAGGTTTGAAGCCGATTGCTGCTTGCAAGTTCCACTATGTGTCATTCTGAGGCAAAGCAGCTCAGACCTAATGAATTGACCCGGTCTTCACTAATTGTGACTCATCTTCCTGCTGCATTTGAGTAACAGCCCAAGAGATTGATGGATGTTAGTTGATACCACTGTCATCTGTGACTTCCTTAGCATGGTCCATAATGTACAACTAAAAACTGGATCCATAAAATTGTTTTGTTATTAAATTCGTCACACCATGTTAAAAGGAAATATTTATGCATGCATTTTGAGTTTTCTTGCTGTTGAACTACTTTTATCTGGAGACCATGGACTACTTTTATGAACTATGATATCCGGGTGAGGCAGATTTGCCCACGATTTACTTGTATTGTTTGATGTAGTGTGTTATTATTTTTTCTTCTGTCGCTGTTACTGTTGTTGTATTTGTGTGTGAAAACTATGTTTGATGTGGCTGAAACAGATAAGCATGTTGTTTGATGTATCAGCATTTTGACAGCATATTGTTTGACGTAGTTGAAACGGATAAAGCATTGTTTGCAAATTCCAATGCTTTGTTGCAATCAAGACACCACACTATCAATGAAATCACTACTCTTCCGACCTCCCCCAATCCTCATAACCATCAAAACCCCGAATCTCAAAGCATCACCGATCCTCAAACCCAACAGCTTCCGCTCTCTCTCACCATCGTCATTGTTGGCTCTGGCTAGACTCTCGCTGGCTACAAGGGCGACAACCAGGCCTGCTGCGCCACCAAGCTCTCCCTCGCCAACCCCACATTCTTCGTCGGCCATATCGGCTTACGAAGCCCCTGGCAAACTCTTCGAAAACTCCCTCTCCGACAAATGTGGGGTCCATCTGGACTGTCTGAGTTGACTTAAGGGAGAGGGATTTGGAGGTGGGGAGACGAGCGGGGGTGCTGCTGCTGCATAGGGAGATTCCGAATCCCGTCAATGTCCTCGTTGCCAAGGTTAGTTATGCTTGCCCATTTACTATTTTCAAGAATTGCGAGTCTTGTTACTACTTTTGAAGCATAAGCACTGCTTCAGGAACAGACAAAATTGTGAGAAGTAGGAGACGGGAATACATCTATAATATCAATATGACACATCTGTAATTTATTGGAAGAGTAATACTACACCCACTACCAATTTCACTATATTTATCTTCACTACCTTAGGTGACACACTCCAATAGGTGGGGGAAGAGAGAAAAGGTGGTGAAACTCTCCAATAAGACTGTGCTACATAAGATAGTGAAAAGAATGATAGTAAAATTGGTAGTGAATGAAGCATTACTCTTATTGGAATTGGAAAGTAACAACAACATCATCATAGTTCATTACAAAATGTGTGAAGATCCAAAGTTTATATGTTGGTATTACTTTTGGATAATGTTTTTGTGTCTAATAACTTTTTAGACTCAAAATATGTGTTTTGGCGAAGGTAATTAAATGTGTATTTAGACAAAAGTATTTTTCATAAATGTTTTTTTTTTGATAAAACATGACCATCGTCATCGTTTCATTAATGATAATTAACGAAACATAAAAGTACAAAATAACATCCTTAGTAGTAGCATATCGCTCCACTAATGCAACAACCAAATATCATTACAACATCAAAATAAAGAAATACATGAGATATCATCAGAGCAACCAAAAGTACATCAAAAGCCGAAGTGCATCCCTCGAACGGGATCAAGAGATCTATGCCGCTACTCTACCTCGTCCAGCTTCAGCTTTTTCTTTGCACCTATGTAACCTGCCCAATCATGTATGAGAAGAAAATTTTTATGCATTGAGACTATAAATCTATAACGAATATTTCGAAAACATAGGTTGTTTCGGTCTAGTCACAGACTCCATAAGGTTGCCGCTACTGCTATTTCCCATGCCTGTCTATCCTCTTTCCTGACTAGAACCTCCCTCCACTGACCCCAAACCTCCGAACTCGATCTAGGACTTTGTGTACACCCAAAACCCCTACAGACTATCTCCCAAGTGAGGCCAGCCCTAGGACACGTGAATAGTATGTGTGTGGAGTCTTCGTCCGCGTCCAAACATCTAGCACATCTAACATCGATTTGCATATTTCTTTTCATGAGGTTAACTTTAGAGAGGATTGCGTCGTTGTGCACTAACCAACGAAAAACTCTGACTTTGAGCGGAACCGTTAAACCGCATATGATGTTCTCCTCTTTACATCTCAGCCCTCCGTCATTGAGCCATTTGTACATTGACGATACTGATAATGTTTTTGATGCGTCGATATTCCACCATCTTTCATCCGTACCGTTTGTGGTATGACCCCCCTATGCTTGCATCAGCCTATTTAGATCCTCAAACTGATAAATACTTTCAGGCATCAGTCGATCTGAGATGACCAGCCTAAGTCTTCCATTCTTCCAAACATCTGCCACCAGAGAATCATTGTTTATAGTTACTGCCGCTGCTTGTGGGAAGAGGTTCTTTAATGATCTGTTCCCGCACCACTTATCTGTTCAGAATCTAGTACTCATACCGATCCCAATCTTGCACCTGGTATTAGTGTGGAAGATCTCCCCCTGTTTCGCTACTCCTTTCCAAATAAACGAAACTTTTCCGTATGAGCTTCTCCCTCCAAAATGGTATTTTTTCCTTTTACGGTACCGGTCGAAGGAATAACCCCACCAGCCTGTTCGTCGTTTATAGATCTTCCACCACCATTTACTAAGCAGTGCCCTATTCATGCCGTGTAAATTAAGGATTCCCAATCCTCCGAAATCTCTTCTCTTACAGACTCTATCCCATCTGACCAGGTGGACCCCTTTGCTAGCTTCATTCACTCCCTTCCAGAAGAATCTTCTTCTGAGTTTGTCTATCTTATTGATAACCCACTTTGGCAATTCGAAGATCGACATTAGATAGATAAGAATCGATCTAAGGACTGAGTTGAGTAACGTGATCCTTCCTCCTAATGATAGGAATCGGCTCTTCCAACCAGCCAGTTTCTTCTCTATCTTTTCAATAAGAGGGATCCAATCTTCTCTTAACAACGACCCTGGTCTAATTGGCGACCCCAAATATTTGATCGGAATAACTCCCGTCTCGCACCCTAATATCGTAGTGATGGTGTTGAGGGATGTATCTAGATAGTCGCTAATAAGGATTGCACAACTTTTCTTTAGATTTATTTTCAGTCCCGACCAAGCTTGGAAGCAGTCCAGTGCAGCCTTAAGAGCTATCGCTTCCTCCTCTTTTGCCTTTCCAAACAGAAGAGTGTCGTCAGCATATTGTAGAATTGACATAGGCTGAGCGTTTCCTTTAATCTCGATCCCCCTTATGACATTATTCTGTTGTCCCCTCCTTATCATTTCTTCCAGCCCATCTGCCACGATGGCGAATAAAAGTGACGACAGCGGATCCCCTTGGCTGAGTCCTCGTTGACACTTAATCTCTTTTCCTTACCACCCGTTAACATGAATGAACGATTTTCCTCCTTGAACGCAAGTTTTGATCCATGCTCGCCATTTTACCCCAAAACCTTTGAGTTGTAATGCCTCATCCAGACATTCCCAATGCACCGAATCGTATGCCTGTTGAAAGTCTATCCTAAGTAGGAATCCGTCTGATTTTTTTTTGCACCCCCTGTAAACGATTTCGTGTGCTGATGCTATATTATCCATAATATCTCTTCCGCGAATAAAGCCACTTTGCGAATGGGCCACCACGTTGTCTAGATGTGGTGACAATCTTTGGGCCAACACTTTCGTAACTATTTTGAAGGATCCATTTAGTAAGCTAATTGGTCTTAGATCTTCAAACGTGAGCACTTCTTGCTTCTTAGGGATCAACGCAATGTTGGCATAGTTTAGCCTGTCTAGATTTTCTCTTCCATCATACAGCCCTTTGAAGATGTTCACAAGATCCGCCTTGACAATCTTCCAATAGCATTTGTAAAAGAAAATCGGCAACCCATCTGGACCGGACGCCTTATTTGTCCGAGCTGGTTGATTGCTTTGTGTACTTCCTCTTCTGCAAACCTACTTTCAATTCCCTCGCTGCGGTCTATTCTAGTGGAGCTCCACATTTTGGACGACAGATTACATCTAGAAGAACTCCTTCTGCCCAGAATTTCATGATACTTCTTGTCTAAATGCTCTTTGATGATGTCATCATTGTCTGTCCATGTTCCACCAACGAACAATCCCGCAATATGATTTTGTCTTCTTCTTCGGTTTGCCACCTTATAAAAGAATTTAGTATTTGCGTCCCCTTCCTTGAGCCATTGTATTCTAGATCTTTGTTTCCAATATAACTCCTCCATTGATTCTATATTCATTACCTCTAATCTACACGCAGTCATCTCGTCTTATTCCGTCTCCAAAAGATCCTTCTCCTCTTGCATGGTCTCCAATTCATGAATCCTATTGCCAAGTGCCTCCTTTCTAATTTTGACTTCTCCGAACTTCTGTTTAGCCCAAACCTTTAGAGCCCTACGCAGACGTCTTGTCTTTTCCACCTAGATTCCAACTGCTGTTGTCTCATTAGTGTAGCCATTCCATGACTTTTCAATTACTTGTCGTGTTTCGCTTATCGTCGTCCAGGATTTCTCGAATCTAAAAAAGAAATTCCTGTTTCTGTTGACCTCTCCACAGTCTATGATGAGAGGCAGGTGGTCTGACGTGTATCGAACTGCGGTCCTCACTCTTGCAACTGGAAACACATCTTCCCATTCGTTAGACACCGGAATCCTGTCTAGCTTGGCCAGCGTCGGGTTGCATTGCATATTAGACCAAGTGAATTTTCTATCGCCCATCTCTAGTTCTATTAACTCTAAATAGTCTATAGTGTTATTGAAGGTCTCCTGGTCGCTGCGGCTATGTCCTCTACCTCTATGCTCGTCTTGATACCAAGTGACGTTGAAGTCCCCTCCTACTATCCAAGGTCGATCCCATCTGTTTCTGATATCCTTGAGTTCTATCCACAAATCTTTTTGCATTCTCGAGTCGTATGGGCCATAGACACTAGTAACCACTTGTTCCCAATCATCACATCTCCTTCTTAATCTAATGGACGCCGTGAAATTTCCAACGTAATCATCCATAATCTCATACAGTTTCATATCCGCCCCAATTGCTATACCCCCCGACAGGCCCACCGCGGCCTTAAATCTCCAATCAAAATCTTCTGCCCATTTTAGCCCTCTAAAATCCTCAATGGATGGATACTCTATTCTAGTTTCTTGCAACCCATAAATAGTAGGGCGGATTTTATTAATAGTATTACTAATCGACCTTTTTTTTGTTTTTTGCCTCATCCCTCTTACATTCCAGAAAATGTAAACCATTAAAAAACTAACTGTGACACCTACCCTCTATCACCTCAGGGAAATCCTCCGGATTACGCGATCGTAAGTCTAGACTCCCCTCTAATGATGGCTAAGTTTTCTAACAGTTCCACCCTAGATGAATTCATGGCTAGACCGTAAATACTAGCAAAATAAATAAGCGAATCATCAGTTAAGGAATTTAGAACAGACATATCATTAATTAAAATACCTCCACCAGAAGAATCCTGCACCTTTGCTCTGGACGTCATCTTGGTTAGCTTTTCTTGGCCCGCATTTTGCAATCCCCTCTTATCCATCTGTCTCTTTCCCTTTCTCTGATACTCCGTAACTTTCTTGTTGGTGCTGCTGCTGACGCTCCCCCTAACCTCCATCTCCCCAGCCTCTGTTTCTATTTCAGAAGTTATGTTGTCCTCTCGGATGCCGTCTAGTGCTCCAATAATCCCTCCACAAGAATCTGGATCAGTAGACTGTTGTATTACTTGTACCAGTTAATTGTTGCCTTCTGCATTTTTAATTTTTGAAGCCTCCTCAGATGGACAGGGCTATTCTTTCAGAGCACCATTCTTTTGATGGGCTTCGTTAGCACTCGGCCCATTAATCTGCAGCATTGGTCCTTTGTTTTGAATTAAAGTGGTCAGAGCTAATCTGATGGATTCTTCGATATCACCCTTTGAAAATTGCATCCAACTTCTTGACTTAAACCCATTTCTTTGGTAGCCTCGAACCCCCCGCTGTCACATCGCATCAAAATCCCATTATTCTTCCCTTTTTTCCTTGTATGAGATTTCACATCGCCTCCTGTTAACATTTCCCCCCTTCGATTCGCGCTCTACGTCCTACTCTGTTGAGGAAGCCAGCTATTGATCTGTTCACTTTTGCCTCGCTCACATGGGGTTGGCAGATAACAGGCTTTTTGAATTAGATGCTCATGATTTAACTTTGGATTGATGTGTGGCAGGTCATTTTCTCTGATTAGATGCCGAGATGGAGGGCTAGGATGTAATACCCTGATTTTTCAATTAATAAAAAATTATTTATTTTGCACATAGTGTGCACGTGTAATATTTTGGTTAATATTTTCATCAAGATGAGTAAAGATATTTCAATTTGTGCTTTTAATTGTTTTGTACAAAAGCCTTATTTTTAATTAGATAAAAAGCCCTTTTTCTTAAAGCCCAAAATGTAATTCATTCATTTTATTTTTTTTTACTATTGTTTTTGGGCCATTAATTAAAGCCCATGGGTTTAAATTCTATTTTATTTACAACTTGTAATGTGGAACACTTTTTAAGACTTTTTTTTATTTACAAGTTCTTTTTATGGTGACTAGTGCATGCACGTGCATTTCACGTACACGTGCATGAGCACACCCTTCTTGGCCGGTTGGGAAAAGAAGTGGGATTAAGTCATGGGTGGTTATCTAGAGTGTGGGTAGTTATTACAACTCCCTAGTAAATCCTAGCCCTTGACCCTATAACTATCTACTAAATCCTAGCCCTCCATCTCACCCAAAAATTGTGTATAAATACTCCTCTCTCTTAAACATCTTCTACACTAAGATCCTTTGAAAGAAGAATATATATATTGTAGAGTTTTGTGAGTGAGAGTTCCTTTGGAGGCCGATCATCTCTACAGAGGAGCTTCGGTGTGGAGCAAGGAGCAAGGAGCAAGTAGTCGTGCATCGCATTAAGAAGCTTTACTGGATTCGTTTATTTCGTCAATAAGGTGGGTGTTTCTCAGGACTTCTAACATAGGAATTATGTTATGGCAATAATGATTGTTACCATGCTTATGAAAAGTGAGTTTAAACATATTAGATTGCCCTGTGTATGTTTATGATGAAAGTTGTGAAGGACTAATAATGAAGTAATGACACTTTAAAAAAGGACTGAAATAGGCCTGTACAGTCGACCGTCATGTGGACAAGTCGACTGGTACGAGGCGAATGTTTTCTCATGATTTGTTAGAAAGTTTAATGGTGTACATGTGTACAAACTGAAATGATATAAGGAAAGCTAAATTCGTACCCCCCATGTTATATATGACTGAGGAGGCATGAATAGATGAAAAAGAACTAGTGATAAATAGTAAAACTGGGAATAACCCGAACGGTCGACTGCTGATGTAAACAGCCGACTGGAATATCGAAGTAAATTATGAATAGTCCAGAGTTCCATGAAATGAGGAATTTTTATTGTGATGTCCTAGTGTACTAAATTGAGATTAGTATTCATCTCTGCAAGTAAGTGATGAGCAAATGAAAATGCATGTTTAACATTTCCCGTGAGGAAAGAAAATATTAGTTATGTGAAATTATATGTTGTGATGTTAGTGGACAGCTAAGAAATTACATGTTTATGTAGTATGAATATATTATAATGTGACACAATGATGCATGTGAATGGAAGAACAGAGGAGAAAGATGACTCCTTAATTTGAAATTTTAACCTGTTCAGCCGACTTAATACATGTAGCAGTCGACTGGGCTGAGTATAAAAATGTACAGTTGAAACCCAGGGACAGACGACTGATGGAATGACAGTCGACTGTCAACTGAATGATATTTTAGACATGGAAAATTGTGGGGCAGCCGACTGGCCATGTGCAGCAGTCGACTCTCCCGAGCAGTTATGAAGAACTTAATCTGACTGAACGAGTCGACTGGACTTTCTCCAAGTCGATTGTCCAGAATATTTTGATATGTCAGAGATCTTTTTGGTTTATGTTAAAGATTGTGAATCTTATGGCTGATGTTGGTAACCTCTATTTGTCGTTGCATGAATTTACATGAAATAAATCATCGATTTGAATTGAGAATTAAATGAATATAAAAGCTAGGAACATGATAAAGGAAGTCTGAGAGATTATCAAATGAATTATGAGTTGAATATGCTCAAATTGGAAATTGTGAATTGGAAATTGAAACAAAAGGGTAGCTAAGTCTCCCCCGGCGTTGGAAATGAAATGAAATGAAATGAAATTTGAAAAGAAAGACCAAGGTTGGTCATGTTTGAATGAAATGAATAAGTTCGGTTTAGTGGAGAGGCTAACTCTAGAGCTTTGATTTTTATTCATGATTCTAATAATTAGTACATAGTGGAGATGTGATGAAAGTGAGAGAAAATATAAGTATGAGAACTAGAGTTTACGGTGCGGGTGTGTGAGTCACAGAGTGCATGCTTGATGAGTCAAGACATGGCGTAGGCACAACTCAGTAATGATCGGACTTTAGCCACGCTTGTGGGATGTTTGGTGACTGCAAGAGGATCGTGTTCAGGGAGGAGGCTGAATTACCACAGAATGTATGCTTGATGAGTCAAGACATGGCGTGGGGTTCCCCTCCAGGGTCCAGTGCACGTGCTTGTACTCATAGATCATCTAGGATACTCACCGTAATTACAGTAGTAGATTAAGTCATGGCGAGGGATTGAACCCTACAATAATGAAGAACGATTAAGAGGCTTGCCCTCGGACCTATGTAGTATGGGATGCATAGAATCCGAACAAGTGCGCATTAGTGTCATGTAAATTAAATAATTGTATTAAGGATTAAGTGTACAATCACGACACGACATCATTAAGATTTTTCCCTTTACTTTATTTTGATATGTGAACAAGTTTGTGATCTGTTAAGAAATGAGAATCGTTATACTGTTTCTGGCATAGAGAGGATGGCCATGTATAATTATCGTCGGTTGAATAAACTGACGTACCCACAGTTTTGTATGCAGGATAAATGGCATGAAAAAGATTAAAGAGGAACAGATGCTTAAAGATTATTCAATGTTGTTGTGTATTTGTTCATTATTGTAAATTTTACTTCCGCTGTGCAATGTAAAGTGTAATATTGATGTAAACTCTGATGTAAAGTGAAAAGTTTTAAATTTTCTTGTAAAGTTGTACTAAAAGAAGCGGAAAGATCCTGTAGAACATCTCGAATTCAGTGTATTTGGGATTCGAGGCGTTACAGAGGATTCATGTTGCCCAAATCCAAGGGCCTGATTATGTCTTCAACCTCCCGCTCCTCATTCATGCTGTCGATGTCATTCTCCTCCACCATTGCTGTTTCTCGAAACGATACGCTCCTTTTTGCCTCGATGATTACCTTTACTTCGTACACGTTGTCTTCGAAGTATACTCTAATTTTGGAGGGAATGTCTACCTTGTTTGCGACCCCAACGCGCAGTCAAGTGAACGATCGAGTAGAGTGCATGAGCGTTCCCTTGTTTATTTCGAAGAGCAAACCAAAACTACGAATCACGTTCTGGAAACCCGAGCGTACCCAACAATGGAAAGGAAGATTGTAGAGCCGAATCCACACCGAGGGGAAAGCTTCTACTTTGAGCGATCCAAACTCTCTCGACCACTGTCTGAAGGTGATGAAAAACTCCAATCCCTGTGAGTCCCTCCCTTCCAACCCCTTCATCCTAATCGCCTCTGCTGCCGTCTCATCATCGCTGCAATGGACGAAGAACCAATTCTCAGTGATGTTTTGCACCACCCAGGATGGTTTCGAGGGGGATTCCAATGCCGCGGTGAGTAGCTCCAAGTTATCCTTTGCATTGGGGTTACCCGTTTGAGCTTTCACCACCATGCAGCCCTTGTATCTTCTTTCGAAGTCCGCCATTAGAGGAGTTGGCATAATCGTAGCCTTGATGAGTCTACCCTCACCAGCGAAGCTCTCCAGTGTTTTGCTCGCTTCCGACATCAGCGATGCTACTAGAAACGGAGGTTCTTTGGACATCGACGCTCAGATGGTCTTGTTCTTGGGACAAGCCATGGAGATGTAGCCAGAATTTTTACACACATAGCAGAACCAATCGTTCTTTCACGTGTTGATAGAGTGGCCAACTTTGGCACACTTATGGCATGATTGGCGGTCGTCGACCTTCTTATCTCATAATGCACTCTGGCTCCCCACCCTCTCAATGCTCTTGCTAGGTTTGTGAGTTTTCTTCGGTTTGACTAGAATCCATTCACCCTCTTCGTCTTCCCACTTCCTGAGGATCTCTTCCTCTTTTGATACCGACTACCGATGATCTCTATGTTCGACTCTCTCTTTGTGTTCACCTCTGCGAAAGTTCTCCTCCTTCCTTCTTCAGGTCTTGTTTCATGGCGGCGTCGCTCTGGTGATCCACGACGTTCTTTTGCCGCACTCTTTCTTCTAGCCCTATGCTCTAGATCATCTTCTTCCCTAGCCCAGTATGTTTGAAACCGATGCCCCTCTACCCCTATTCGGTCTCTTTGACCAACAGGCGAGCATTTCGTTGTCCTCCCTTAGCTTTGCTTCGATACTCTATCTCCTCCTCGCGTCGCTTATTCTCTCGCCGTTCCACTTCCTGGCCCCTTTTGCGCTTTGGCATCATCGGAGACCTGCGTTCGTAGTTCCTTTCTTGCTTGCTGGCGTTTTAAGGATGGGTTGACGAGTGGGTTGAGGAGTGGTTGAGTGTTGTTTTAGCTAGCATTTTTTAATGCACAGAAAATTGTGCATTTAACTTTTTCAAAAAGTGCATGCTTTTACTTATTAGATTTTTTTTTGAAGTTGAACATACTTTTGTTTACCAGGGCAATCCTATCAAATCTAGCATTGGTATAAATACCCGAAACCCAGATCCGATCCAGACCCGACCCGGATCCGGCATTGGACCGGAACCGACCCTGTCTATCCGGGTCCGAGTCTGGGTCCTAAATGTGACCCGTTGTACTTTCGGGTCTGGACCCGGGTCCGCTCAAAAGAGACCTAACCCAGACCCGTTAAAAAAACCAAAAAAATCAACATAAAAATAATTTTTCTATCCTCATCCCTCCCCTCCCCTCCATCCTCCTCAATTCTAAATATTCATCTTCCAAACTCAAAACTCATGCAATTTTCTTCTCTCCTCTATTCTAAATCCTTTACTCGCCGCTCACACTCCCGCTCCTACCCGAACGGGGAGAAATATTTTAATAGGACCCGGACCCGGTTCTCACTGGTCCGGGTCTGGGTTCGGGTCTGGGTAGTGAAGGACCCGACCCGACCCGATACCAGTTGCTAATCAAATCCTCTTTCAACCCTCCATCCATTGAAGAACGAGAAGAAGGGGGCTATCCGATCGAACCCCCACTTCTCAACCATCCATCTCCATTGAAGGAGAAGATGGTTTAGTTTACCTCCCCTTCTCCTCCATCTCCAATGCTCTCCTATATATTCGTCTTCCGATAATTAATCTTCGATCTTTGTTTCTACTACTGCAAGAACTGGAGAGGTTTCAAAATAACCCTTGTTATTTGACTTTGAAATCAAACCTTCTAGCTTCTCAACATATATATACCCCTCCTTCTCCTCCAGTACCTCCTTATTATCGTGATTGGTGGGTACACAAGGAAATATATAAGCTGGACTATTATTAGGTCGATCCAGCCCACTGTGAGTTTGAAGAGTTGGAGATGGAACTATATATGGAAGTTGACGACTCATCTTCCTCTTCTTCCCCATGTTTTCAAGAAGAAGATGGCAACATGCATGGATGATATATGAGAAATTCATTGCATCTTCGCCCTTACGTGCACACCTACCAATAAATACTACAAATTATGTAACAACTTTCGACCATACAAGCCGCATGTAATCTGGTCTGTGATTTGCACCCTTGCGCGTGCGAGAGAGATCTTCTTGGCTTACTATCTTACAATGCGAAGAAATGGTTTATTATATGTACCATTCTATTTTCTTTGATTTTTTCGATATGGAAGTAAATGGTGGATATATTGGTATATTCTCTCTATATAAATATTGCATGTGCATATGAGTAACACATGTATTGAACGTACAATTGATTGGATATTAGAACGCGGGTTTGTGGGCTTATAACCTGATACCAAAACCAGTATTTAGGAATAAATACTGACTTGTGATAGCAGTCTAGGTATTCCAATCTTGATACCTAGGGTGAAAATCTCACACAACTTAGATCTAGATATTAACCCTAATTCCCAATTGTTAATTTCTCATAAAACCTAACAATCTTGAGATATTTATAATTAATTTGTGAGATTAATCAAGAGGGATTAAGAGAGCTTGAGTTCTGTTCATCAGAATCTCACCCCCATTTACCCTCTTGACGCCGCACGTCACCACACGACGCCGGCCCTCGACGTTATACGTCACCACACGACGCAGCTCTCGTCGTCGATGTCGCCGGTGTCATCGTCCTCATCGCAGACCGAAAAGGGCCCGTCGCCACAGAGCGCCCTCGATTTTGTTGCTCTCGTTGCAGATCGAAAGGGGCTCATCGCAAGCGAGCGCCCTCGATGTCGTCGCTTTCATGGCAAACCAAAGGAGGCCACGTCGCCAGTGGGCCCTTCCCCTCTTGGCATCGTTCCGAGCACATCCAGATCCAAATCTTTGTCCCCGTCGTGCTGTTGATGATGTCGATGCAGGTCACCTCCACCACCATCGCCGGTGTTGCCGCAAGCTAACGAGGTCGCCTTCACCAGCCGCAAATCCTTCCCTTTCCTTTTCCGATCACTATGTGTTATCTGGTTAATGGTTGATTCAGATCTGATTTGTTCATTGAAAAATTTGGGAGTTGTGTTTGGGATTGAAGAGGGGATTTTTGGTGCTCTTGGGATTGATCAGACCCCGACCTCTGATTGAGTCTATCTATTGGTGTGTGGTGTTTTGACTGCAATACAGAATAGATCGGATTTGTTCCCAAACAGACTTGACTCTAATCAATTGAAGGGGAGGAGCCGGTGAAAGATAAGTTCTCTACTTTCTTCATATTAAATTTTTGTTAAATATTTTGCTATGTGCTGGAAGTTCAAAAACATTCGATTTAAGTTTATGTTTTGAATTATAGAATTACTGTGATGCTAAGTGGTTATGTTCAAGACTGTATTAATCATTTGTTTAATTAAATATAAGTTGAACAGTTTTTTTGGCTATGTGCTAAAACCAAATATCTATTTTTGATAAGTTAAACTATATGTTTTGACTATAAAGTTTGGATCTCCAAATTAAATTGCTGCGAGAATTAAACAATGTCAATAATTCGTTTAATTGGCTAATCTTTAACAATTTGATGAATGTAGGAACTTCAAAGTTACTTACAAATTGTGTGTTGGAGACGATGGATATGCATCACGGATAAATAAGTCTGCACTACGCAGGCTTCTCCATCAAATTTGGAACACTTCTAACTTGAAGTGTCGGTATGATCTACTCTAATCTCTCTTAGTATGTTCATGTGATGAATGTGTTAACGTTTTGTGCGTTTGATCATATGATTGAGAGTTTAGATCATAGTTATTCGCGCTTTGGAAAACTAGCATGTTTAGGGTTGTTAAGTGTTTTATCATACTATGTGTATAGATATTTTGACAAATCCATTGTTTGCAGTCTGTGTGAGATTACATATTTGCTTCTCTAATAATTAAAAATAAAATAAAATTTTATAAGATGTATAACAAATGTCTGTAACTTAGAAGAGAGCATCATACTGCATTGTTCTTTCTCGTTCATTGTACTGTGTGTGCAAAGTTGAATTGTAGCATGTTAGTCATTATCTCATTTAGCGTCATGAAGATGATGAAGAATGAATAGAGGAAAGAACTCGTCGCTCAATGTATTTGAGCAAGTGGACATTGTTAGAATCACTAGAGAAAGCAAATAGTTTTATAAAATGTGATAGAGTAATTTTGTATTAACTCTTATAAAGTGCATATACTGTCAATCACATGTATAAGTTGAGTTTAACAAATGAGATAATTAATAATAATAGTTCTAATTGTGTTCTTGAATATAGCATAATTGGCTAGGATTTGAGAACTATATATTCAATTGTTTATGAGGAAATATAATCTAATTATCAAAACTGTGGAGGAAATGGAGTTAAAAGCTATTGAGTAAAAAGCATTAACATCCAAGTTATTTTGAAATTTAGAATCATTATGAACTATATATTAATTTGTTTGTTCTTGTTAAAACTTATAATTCTACTAAATGACACTTCATTAAACATGACAAATGTGAAGTTTGAATTTAGATTTTTATCACTAGAAAATCATTTTGTATGGTTTCTAGGGGTTCATAACTTTTTGATTCAGTACATTCTGATAATTGTGATCTCAGTAGCTTTGTGACTATGTGAGATAATTGTTGGTCAGAAGTATTTAATCGCTTTTGTAGATGATTAATATAAGTCTGTCATATATATGAAGAATGAAGCACTTGTTATTCTTAATGAATTAAAAATTATAGTTAAATGCTAAAAAATCAAGGGTTCAGATTTGATAGAAGTGGTGAATATGTTTTAACAATTAAAGAGAAGTTTGCATTTTACATAATCTTTACTGCACTCTACTTACAACAGTCAAACGATATCGATAAAAGTTAGAATCAAACACTTAGTGAAATGTTGAATTCTATATTATTGACTGTTGTCTGTCTTGTGTAATTATGAGTCATGTTGTATTGTTAATCATATTTCTAATGTGTTACTATACTCTAAATTGAATGCACCTTGTAGATTGATGCTGAATTTTTGCAAGTGTACAAAATTGCACAAGTAATATAAATAGGTGAGTAGAGTGTCGAACCCACAGAGACTAGATATTTTACTGAGTACTGATATCACTAGATTAATCACTATTTGGAAGATCGAAATTTAGAAATGATAAAACAACTAAATTAAATTAATCTAACTAAAATTAACTAAATTGGTGAAGAGGGAGAGGGCTGTGAAACTATGAAGCTCTTGTACTTTGTTTAATGGTAAAATTTGTTCTAGGGCTCTTGGTTCACCTCGTTTATCACACACACAAATTATAATTCCTTATAAATTAAAGATATTATCTTTCCAAATTGTCGACCAAAATCCTAAAGATATTAACCACTCTATCAACGTAGTTTAAAAATTATTCTCAACTAATTCTTCGCCTATCCATCAAATTATTAATTGAGAAATTGGATTTCTTAACGGTCACGTCCTCCAATATATGGTGTTAATTTTTATTAATCACAAATCACCTGTTCGGTCTCTTTATGATTTGAAAAATCATACAAATGTCTATCCACCATGTTGTACGCATAAATAATAAAAATTAAAACACAATCAGGAAAAATAGAGTAATAATAAGGAATTTAAATTTGTGTTCTACAAAACTCGGCTGCACCTTAGCCTCTAGAACAATAAATTTAGTTCATGTTCGTTTGGGATTGCATCGTAAAAATTAGAGAAGAAGAGATACAGATAAATATAGAAATAATGCAAACCGAAGTCTTTATCTTCCTTCTGTCTCTGTTTCAGTCAGAGTCGCCACATCAGCTTTCAGGTCTGTCACACCCGTGCCTCGTCTCATGGCTTCTCTGATGTCGTATAGTCCACGCCCAGTCAGATCGTCAAAGCAGTCTCGTCGCCTTGGGAGCCGTGCTGTGCATCAGAACGAAGAAGAAGCAATCGCCACGTCACGTCGAAGCTCTGAGCCGCCATGTGTCACCTACTGCTGCGTTGAAGCTGGCGCTGTCAGCTGCTCATGGGGGCCCGCTTGCCTGACTGCAGCAGCTGTCGCTTTGCGTCAGGTGGTCACGTGCTCCTGGATGAATCTTGTTTTGATCACCGAGCCACACACAGGAAGCAAGTTGTTGGGACCCACGCGCTGCTCTACTGCTGCTTCGTCTCTCTCTCCTTTTTCTCTTCAAGCCGATAGGAGTCACCTCTCTCTCTCTCTCTTAACCTTTTTTTTTCTGTTTTGTTTATTTTATTATTATAACTATATTTAGCCGTCACCTTTTACATCTTTTCTCTCCCATGATTTGTATTTATAGAAAACGGAAGAGGAGTTTAGGGTTTGCACTTTTTACATAAAAGTCCACACTCTTCCTTTATTTTCTTCCTTTTTAATCCAGAATTTTATTTGTTTCTTTTTCTTTCTTTTCTTCCTTTTTCTGCCAACCACGTGCTTCTGCATACACAAAATAATACTAGAAATTAGGACTTTTAAATAAAATAAAATTAATTAGTTTAAAATTAATTAAACTAACTACAAATCATATTAGCTTATAAAAAATCCTTTTAAAATTATTTGCCACACTTTTAACTCAACAAAACAATAAAAATTGATAAATCCATTATTTTACTTTGTTTGTTGATTTTTTCCACAAATCTTTACTTTTTGCATCAAAAATATTATTTCTTCAAAAATTATTAATTAAATGAAATTTTATAGAAATATGATGAATTATAGACAATATCAGCGAAAACAAGCCATTTTAATAGGTAAATGAGTACAATTATTTGTATAAAATTTAGACACATCAAATACCCCCAAACTTAAGATTTTGCTTGTCCTCGAGCAAAAAGTAGAATCATGAACAAGGGAATAATAATCAAGAGTAGGCTCAACCCATCGCACTAAAAATTCTCATCATGCAAGCATCGAAATTGCCATTAAAAATATAAACAATTGCAAATAAAGTAAAACTAAGCATACCCACTTTCTCCAGTGCAATTATTTATTCATAACTCCCAACCCAATCGCATTTGTCATGCAATTAATGTAATTATATTATGCAACAACTCAATCTGTGATTATCCCTTCTCTCTACTACAAACCGAGTAGCAAACTAGAGTTTTTTTTTTAAGTCCCTTCTTTAAGTTGTCACTTGCCTTTTTACGCGAATGCAAATCATTTGTGATGAATTTACCCGGTTACTCAACAAGTCACAAACTTAAAGTGCTTTGCATACTCATATTTCAAGTTACCGTTTTACGTAAAAGTAAACATTTGTGATGAATACCCCTAGTTACTATGCAACTCAAAACATTGGAGTAGATTGACTTTATTCTTAAATTTTTTTTTTCTTTTCATTATTACTCTATTTACTTAAACCCTGTTTAGGACTAGATCAAAGAGGATAATCACAAGAAAAAGCATCACATTTGTCTTTTATGTATAATAGCATGTCTCACACAATTTTGAAAGGAATTTTGAAACTCAATAATTCTAAAGTAAATAAGTATGCTTAATATTGCTTTATAAAAAAAATTGTTTATCCCAAAAAAAATGTTTCAATGCTTATCACAATAAAGAACTCAAAAGTGTAATGGTGAGCTTAATTGAAATCCTTCTAAAATTTTGTTTTTCTTTTCTAAAAATAAATAATAAATTTGTAAACCTTCCCCCCAAACTTAAATATCACATTGTCCTCAATGGGAAATAAAAAGAAAAACAAAAAGAATGCAAAAAGTTTAGAATATCTCCCCTGATTCGTCTTTAAATTTCTGCACGCGCAGCATTCAGTATTTTGGCGATATCTGGATCTGTAGATGTCGAAATGGGCTGAATTGTTTTTTGCTGGAAAGCTAAGACAATTGTCGACAACTTCTCTTTGAATCACTTTTCCAGATTCTGACTCCATGCTGCTCAAAAATAGCCATCAATGCAGGTGTTCAAAACAGCTCCGCGCAGCGACTTCCAAAATTTGTGCAATCCTACAAGATAAAATCAAAAATTAAAATAAAATAAACTAAAAGATAAATCAAAACTAAATGCAATAAAATAAAACATGGGTTGCCTCCCAAGAAGCGCTAAGTTTTAAGTCTTCAGTCAGACATGGGGGTGAGATGGTTATGTAACGCCAAGATCCAACAACATTAGCACATCCTTTCTAATTTTTCTCTTCAGATGTGGATCAGGTTCAAGCTCCAATTTGAGGCGTTTCCTTTTAGACGATGATGTCTTTGATTCTCCTACCTCTTTGAATTTATGTTGAATAGATGACTGTTCTTCAGGAGGAAAATTTATGGAATTAAAAATATCATACATTACTTGCTCATGCTGAATTTGTTCCTCCACATTTTGTTCAATCTCACTTTGCTTTTCAACCACATTCTGTTCGCCATTTTCTTCTTGTGGTTGTTCAATTGTCCTCCCGCTTCCTAATGTTATAGCCTCGACATGCTCCTTGGGATTGACAACTGTATTGTGTGTTAATGTTCCTGCAGTTTTGTCATTAAGAATATTTGAAATTTGACTAATTTGTACCTCAAGATTTTGGATGGAAGCCGAAGTTGAATTTGCAACATTTTGAATTGCCAAATCTGTCTTTTGCATGTAGTACATAAACATGTCTTCAAGTGTCGGCTTCTTTTCTTCCTGAGAAAAATTTTGAGGTTGTATAACTGCTCCTTGATTGTAGTTCCATGGATAATTGGGGGTGTTTCTCCATCCTGAATTGTATGTGTTTCCATAATGATTGTTTTGCATTTGAAAGTTTGACACAAAATTTTCATGTACGGCATTTGATGGAGCAAAAGGGTTCCCCACTTGACAATCTGAACTTGCATGATTTCCTGCACAAAGATCACAAATCATATTAGATTGAATAACAGTAAAATTCCTATTTTCTACTTGTTTAGATAAAATATCATTTTTTGCATTTAAAGTAGAAAAAGTATCAAGTTCAAAAACTCCTGCCACTTTTCTTGGCATCGTTCTCTCTGAAGACCACTGGTACTGATTTGATGTCATCTCCTCTAAAAGATCATAGGCTGCTTGGTAAGTTTAGCTCATCAGTGCACCACCAGCTGTTGCGTCAACCATAGATCTTTGTGTAACTCCCAAACCATTATAGAATGTTTGCATTTGCAGCCATTTCGGTAGTTCATGATTAAGACACTTTCTTAATAACTCTTTAAACCTTTCCCATGCATCATACAAAGACTCGGTCTCAAATTGCATAAATGTGACAATATCTTTCCTTAGTTTTGCTGTCTTTGCTGGAGGAAAATACTTGGTTAGAAATTTTTGTGCAAGTCCTTCCCAAGTAGTAATACTACTGGGTGGTAGATAATGTAGCCAAGCCTTCGCCTTATCTCGTAGGGAAAAAGAAAAGAGTCTTAGTCTAATTGCATCGTCTGATACACCGTTGTGTTTGAAAGTGTCACAAATTTCTAAAAAATCTGCAATGTGAGCGTAAGGATCCTCGTGTGGTAGTCCCCAAAATTGAACTGTCTGTTGAATCATTAGAATCATCGCCGGTTTAACTTCAAAATCGTTAGCTTCAATAACCGGCTTCTTTATGCTTGATTCATAAATTGAGGGCATAGCGTAGTCTCTCAAAGGCCTGTTATCATCGTTCCTCATGATAATGCACTGTATGTCCTGAGATGTAAGTATCGAAAAAAAAGAAAAAAAAAATAGAAAAACTAAAAAAAAAAAACGAAAATAAGAAAAATAAAATAAAAAAAAAGTAAAAGTTAGTCAAAAGAAAATAAAGATGTAAAATAATAATAAAACAAAAATAATTACAAAAATCCAAACTAGCAATAATCTAGTAATTTTCAATATCAATAAAAGAATAACTAATCCCCGGCAACGGCGCCAAAAACTTGATGCTAAATTTTTGCAAGTGTACAAAATCGCACAAGTAATATAGATAGGTGAGTAGAGTGTCGAACCCACAGAGACTAGATATTTTACTGAGTACCGATATCACTAGATTAATCACTATTTGGAAGATCGAAATTTAGAAATGATAAAACAACTAAATTAAATTAATCTAACTAAAATTAACTAAATTGGTGAAGAGGGAGAGGGCTGTGAAACTATGAAGCTCTTGTACTTTGTTTAATGGTAAAATTTGTTCTAGGGCTCTTGGTTCACCTCGTTTATCACACACACAAATTATAATTCCTTATAAATTAAAGATATTATCTTTCCAAATTGTCGACCAAAATCCTAAAGATATTAACCACTCTATCAACGTAGTCTAAAAATTATTCTCAACTAATTCTTCGCCTATCCATCAAATTATTAATTGAGAAATTGGATTTCTTAACGGTCACGTCCTCCAATATACGGTGTTAATTTTTATTAATCACAAATCACCTGTTTGGTCTCTTTATGATTTGAAAAATCATACAAATATCTATCCACCATGTTATACGCATAAATAATAAAAATTAAAACACAATCAGGAAAAATAGAGTAATAATAAGGAATTTAAATTTGTGTTCTACAAAACTCGGCTACACCTTAGCCTCTAGAACAATAAATTTAGTTCATGTTCGTTTGGGATTGCATCGTAAAAATTAGAGAAGAAGAGATACAGATAAATATAGAAATAATGCAAACCAAAGTCTTTATCTCCCTTCTGTCTCTATTCCAGTCAGAGTCGCCACATCAGCTTTCAGGTCTGTCACACCCGTGCCTCGTCTCATGGCTTCTCTGATGTCGTATAGTCCACGCCCAGTCAGATCGTCAAAGCAGTCTCATCGCCTTGGGAGCCGTGCTGTGCGTCAGAACGAAGAAGAAGCAATTGCCACGTCACGTCGAAGCTCTGAGCCGCCATGTGTCACCTACTGCTGCGTTGAAGCTGGCGCTGTCAGCTACTCATGGGGGCCCGCCTGCCTGACTGCAGCAGCTATCGCTTCGCGTCAGGTGGTCACGTGCTCCTGGATGAATCTTGTTTTGATCACCGAGCCACACACAGGAAGCAAGTTGCTGGGACCCACGCGCTGCTCTACTGCTGCTTCGTCTCTCTCTCCTTTTTCTCTTCAAGCCGCCAGGAGTCTCCTCTCTCTCTCTCTTAACCTTTTTTTTTCTGTTTTGTTTATTTTATTATTATAACTATATTTACCCGTCACCTCTTACATCTTTTCTCTCCCTTGATTTGTATTTATAGAAAACGGAAGAGGAGTTTAGGGTTTGCACTTTTTACATAAAAGTCCACACTCTTCCTTTATTTTCTTCCTTTTTAATCCAGAATTTTATTTGTTTCTTTTTCTTTCTTTTCTTCCTTTTTTGCCAACCACGTGCTTCTGCATACACAAAATAATACCAGAAATTAGGACTTTTAAATAAAATAAAATTAATTAGTTTAAAATTAATTAAACTAACTACAAATCGTATTAGCTTATAAAAAATCCTTTTAAAATTATTTGCCACACTTTTAACTCAACAAAACAATAAAAATTGATAAATCCATTATTTTACTTTGTTTGTTGATTTTTTCCACAAATCTTTACTTTTTGCATCAAAAATATTATTTCTTCAAAAAATATTAATTAAATGAAATCTTATAGAAATATGATGAATTATAGACAATATCAGTGAAAACAAGCCATTTTAGTAGGTAAATGAGTACAATTATTTGTATAAAATTTAGACACATCATAGATCATAGCATGAAAACACAAATAATTTTGTTAAAGTGAAAATTTGTGTTGCGATGCATTTGTTAGAGTACATGAGCCTAGAAGGCCTAAAGTAGGACCTACAATAAATATTTGTGTGTATTTAAAAAGTGCATAATGGAGTTCTGTGGACAGATATTGGATCTATCTAATTTGTGTTAGAAGAATCTAAACTTGCAGAGTTCTTTGAGGATGTGTTCATCAAAGATAAATGTATGAAATAATCTAGTCCTACAGATATGGTCAATGATTCACATTTGGAATCAAGAACCTGCCTTATTAACACTTAAAAACCTGAATGACAAATGAGCTAAGAAGAGTCTTTAGTACAATGGGATGATTTTGTGTCATACAATGATACTTTAATTTAGTTGATCTGCCGAAAGGGGCTAAAACTATAGTAAGTAAGTGGAATTTTGTAGAAAAAACTTAATTTTGATTGTTTAGTAGCAACTTTAATATTTTTTAGTAGTTAACAGATTGACTGAGAAAAATGGGGTAGATTTATGTAATGTCTACTTACATGTTTGTCATATTGCTACAATAAGTATTCTTCTTACCCTTACATCTTTTGAAAATTTTGTCATTCATAAAGGATATTTAAAAAGTTTCGTACTTGATGTTTTGTACTAAACAGTTTTGTATTGTAAAGTTTTGAACTAATATGTTTAGTGAACAAGATTTACAATTTAGTAAAATCATTGTATGTTCTTAAAATATGTATAGCCGACGAATAAATAATTTGACAAATTTTTGAAAGAGCCTAGTATATGAATCAAGTAATTCAGATCAGTGTCTTCAACTTTGTGGTGTGTCAAATATAGTGACTATTATTTACTTGTTCTGTTGACATGTATGTTCTTGGAAGTGACCTCTCTATTACAAATAAAGTTAAAATTGTGTTATCCAAAGAATTCAACATGAAAACCTAGGTACTGTGGACACCATAGGTATAAGGGTTTCAGTTGGCAAGGGATAACTCTTAGTCAAACTCATCAAATCAAAATGTATTTCAAAAGTGGGGATATAGTGATTGAAAGTGTGTTTTGAAACACCTTATGATTATGATAAAAGGTTGACACCTAATGATGGTGCAACTATGAGACAGGTAGATCACATTCTAAAAGAATTGACAGTCTCATGTATACAAAGATCTGCACTAGAATAGACATAGCCTTTGAGGTAGGTATGATTTGCAGATTCACTAATAATTCCATACACATTTGAGTGCCCTTAAGAGGCTAATGAGATACCTGAATGGTATTCAAGAGTTTGCTTTGTGCTACTCTAGTCATTCTTCGAATGAATGGCTAATCTGATGCATTAGGATGCTTAGAATTTAGTGAAAGTCAATAACTAGTATATATGTGTTTACATTAGGAGAAACAGAAATGTTATGGAAATAAAATGCAAACCGACATTGTGCTATCATTCATGAAATCAGACCTCTATGTGTTATCCTCTGCAGGAAAAAAGGCTGAGTAGATTGAAGAAATTGTTGCTAGTTATCCATTAAGAAGTTTAAGTAACTCTTTTATTCGGTTATGTGACTATCAAGCTACAATACACTGTAGCTCATAACTCACTCTATAATAGTAAGAGGAGTATATGAAGGCTGAAAGAAGCCTAATTGAACTTTCTCATAGATAAAGTGCAATTGCGACAAGTATGGCTAATGCTCTTGCTAAGAACGTGAAAGTGATCTAATTATCAAAACTGTGGGGAAAATGTAGTTGAAAGCTATTGAGTAAAAAGCTTTAACATCCTAATTGTTTTAAAATTTAGAATCCAATTGGAGCCATAGAGAAGTTCAAACTTAAGCATCAATTTTAGGCAGTTGACATGTTTTAGATAATTTTGATGATTCCACATAAATTCCACAAATATATAATGTCATTTCAATTTTGATGGTATTATATATCTAGAAAATTTTCTTAGAATAATCATATTATTCTAATACAAAACATGAAAACTTGTCGATGTGTTTCCGATGATAAATTGTCATAAATATCATTCCAATTTTGATGATATGTCTTTTATGGATACATATTTTATTCCAATTTTGATGATTCAATGTTAAACCATGATTGAAATGGCAGTCTTTTCATTCCAATATGAAACATAATATGGTTCTTGTGTAGAAACTATAAAAGTTCATGTTCTTTATGTAGTTAAAGAAATTTGATTGTGATGCTTGCGTTACATTTTTGCTAAGCTAATTATGAATTGTACTAAGTTCTTTTGTAGAACTAGATACTTTGTGAAATTCGTTGGAATTCTTAGAGATGTCTCGCTTGATTTTCTTATTTTCAATAAGCTAGCAAAGATAGAGAAGTAGAATCTGTCAACATAGAATTCAAAAATAATGATTTGCTCAAAATGGAGGAGTAAACATAAAGCAGTGTGCAAGGATAGAGTTTCAGTTTATTTCTTTCGAGAATAAATTAGTCACATGCTTGGTAAAACTTCTGTTGAGTTTAAGACTCTTGTGTTCATGAGCTTAAAACTCATATTTTGTTCTTGAAGTTTATTTGCTTTGTTTGATTTTGAAACTATGACAGATTATTCCAGTTGGTTTAGTCTTCTTGAACTATTCTGAGTTGGATATGGTTTGGAACTATTTAATTATATTCGTTTAGTCTTGATTGAACTATTCAGATTTATAATTATATTGACTCTTATGAAACTACATCTTTATGATGCTTTTCTTTTTATGGACTACTATCAGCCAGTCAGTTTTATACTGAACTGATGAGATAATTCTGTATTTTATATATTGAGAATATAGGAGGAGATTGTTGGATATATTGGTATATTCTCTCTATATAAATATTGCATATGTATATGAGTAACACGTGTATTGAACGTACAATTAATTGGATATTGGAACGCGGGTTTGTGGGCTTATAACCCGATACCCAAACCAGTATTTAGAAATAAATATTGGCTTGTGATAGCAATCTAGGTATTCCAATCTTGATACCTAGGGTAAATATCTCAAGCAACTTAGATCTAGATATTAACCCTAATTCCCAATTGTTAATTTCTCATAAAACCTAACAGTAAAGTCCTTCAACCCATTTTAAGAAATGAAGTATCTCACTTTAGGAGACAACTTCCCATTCATCCGATAACCGTTTTGAGCAAATAAATATACGATTTTGATCTACTCACGAAGGAGAACACAAATCCATCAGGATGTCTCACTAATTCATAGAGGATCTTACTCAAATTTTTTCTTAAAAACTGGTTCGTAAATGGTGTTAAGATACCCATTTTCTAACCGATTATAGGTAATAAACTGAAATAGCTTATTGCAACGCGTGCCTGCCTAATAGGACATGGCTCCCAAAAATGAGTGTTTGTGCTTAGTAAATTATGATAAAGCTGTTGTGCGCGAGTACAAATCAAATCAACAAGAATCAATGCGGAATACAAAGAGAGAACCAGCGAGAAAACACAAAAGCAAACCAACACAAAAGGACGCACAGATTTAATGTGGTTCGGCAAAATACATGCCTACATCCACGGGGCGGTTGGGGTTTCTTCTTCTTCAAATTATCACCAATGGGCGAAAACAAACCCTTACAAATAATGACGGCTGCAAAACCGAAATAGGGATCTCTAATTTTCGTCACAGATTACAAAACCCTAACAAGTGTATTTATAGGGAAACTATTGGGCCTTTTCGAATTGGGCCTGATCCAGTTCAAAATCTCGTCGACAGTCGACTGGTCGACTTACCAGTCGACTGGCACTCCATCTGGCAGTCGACCGATCAGTCGACTGATCCTCTGCTGCTGCTTGTATCTTTAGCCTTCGAAAACTCTCTGGACAGTCGCCTGATCCTTCTATCAGTTGACTTATGCTGTAACTTTCTTTTGCTGCAGATACTCCAAAACAATCTGAACCAGAATCGAGCCATTATCCTACAATCTCCACCTTGGCGAGATCTTCCACCAACCAACAATCTCCACCTTGGCAAGATCTTCCAAGTAGCCCAAGCAATCTCCACAAATACTCCAAATGCTCATCATCAAATGTAACAACAAATCCAAACTCCACCTTAGTATGATATCACATACTAGGCGAACAAATAGCGAAGCACTATTCCAACCCCCCATTCCAAATCATCAAACATGCAAAATATTAGCCAGGTTCATGCAATGCTTGAACTTGGCTGCTCCAACAACTTTTGTCAACATATCAGCAGGATTATCAGCTGTCCCAATCTTCACCAAATGAATATCACCATCCTTTATCAAATCACGCACAAAATGATAACGGACATCAATATGTTTGGTTCTCGAATGATGAACTTGGTTCTTCGCTAAATGAATAGCACTCTGACTGTCACAGTGTACCTCCACCTTCTCCCGATGAATCCCCAAGCTCTTCAAAAGTCCATGTATCCAAATGGCTTCCTTCATGGCCTCAGCAACTGCCATGTATTCAGCCTCAGTAGTAGACAACGCTACAGTGGACTGCAAATTTGACCTCCAACTTATAGGTGCTCTAGCCATCGTAAACAAATAGCCTGTAGTAGACCGCCTCTTATCTAGATCACCTGCATAGTCTGAATCAACATATCCAACCAATAACCTGCTAATATTGTCATCCCTTTCAAATTTCAAACCCACATCTGTGGTGCCACTTATGTACCTTAGAATCCATTTAGCTGCTTGCCAATGCTCTTTGCCTGGATCATGCATATATCGACTAACCATACTCACCGCCTGAGAGATGTCTGGTCGAGTACAAACCATGGCATACATCAAACTGCCAACTACACTAGTGTAAGGTACATTTGCCATATACTGTCTCTCTTCATCTGTACTTGGAGACTGAGAAGCACTAATTCTGAAATGACTGGCTAAGGGTGTACTTACTGGTTTAGTCTTCTCATCTATACCGAACCGTTTCAGCACCTTCAAAAGATATTGCTTCTGAGTCAAACTCACTGTGCCCTTTGCCCTGTCTCTAGCTATCTCCATCCCAAGTATCTTCTTGGCTTCACCAAGATCCTTCATCTCGAATTCAGAACTCAACTGATTCTTCAAATTTTGAATCTCCTTAGCATTCTTAGAGGCAATCAACATGTCATCCACATATAGTAACAGATATATGAAAGAGCCATCCTGCAACTTCCTGAAGTAAACACAATGATCAAACTCACTTCTGGAATATTTCTGCACCTTCATAAACTGATCGAACCTCAAATACCACTGCCTTGGAGATTGCTTCAAACCATAGAGAGACTTCTTCAACCTGCAAACACAATTTTCCTTTCCAGCTGTCTTGAACCCATCTGGCTGTAACATATAAATTTCTTCATCTAGATCCCCATGTAAGAACGCAGTCTTCACATCCATCTGTGTCAACTCAAGGTCAAACTGTGCTACCAATGCCAACAAAATCCGAATAGAAGGATGCTTCACAACTGGAGAGAACACTTCATTATAGTCAATTCCTTCCTGTTGAGCATACCCCTTTGCAACTAGTCTTGCCTTGAACCGAACACTGCCTTTTGGACCTTCTTTCTTCGTATACACCCACTTGCAACCAATTGCTTTCTTCCCCTTTGGTAGTTGCACTAGATCCCAAGTCTTATTCTTATGAAGAGAGTTCATCTCTTCATCCATAGCAACTTTCCAATCTGCATTTTCTGAACTTCTAGTGGCTTCTTTGAAGTTGGAGGGAACTTCATCATCCACAATGGGAAGAACAAATGCAACTGTGTCTGTAAAACGAGACGGTCGTTTGATATCTCTTCTTTGCCTTCTTACTGCAATTGATTCTTCCTGCTGGATAGGAGCTTCTTCATCAATCTCAGTATCAACCACATCATCTTCATCTTGGACAGGAACAGGATTTTCAACTGACAAATTTTCTAACTCCACCTGTTGGAACACTCTCCTACCAGTCGACTGGTTATTGCCACCAGTCGACTGTCCCGAGCTCCCACAATTCTGCTGTTTTGGACCATCAGTCGACTGCTCCTGTTCATCAGTCGACTGTCCCGAACTTCTTCTACTCACCTGTTGAAGAACTGTCCCACTCTTCTGCTGCTCACCAGTCGACTGACATATACCACCAGTCGACTGTCCCGAGCTAATCATGCTGGTCTCATCAAAAGTCACATCTCTGCTGATTACTAACTTCTTCTGTTCTGGACACCACAACCTGTAACCTTTGACACTAGTACTAAAACCAACAAATATAGCCTTCTTGGCTCTTGCATCAAGTTTAGTTTCAGTTACATGAAAATAAGCAGGACAACCAAATATATGCAAAAAACTATAATCAGATGCAGGTTTACCACTCCATACCTCAATAGGCGTTTTGCCTTCAAGTGCTGCTGATGGTAAACGGTTGACGATGTGGCTTGCATATATAACAGCTTCTGCCCAAAATGTCTTCTTCAACCCAGACTGTGCTAACATACATCTCACCTTCTCCAATAAGGTTCTGTTCATCCTTTCTGCAACCCCATTTTGCTGTGGAGTCTTCCTAACTGTGAAGTGCCTCTGGATCCCTTCATCTTCACACAACTTCAGAAACGGATCATTCTTGTATTCTCCTCCATTATCTGACCTCAGAACCTTAATCTTCCTACCAGTCTGATTTTCAACTTTCTTCTTCCAACTTGTGAACAATGTCAAAACTTCATCTTTGTGCTTCATGGTATATACCCAAACTCGCCTGGAGTAATCATCAACAAAAGTAACAAACCAGTGTCTACCACTCATAGAAGGTGTCTGAGTAGGGCCCCAAACATCTGTGTGCACATAATCGAGGATACCCTTTGTCTGATGTACAGCTGTACCAAATTTCACCCTAGTTTGCTTACCCAAAACACAATGTTCACAAAATTCCAACTTGCACCCTTTAGCATCTTTAAGCAACCCTTGCTTCACAAGCCCTTGCAAGGCCTTTTCTCCTGCATGCCCGAGTCGCATATGCCACAACCTAGTAGAGTCGGGAACAACCTGTTTAGGCTTCTCAGTTACACTGGCAGCCTGACCCAAATATGTTTTTCCCTGCAAGAAAAACAAGTTCCTCTTTCTTTGCCCTTTCATCACCACGAGTGATCCGCTAGTCACCTTCAGAATGCCACCTTCACTAGCAAATTTTAAACCACTGGCCTCCAAAGCACCTAGTGAAATCAGATTCTTTTTCAAATCTGGAACATACCACACATCTGAAAGCTCTCTAATAAGACCATCGTGCATTAGCAATTCAATCTTCCCGATTCCTACCTTCTTACAAGGTGCATCATTTCCCATCAAAACTACACCACCATCCATATATTCCAAAGAAGTAAACCACTCCTTTTTCCAAGACATATGATAGGAGGCTGCTGTATCAAGAAACCATACTTCTTGATAAAGTGAGGGACTAGAAGCAAGTGCAAAAGAAACATCCTCGCCACTTTCTAAATTATCAACAGTCACATTTGCAGTCGAATTTCCCTTATTTCGTAGCTTTGGACAATCCTTTTTCCAATGCCCCCTTTCATGACAGAAAACACATTCATCTTTGGCCGGTATTTTCCTGTCCTTTGAAACTCCTCTCGATTTGGAACGAGATTTGTTTCCCTTTTTCCCAGATTTGGACTCAGATCTAGTCTCAGTCCTGCCCCTTACAATCAACGCTTCAGAAGTTTCTCTATCAACCATCTTATCCCTTCTCCTAGTTTCATTATTCAACAAAGCATTTGCAACATCTTCATATTTCACAGTATCTTTTCCATATAATAAAGTAGTTGCTAAATGATCATAACTTTCAGGTAATGAATTCAACAGAATTAGGGCTTTATCTTCATCCTTAATTTGCTCATCCAAATTTAACAAATCAGCCAATAATTTATTAAATGATTCCACATGAGCATTCATAGACATACCTTCCGTATAGGTGAAGCGAAAAAGTCTCTTCTTCAAATACAGCCGATTCTCCAAACTTTTCCTCATGTATTTGTCTTCGAGCTTCTTCCACAACACCGCAGCAACGGTATCCCTCATCAAATCGTACTTCTGAGCCTTCTCAATAAAGAGCCGAATAGTCCCACACGCAACTCTATTCAACTTCTTCCAATCTGCTTCGGACATATCCTTAGGTTTTTCAACTTCCAAAGCAACATCTTGTTCTTGTTGAACAAGAACATCCAAAACCTCACATTGCCACATCCCGAAATTGTTTGTCCCATCAAATTTTTCAACTTCAAATTTTGCGTTGTGAATCGTTGTTCTTGATGAACTTGATCCCACAACTTCCTTGGTTGCATCTGCATCACCCGCCATCTCTCTCTAGGTCGAACCAACTGCTCTGATACCACTTGTTGTGCGCGAGTACAAATCAAATCAACAAGAATCAATGCGGAATACAAAGAGAGAACCAGCGAGAAAACACAAAAGCAAACCAACACAAAAGGACGCACAGATTTAATGTGGTTCGGCAAAATACATGCCTACATCCACGGGGCGGTTGGGGTTTCTTCTTCTTCAAATTATCACCAATGGGCGAAAACAAACCCTTACAAATAATGACGGCTGCAAAACCGAAATAGGGATCTCTAATTTTCGTCACAGATTACAAAACCCTAACAAGTGTATTTATAGGGAAACTATTGGGCCTTTTCGAATTGGGCCTGATCCAGTTCAAAATCTCGTCGACAGTCAACTGGTCGACTTACCAGTCGACTGGCACTCCATCTAGCAGTCGACCGATCAGTCGACTGATCCTCTGCTGCTGCTTGTATCTTTAGCCTTCGAAAACTCTCTGGACAGTCGCCTGATCCTTCTATCAGTCGACTTATGCTGTAACTTTCTTTTGCTGCAGATACTCCAAAACAATCTGAACCAGAATCGAGCCATTATCCTACAAAAGCTTTTTGTCACACTTATTGTGCTGTTATCTTATGAATTCTGATAACACTCCTAAATTCTGATGCATATGGCACAAAAAATTGTGTTTGGGTATACCATGGTTACTAGCGACCACCACTTACCAAATTTGGTGGAATCTTCTGAGTCTGTTTGAACTTAGCACTAATTTGTTCACGTGGTGACGATAAGGACTTAGAAAATTTATATCAAGTTTAAACATAGATTATCATGAATTAGTGAACTGAAGAAGCTTATAAAAAATTGTCTGATACTAGAATATTTCAATTATGTATCAGAAATTTACTTGGAAAAATTTATATGAAAAGATCTAGGCACTGGGTATGCTTATGAAGTTCATGTTGAATTCTAACTGCGGAATAAACTCAACAACGGCGACGAAATGTAAAAACTATAGAATCAATATAAGAGAAGAAAAGAACAATCAAAAGCAACACACAAGAATACAAGATTTTTCCGAGGTTCACCCAAAACAATGGCTACTTTCCCGCGCAGAGGCACTCCTGCGATTTCCACTAGAAATATGAAAATTAGGTTTACAAATTTCTCAAGAACTAACCACCAAGGTGTAGCGTTTCTCTCTATCTCCCTCTCTCTTAATGACGGCTGGTAGATCTTTTATTTCTTTTCACTTAACCCTAAAATCGTACACAATACAATATATATAGGATTCCAAAATTTTAATCTCAGCCGCTCATCAATAAGCGGGGATGGTCGACCGCAACATCATGACGGTCGACCGATTCTTTCCTTCGACTGCACAAAGTCCAATAGAGAGCAGGTCAATCGACTGTGCAGTTGACCGGTCGCCTCTTCAAGTTACATAATTGAGTCAGAGAGCGAGACGGTCGATTGTGCGGTTGACCGTACACTTGCCTAGCGCGGTCGGGGGGTGCGTTCGACTGCAACTCTGCCTGTGGCTTCAAAGTTCAAACCACTTTTGACCTCTTGCTCCCACTTCGACTCTCCTTCTCATCTGACTTTTCCAACCCCATTATCGTGTATTGGATCCACAAACCCAAACAATCTCCCACTTGGAGACATATATACAAAGTCTCTAACCTGTCCTTCATTCTTCCATTGGCCTAGTCTAGGCCTGTGCCTCTGCGAGTCTCCTCAATAATCAACTTGGAGACAATCCGATAGTGGTATAATAAAACTAATGTTTCCTGCTATCCACCATCTTAGTGAGCACGTCCGCCGGATTCTTAGTGCCAAGAATCTTAGTTAGCTTCAACCATTTCTTCTCAACCGCCATTTTGATAAAATGATACCTCATTTGAATGTGTCGAGTCCAAGAGTGATATACCGAGTTTTTCACCAAGAAAACTGCACTTTGACTGTTACACCATAGTTTACCTATGGGTAGCTTCCTGCCCAACTGTTTCATAAGCTGCGAAATCCACAACATGTCTTTCGTCGCTTCTATAAGTGCCATATACTCTGACTCCGTTCTGGTAAAATGAAACCTCATTTGAATGTGCTGAGTCCTAGAGTGATATGCTGAGTTTTTCTCCAAGAAAACTGCACTTTGACTGTTACACCATAGTTCACCTATGGGTTGTTTCCTGCCCAACTGTTTCATAAGCTGTGAAATCCACAATATGTCTTTCGTCGCTTCTGTAAGTGTCATATACTCTGACTCCGTAGTTGACTATGCTACAACCTTTTGTAACTGCGAAGCCCAACTAACAACTGTTCCTCCAACTGTAAATACATACCCTGTAGTACTACTGCAACCATCACGATCGTCTAAAAAATCCGCATCCACATAACCATGTATATGCAAAGAATCTCCCCCAAAACAAAGAGAGTGATCTGAAGTACTTGCTAGATATCTAAGAATCCACCTTACTGCATCCCAATGCTGTTTACCTAGATTCTTCATGTAATGGCTGACAACTTCCACTGCTTGTGCGATGTCTGGTCTTGTAGATACCATTGCATACTTCAAACTCCCAACGGTTGAGACATAAGAAATAGCAGCCACTTCCTCCATCTCTGCCTCTGTCTTAGGACACAAGTCCATTGATAATTTAAAGTGAGCAGCCAAGGTACAAGTGACTGGTCTCGCGCCATCCATGTTGAATCTCTTTAACACCTTCTTCACGTAGTCCGCTTGAGATAACCAAAGCTTCTTGCTTCTTCTGTCTCTACTAATCTTCATGCCGAGGATTTGCTTTGCTTCACCCAAGTCCTTCATTGAAAACTCCGAAGCTAGCGCCTTTTTCACTTCCATGATCTTCTCCATACATGAACCTGCTAACAACATGTCGTCCACATACAACACCAAGGTAACTATATCATTGTCAACATACACACAATGATCCGTTTCGCATCTATCGAAACCTTTTCCTCTCATGAAGCAATCAAACTTCAAGTACCATTGCCGCGGTACTTGTTTGAGCTCATAAAGACGCTTCTTCTATCGACACACCATGTCTTCCTTTCCTTTAGCTTCAAAACCTGTGTGTTGTCTCATGTACAGCTTTTCTTCGACATCACCATGGAGAAATGCTGTCTTCACATCCAACTGCTCTAAGTGCAAGTCTTTAACTGTCACAATACTAAGCAGAACCCTAATTGAAGCTATCTTCACAACCGGTGCAAAGATCTCACTATAATCAACACATTCTCTTTGAGAGAATCCTTTCACAACAAGCCTTGCCTTGTATCTCTTACTTCCATCTGCCTCATCTTTGACTCTGAAAACTCATTTGTTCATAAGAGCGCGCTTCCCGACATGTAACTTGGTCAACTCCCAAGTTTGGTTATATTCCAAGGAGTTTATCTCGTCCTTCATGGCTAACTCCCACTTAATTCGAGCCCCATCCCTCAAAGCCTTCTCATGAGTCTCTGGCTCCCCCGAATCTGTGTACAGAACATGCTCGTGAACAACACTAGTTGATGGATCAAATATCTTGGTTGGCCTCCTCTCTCGTGTCGATCACCTCAACGTGGGTACCGGTTCACAGACCGGTTCAGGTTTTCCAAACTATTCTGGCTGTACCTATTCGTCTTGGATAACCTACTCATTCCCAATAGGCTCGCCATGAGCCTCATGTGCTGCCTATGGTACTTGTACCTGCTGCTGCACTGTAGGACCCCCACCACTAGGGCCGCCTTCAAAATCAGAATCTGAGTCTGAGTCTAAACCCCAATCTGATTCTGAACTGGTTGTACTATCTTGACCTGTGTGCTTGTCCTTGTATAGGACCTCTTCATTGAACACTATATTTCTGCTGCGAATGACTTTGTTATCCACAAAATCCCAAAGCCTGTAACCATACTCATCGCCACCGTAGCCAATGAACACACACCTCCTGGACTTAGAGTCTAACTTCTTTCTTTCTTCCCTGTCAATTAGTGCATATGCCATACAACCATAAACTTTTAAATACGAATAATTAACAATTTTACCTGACCATAGTTCTTCTGGAATGGTCCCATCAAGGGCACTAGACGGTCAATGGTTAATCAAGTACACTGCTGTATCAGCTGTAGCGGCCCAAAGATGGACCGGAAGACCAGCATTAAGTCTCATGCATCTCGCCCTTTCGAGTATCGTGCGGTTCATTCTTTCTGCTACACCATTCTCCTGTGGAGTCTTAGGAACTATCTTGATTCCTCTGATACCTTCCTTTGCTAGATAGTTAAAAAACTCTTTGCTGGTGTACTCACCTCTATTGTCTGATTTTATTGCTTTCATCTTGCAACCCGTCTCATTCTCAACCCTGTCCTTTCAAGCTCTGAATGCCTCAAAAACTTCTGATTTCTCGTGAATTACATAAATCCAAACCTTTCTTGTAGCATTATCGATGAATGTAACAAAGTATCTCTTACCACCATAAGAGAATTCCTGAGCTGGACCCTACACATCTGTATGTACCAGCTCTGGTTTTCCAAGCTTCTTCTCACGCCCACCCAACTGAAAGCTAACTGTCTTCTGTTTGCCCATCATACAATTCTCACAAAAATCAATGTCAACATTCTTCAGCCCCGGTAAAAGATCCCTATAACGAAGATGCTTGACACCCTTTTCACCAAGATACCCCAGCCTGACATGCCATAGAATTGAAGTGGAACTACCTGCTGATGCTGTAGCAATGATATCACCTGAATTACCTCCCCTGAGTAAGTACAACATGTTACCACACTTTTCTTTTGCCACCAATCTGGCACCTGTAGTCACCTTCCATTCTCCATGCCCAAAAGTTGTTGTAAACCCTTCTTTGTCTAGTTTGCTAGTTGAGATCAAGTTTTTCTTCAAGCTCAGAATATGTCCTGTATCACACGAGACAAATTGCCCACCACTGCGAGCCTTCACTCTCATAGTGCCTCTACCTACAACTGGACATATCTGCCCATTACCAACTGAAACCGCACCAAATTCACTTGTCCTGTAATCCTAAAAAACATCCATCATGGGGGTACAATGATAAGCACCTGAGTCTATACACCAATCATCTTGCAAAATATTAAATCCAGCAGATAAATACAATTCATCTAGACGGGTTCAATACTTACCACATTGGCTACCTTTACCCTGCTTTGCTTTCTTGTACTCCTCATATTGGTCTCTCCTGTGTCCTAGCTTCTTGCATTACCAACACTCACCTTTGCGAGGTCTGGTTCTTGACTTGGACCTGTGATTCCTGCTCTGCGACCTCCCTTTATTGTTACTTCTACCACGGTTATCAACTGACAGCGCGGTATTGCTAGGATATGACACTGAAGTCTCTCCATATCTTTTCCTCCTTACATCCTCATTCATAATGCTGCTTATAACATCCTTTAGGGTTGTCGTATTAGGTATGGTGCTAGTAACAGTTTGCTCTACTGTGCCGTAACTATCGGAAGACTGGATAGCAACAACAACGATTGTGCCATCTCCTCAAATTTTAAACTTGACAATTCCATCTAATTGTAAACCATACAGAAATTATTGGTGTGCTTAGCAACCGAACCCCTTTTCGACAACTTCAAGTTAGCCAACTTCTTTAGGTGTAAGATCTAGTTCGCTGCATTCGGCTTATCAAACACGTCTGTCAATATCTCCATTGCCTCCTTTGCGGTTTTTGCCTTCTCAATGTGAAATAGCGCCTTCCTGCTCAGCGACAACTTAATATGCCCAAGCGCTTTCTGATCCAATCTATTCCAGGCCGCCAACACAACCGGATCGACCTCCGCCCCTTCTGGCTTCATACCAAACAACGAATCATCTAGATCCTTCTGTAGGAGATACGCAATCATTTGGATCTTCCACATTGTGAAATCCGTTCCATCGAACTTCTTGACTCTACTCTTATTCCCCATCTCAATCAATACTACGAACCTGTAGCTCTGATACCACTTTGTGAATTCTAACTGCAGAATAAACTCAACAACAATGACGAGATGCAAGAACTACAGAATCAAAACAAGATAAGAAAAGAACAACCAAAATCAACGCACAAGAACACACTAGATTTTTCCGAGGTTTACCCAAAACAATGGCTACTTTTCCGTGCAGAGGTACTCCTGCAATTTTTACTGAAAATACGAAGATTAGGTTTACAAATCACTCAAGAACTCACCACCAAGGTGTAGGGTTTCTCTTTATCTCCCTCTCTCTTAATGACGGCTGGTAGATCTCTATTTTCTTTTCACTTAACCCTAAAATCGTACACAATACAATATATATAGGATTCCACAACTTTAATCTCAGCCGCTCATCAATCAGCGTCGGAACGGTCGACCGCAACATCATGACGGTCGACCGGTTCTTTCCTTTGACTGCACGAAATCTAACAGAGAGCAGGTCGGTCGACTGCGCGGTTGACCGGTCACCTTTTCAAGTTACAAAATTGAGTCAAAGAGTGAGACGGTCGACTGCGCAGTCGACTGGAGTGCGGTCAGGGGGTGCGGTCGACCGTAACTCTACCTGTAGCTTCAAACCACTTCGGACCTCTTGCTCCCACTTCGATTCTCCTTCTCATCTGACTTCTCCAACCCCATTATCGTGTATTAGATCTACAAACCCCAACAATTCATTCGAATACCTATTTTTCAAGGTAAATGGAAAGAAAGTTTGAAGAAATTAATTTTTCATTCATTGGTTGCACTAGGGAGTACTGCTTGTAATGTAAACTTAACCCTAAGTAGATAATTTTCAAGAATTTTAAAAGATTAAGTTTACCAACATGTATTGCAGATTAAATCAGAAATTAAACAACTAATTGGTTTGATGAATTTTCAAGATACGAAATAGTTTAACAAACTCAATTAAAGATTCAATTCTAACAATCAATAATTATATATCAAAGCATTCTTAGCAAGTAAAACATGCAATAATGGTTCGTACTCTAATTAGCAAGTAGAAACACACACACACTCAATATTTGTGCACGATAAAAAATGCAGATTATATTCTAGAGACGATAAGAAGTATAACAAATAATGGAGAATTGAAAAGATCTCACCAGGATTCGATGGAAGGGATCGTCACAAAGGGGCTCGGGGTGTCGTTGATGGCCGTCGGGGGTGCTTGGAATGTGGCAGTAATGGAGCCTCGAGGTGAAGGTGAGTAACTATGTGGCGTGGACAGCGAGTGGAAGGAGTTTTGGAGGACGAGATGGAGTACATGTGACTGTGGCCGGGTGGTGGTGGTGTTGTCGGGGTGAAGAAGGTGATGATGGTGACTACGGGCGGTTGCGCGACAGTGGAGCAGCATTAGGGGTCGGGGGGGGGGGGGGGGGTGTAGTCGGGTTGAAGAAGAGGCCATCGATGAGGTAATCAGGTTGAAGATTGTAGGCTGCTGGGTGATGGTGTAGTAATGGTAGTAAAGTTTTAATGGAGGGGGAGCGACTAAGTTGAAGGTAGAGGGAAGGATTTTGAAGAGGATGAAGATGGGTGTGTTGGGTTTTGGTAACAGAAAGAGAAGAGGGAGAGGTCAGGGGTAGCGGCTGATGGTGATAGGGAAGATGGTGATAGCAGCTGATGGTCGGGGGTACAAATCTCTAAAATATTTTAATGCATAAAATAAAGGGTGCAAATCGTAAAACTACCACATATGGCTATAATTGCCAAAAATAAATATGAGTATTGAAATAAAATACTAAGCTAATGGAACAGCCATCCTAGACTAGGTTTGCACGTATAGAAATGCCCGAATCGTCACGAACTGATGTTCTCATCCTTCTCTCTGAGTGGAAGAGGGCTCGATGCAGTCGAGTCAAAATCAGTCCCCAGTCATAATGCTCCAAAAGGTCTGGATCCAAGCACTAGAGCTCTTCACGATCAATCCAAGTATCTTCCGACTCCAACTTGTTTTTCCATCTTACCAAATATATATGAATACCACCATCTCTAGTAGATATTATCTGATCATCTAAAATATTATCTAATTTTTCTGTCGGTGGGAAAGTATTATCAGGTAGTGGGGGTATTATGGAAGTCTCACCAGTAGGCTGCAGGGTAGGATCATCTATAAGAGGATTTCTAGGATTAAATTATGGGCCTTCATAGAGTAGTAGATCCTCAATATTGAAAGTCTTATTTATGCCAAAACATTCAGGAAGGTCAACGACATATGCATTATCATTGATTTTATGTAGAATTTTAAATGGTCCTGCAGCACGTGCATTCAATTTCTTAACAGATCCAGAACTGTTCCGGACGAATCTGAACCATCACTTCGTCACCCACATCAAAAATTTTAAATTTCCTTCTAAGATCTGCTCTTAGCTTGTAGTTAAAATTATTCTCATTATTTTTTTTGAAAATTTCTCTATGCAAGACATAAATGCGGGATGCAAATGTAGATGTAGACTCCGAGACTCTATGATGTTCTAACATAAGGACAAGTTCTATGGGTTGTCTAGGGCGATAACCATGCACAACTTCATGTGGACTCATGCCGATGGTTTTATTCTTAAATGTGTTATAAGCAAATTCAGTAACAGTTAATTTTATGTCCCAAGTTCCTAAGTTTTTTCTCACAAGAGTACGCAAGAGATTGCCAAGACTCCGATTGACAATATCAGTCTGTGGGTGGAAGGCCGAAGAGAACTTCAATTTGATGCCCATCTTATGCCATATGATCTTTCAAAAATAACTCGTGAATTTCACATCTCTATCGGACACAATGGTTTTTGTCAACCCATGTAGCTTCACAATATTATCAAAAAAGATATGAGCTACACGAGATGCATCGAAAGTTTTCGAGCATGGGAGGAAGTGGGCTATTTTAGAAAAACGGTCCACGCCGACAAGAATAGAATCATGTTTCTTTTGTATTTTCGGTAGGCCTAACATGAAATTTATGCTGACATCTTCCCAAGGGGGACTAGGAACAAGTAAATGGGTATATATGCATGTGTTCTGTTTATGTTGTTTGGCGAATTGACAAGTATGACATCTGTTAACAAGTCTCGCAACATCTTTCTTTAGTTTAGGCCAGTAAAACCTTTGTTACACAGCATCAATGGTCTTGTTATGTCCAAAGTGTTCAACAAGGCCACCAGCATGCAATTCCCAAACAAGATACTCTCGTAGTGAAGTATTAGGAATGCACAGTTTGGAGCGATAGAAAAGATAATCATCTTTCAAGAAATAATTATCTATTACTCGAGTGATGCCTTCATTCAAAGAGGTGTAGATCTCGTAAAAATCTGGGCAGGAGATATATCATCTTTTAATCTCTCAAAACCAATAATTTCGGTGCGTAGTGTAGATCATGTGACATTAACTTAGTGCATCCGCGGCCTTATTATCAATTCATTTCTTATGCCTAATGGTATACAAATTTCTTGTAGGAACTTTATCCATCGAGCATGCCTCGGATTCAACTTTTGTTGAGAATTAAGGAATCTTAAGGCTTTATGGTCTGAGAAAATGACGAACTCTTGCGGTAGGAAGTAATGTTGCCAATAGCAGAGTGACTAAATTACCCCATAGAATTCCTTATCATAAGTGGAATATTTTTGTTTTGCTTCATTTAGCTTTTTGCTAAAAAAGCAACAAGATGACTATCTTGACTGAGGACTCCACCTATACCAATACCAGAAGCATCGCACGTTACTTCGAAGAATTTAGTAAACCTCATGATAGGTGTCTGAGTCATTCTTTTCCTGATCTCTTCGAAGGCTTTCGTGACTTCTTTTGACCACACAAACTCTTCTTTCTTCAAATAGTTTGTTATTGGAGCCATGATTGTGTTAAATCCTTGCACAAACCAACGATAGAAGGTCGCAAAATCATGAACTTCTGCACATTATGAATATTGCGGGGCTCAGGCCACTTAGTAATAGCTCGTATTTTTTCTGAGTCAGCGGATACTCCTCTAGCGAAAACAATAAATCCCAGAAAGATAGTCCGATCGGAGAGGAAGGTACATTTGGTAGGATTAGCATAGATTTGTTCCTTCCTCAAAACACCTCAACATGTCTCAAATGGTCAAAATGTTGCCCAACGGATCGACTGTAAATGAGAATATCATCAAAGTACACCACAAGAAACTTTTCCATAAAGGGACGGAGTATTTGCGTCATGATTCTTATCAACGTGCTCAGGGCATTCGTCATTCCAAACAGCATAATCATCCATTCGTACAGGCCATAATTCATCTTGAAGACAGTCTTCCATTCATCACTAGGACGAACACGTATTTGGTGATAGCTACTTTTAAGATCAATATTGGAAAAGATTGTGGCACTAGAAATCACATCCAACATGTCATCCAAATGGAAAATTAAAAAATGGTACTTCACCGTAATCTTGTTTATGTCACGGCTGTCCACACACATATGCCAGGTTCCATCCTTTTTTGGCTTCAATAGAGTGGGAACAACACAAAGACTTTAGCTTTTTCTGTGTAAACCATTTGCCAATAACTCATCAACTTGCCTTTCTCAACTCAGCATATTCTGTCGAATTGATCCGATAGTGTGGCAAGTTAGGAAGGCTCGCTCTCGGAACCAGATCAATAGTGTGTTGGATGTTACACAGCGGGGACAATTGGTTGGGGAGGTCAGCAGTTAACACATCTGCAAATTCATGTAGGACATGAGTAACTTGAGGCGGGATGAGTGACTTAGGATCTGTAGGGACTTCTCTCGCTGTAAGTAGAAGAATTATAGCTCTTTTGTCACTTCCGTGAGTTCATTTTTACCCATATACGTTACTTTCTTGCCCTTTCTTGAGGGAGTTGAAGTTTTTACAGATGGATTGGTTTGTGATTTCACGGGTTTGAGCTTGAAACACACACTGGTTGGATCAACCATATCTGGTTACATCGTGGTCGTATAACCAAGGTCTCCCTAAAATTAGTTGACCCACATCTATTTTGGGCACATTACACCAAATTTCCTCTTTGTAGGCTTTGAAGTTTATAGGGACCGATCATCGTTGTGTGACTCGGAGGGATGTTGCACCAATACAAGATACTTTATATGGGTGTGGATGGGGTTAAGCTGTAAGTCTGGTCTTGGCTAAGACTACTGAAGAGATAGCGTTGACGCAGCTCCCACTGTCAACAATCACCTTACAGTTTTTGCTATCGGTTGTCGTAAAGGTGTGAAATATAGCAGTGCACATCCAATCATCTTCTTCTTTTGGTTGGGACAAAGCACATTTAACTGCATTCAAGTGAAGTGATTGGATCGACCGAATACAGTGGAGATACTGGTCACCATCTTCTTCGTCGAAGTCATCGCTTTCATTAGGTTCATAGGAAAATTCATTGTTGGAATCATCAGCGATGACAATGGTACCCTCTACTATATTGATCCTACTTGGGCTGGGACAATTGGCAGCAACATGGCCGTATCCCTTACATTTATAGCACTTAGTGAGAGAATCATTCTTAGACGAGTCTCTTTTGGTGTTCTTACCCTTATTGTCATTTCTATGTAGATAGGAATTTGAATTAGGCTTGTTGGGATAAGATTTGTTGGGGTACTGAGAAGAGGAGGGCTTAGGCCTATAGGGATCAGTGAGATTATTTTAGAGGAATGATCTCTCGAATCGCTGGACTTATAGTAGAAACTTGCTATAAGGGAATCCATATCAAGGACAAGGGCATAAGCTGCTGCTAATGAGTTCACATTTCTATGAATTAGCTCGTTCATAAGATAGGCTCGTAGTCCAGCCCTGAACCTAGAGAGAGTTTGTTCGTCGCACTCTTTATCTTTGGCGTTGCAACGAATGAGGTAGTCGTCGAACTTGTCCACATACTCTTTGATGGATTTGCTTCCCTGATAGAGTTGATTCCACAAATCAAGCATTCGGGTGTGGAATGATAGGGGCACATATCTTTCAGTGAGCTTCTCTTTCATGGCCTCCCAAGTGGTTATGGGTGCCAGGCCTTTGCTCTACGGGCGTGTTCAAGATTGGTCAATATTGTTGAGCTTTACCAGTCAATTTCATCGTGGTAAATTTAACCTTCAGGGCTTCGCTTATGTCAATCCACGAAGTAGTAGTCCATGGCATGGACCCAATCGAGATAAGCTTGGGGTTCCATACATACGACATTCAAAGTGGGGAACGCCAGCCTTAACATTCTTCTTCTATTATTCGTTAGGATCACGATCTTGACGTCGATCGTCATGATCATTCTTTTGAGGGATCTGATGATGAAGCTTAGGGACAACATTTTGATTCAATTAGCACTCCACTACTTCGCCAAGCAACACGTTCCACTTTCTTAAGCATCTTATTGATATTGACAAGAGTTGCTTGAATAGTAGTGAGGGTAGTGAAAATATCAGAGTTGTCCATTTCAGTATGTGTGTGGGGGGGGGGCTTGTTGAATTCTAGAGTTCCTGATTGGGTGGTTTGGGAGGAAAAAGAAAGGTTCTTCAGGATTCGTGATGGTGGTGCGAAGACGCATTCACCAACGATGGACAACTAGGGGCTGTGGGGACGTGTGTTTGCTGAAATTTTGGGAAGAGGTGCCCTAAATGCACCTTTTTTTAAATAAAATTTTTAAAACTTGAAATGAACTAAAAATGATCCTAAAATGATCCTAAATGAATGCAAAAATTATGACTAAATGATGCAAGAACCAGGGTTTTAAAAACTTTCACTCTAATACCAAAATGATGTAAACTTAACTTTAAGTAAAGAATTTCCAAGAATTTTAAAAGATTAAGTTTACCAACATGTAATGCAAATTAAGTCAGAAGTTAAACTACAAATTAGTTTGATGGATTTTCAAGATACAAAATAGTTTAACAAGCCCAATTAAAGATTCAATTCTAACAATCAATAATTATATACCAAAGCATTCTTATCAAGTAAAACATGCAATAATGATTCGTACTCTAATTAGCAAGTAGAAGCACACATACTCAATATTTATGGACAATAGAAAATGCATATAATATTCTAGAGACAATAAGCAGTATCACAAATAATGGAGAACTGAAAAGACCAGGATTCGATGGAAGAGATCGTCGCCAAGGGGCTCAGGGTGCTGTTGATGGCCATCGGGGAGGGGCTTGGAATGTGGCAGCAATGGAGCCTCGGGGTGAAGTTGAATAAATGTGTGGCGTGGACAGCGAGTGGAAGGAGTTTTGAAGGACGAGATGGAGTATAGGTGACTGTGGCCGGGTGGTGGTGCTATCGGGGTGAAGAAGGTGATGATGGTGACTACGGGTGCTTGCACGATAATGGAGGAGCGTCGTCGAGGGGGGGGGGGTAGTTGAGTTGAAGATTAGGCCGTCGGAGAGGAAGTCAGGTTGAATATGGTGTGCTGCGGGGTGATGGTGTTGTAATGGCAGTGGAGTTTTGATGGAAGGGGAACGACTGAGTTGAAGGTAGAGGGAAGGATTTTGAAGAGGATGAAGATGGGTGTGTTGGGTTTCGGGAACAGAAAGAGAAGAAGGAGAGGTCGATGTGGCGACTGATGGTGATGGGGAAGATTAGGGTTCAGTTATTTAAGGTTAGGATTTTGGGTTTTGGGATAAATGATTTTGGGAATTTGGGGGTGTAGTTTTAGAGTTTATATCAAACCCTAATACTTTTTTATGATTTTTCACAAACCCTAATAATTACTTATGGTATCACGCACATAAGAAAAGAATGTAAAGCAATAACTCAACACACAATAACTTTTTAAAAATCAATAATAGCATTGCATTCTTATTATTCTCAAGGCCTATATTAGCATTAGTATAAATACCCAAAACCCGAACCCGATCCGGACTCTACCCGGACCTGGCATTGGATCAGAACCGACCCTGCCTATCCGGATCCGGGTCCGGGTACTAAAATGGGACCCGTTGTACTTTCGGGTCCGATCCGAGTCCGCTCAAAAGAGACCCAACCTGGACCCGGACCCATTGAAAAAAAACCCTAAAAGTCAACATTAAAAAATATATTCTATCCTCATCCATCCCCTCATTCCTCCTCAATTCTAAATCTTTCTCTTCCAAACTCCAAACTCATGCATTGTTCTTCTCTCTTCTATTCTAAATCCTCAACTTGCCGCCTCCGCTCGTCGCTCACACTCCCGCTCCTACCCGAACGGGTAGGAATATTTTAATAGGACCCAGACCCGGACCCAGACCCGGATCCGGTCCTCACGGGTCCGGGTCCGGGTTCGGGTCCATTTTTTGCACCCGTAGGGGACCGGGTTTGGGTTCGGGTTCGGGTTCGGGTAGTGAAGGACCCGACCTGACCCAATACCAGTGCTAGCCTATATATAGGTTCAAAACAAATCTCAATCCAAATCTCTAAAATATTCTAATGCATAAAATAAAGGGTGCAATTCGTAAAACTACTATATATGACTATAATTGTCAAAAACTAATATAAGTACTGAAATAAAATACTAAGCTAATGGAACAGACATCCTCGACAATGCTTGCGCTTATAAAAATGACTGAATCGTCGCGAACTGATGTCCTCATCAGTTTGTTAGCTTGCAAATGGAGTCATGTTTGACTGATATATTATTCAATCCTGGGCTCTGGTACCACACAAAACCTGCCACACCACGCTTCCCAAAATACGAAATATGAGTACGTAACGTAGGTCTAGCGAATGATTATGCATTATCCATAAGCTGTACCAGACTAACTCAATAATAAGAAATAATAAACACAGCCACAGAAAAAAGATATAACCAAATGAATCAAAGATAACTTCAATAATAAATGAAATAATCCAACAAAAATAATATCCAACAAAAAAAACCCAACATCTGGGAATAAAACAAACTCCGGGAACAGAAGCCCAAAACAAAGTACAAAGTCATAACAATGTTCAAAGAAATAATCTAGCAGTATATAGATTTAAGCAGTGTAATTCAGCTCCATCTGTAGAATCGTTGCTCACCAATTCGTTCTGGTATGGTTTCTTCAGTACTTGTAAATTCTTGATCTAAAAGAAAGAAAAGAGTGTCCTTAGAACAAGTCGTGGACAGCAAGTATAGGAAAACAAAGAATAATAGGAACATGATATATCAAAAGAAAAGGGACGGGATCAAAGTCAAATAACAAAGTCAAGGAACGGCAATAATGTCAAGGGTCTATAATTAATCACACGTGTAATGAGTGATGTCAAGTTAAGTTCAATACAGGATCAAGCAAGAGATGATAAAAGTAGGTTATTAATCATTTTATTAGTCTATCTAGTGCACGTACTACTGCGTCCCATTCCACAGGTTCGGTGCAAACAAACAATGAACGTTTTAGACTGATGGTGAATTCACGGTTCATGTACTCGGCCCAGTAATTAGTGTTTAATGTTCAGTGTCATTGATTATCAATCAATATTTTGTGGCCATCAGTACAAGTTAGTACAGGTCAGGCAGTGGGGCCCGACCGAGTACAGTTTCCGATTGTTCACTACCAAGTCATCCCATAATACCCCGGCCTGTTAACATTTTATTTCATCCTATGTGATCATGCAAGAAGGTTTCAATGTTGTATGATACTAAGTGTGACACCAATTCTACTCGTTATAGGCAAACTATGAAGCCAACATGTCAATTACACACAATTTACATAATCAGGGCAGTATGACCTTGCTGTACAAAAATACAAATTACCACTACTACAGAAAAGCAAATCTGGATCCATCAGAAATTCTAGAAAGTAGACTCTCTGCCGGTTCTAGCAAATATATATATGACATATAAAAGACTCAGAGACTAGGGTGAAAACTTTATTCTTTCCAGATTTTATGTTCAGGCAGCAAGTTGTAAATTGTGTTCACCTATTTGTTTCAAATAAGAAATCTCATCAAATAAATCCATAAAAATTCTGGGTGGTTCCTACACATGTCTAGGTTCAGCTAAATTTATTTCGGATTTTTATTTTGCTGTTAACATACTCAAATAAATTATGAAACAGCAAGATAGCATGCATTTGTGGATCTGGAAATTCTGGCACAGCTGTACTAAAATGATGATATCTAACAGATTACACAGCGGAATTCAAATCCATAAAAAGGGTAGTAAACTAGATATCTGGGGCTAAATTTCATGTTCAGAAAGTTATTTCAAAATATAATAACAACATGGTCGAAAATCTGATTCAAAAAGGAACACACAGCAGTCCAGAATTTATTTTGACATGAATAGGCAACAATTAAATCATACAACCATATATTACATGAAAATTAATAATCAAAGTGTTCTTAGGTGTTTCACATGCATAATTCCAGTTCTAAGATGCAATTTCTAATTGATCGACTATTTGTATTATATGTTGTTTGATTATTTTAATAAATCTGTTAAATCAAATTACATTTTGATATATATGTATTATTATTATTATGTTTATGATAATTGTTATTATTGCTTATTATTATTAATTTTGAATGTTTATTAAAAATCCATTTTTATGTATTAATTATATTTATACTTATTTCAAATAAATTCTATATTTTAATGCAAATTAAATTTTGTTATGACCCCTATTTTATTTTTTATCTAGTCCCCTATTGGATTTTAGAACCAAAAATAATACCCTACCCTTTTACAAACTTTATTGGATCTTTTTTTTATACCCTAACCCTTTATAACCCCTTCAGCCAATACCCTATATACACTCTTACCGGATACCCGTTCACCCTCATTTGCATAACCCTAACCCTAAAATAACCACCTATATATATAGCCGTTCTTCCTTATTCCTCTTCCTTACCCATCAGCCGCTCCTCCTACGTCCCCGACCTCTCAACCCTAGCCTCCTGGTATCCCCGTGCTCCTGCGCCTTTCCCTCTCCTGACCATCCTCCACACCACAGTATCACGAAACCCATCCCCCTGTGCCCTCTCCAGCCTCCCACTGTCGCGACCACAGCAGTGCCAGACCGTGCCTCCTCTCCTCTCGATGCCTTGCAGTGCAGTGCACCCCCTGTGCCCTTCCGGTGTCATGACTCCACCCCGTCGCTGCAGCAGCAGACCCCACACAACAGCCAGTCACGCCTCCCCTTCCCTGCCTCGCGATGCAGCATCAACACGGCCTTTCATCAAGCCGTCCAGCAGCAACAAACTGTAGCATCAGCCCTGCCGGCAATTTGCCGCCTGGCCCTGCCTCCTCCTAAGCATCACCAACCGCTGCAGTGCCCGGCCGTCTGACTTAGAGCCAAGCCTTCAACATTGCTGTTGGGTTTTGATCTCCTTAAATGTGGGTCATCGATCTCATCCTGATCATCTTGATCATCATCATGGAGTTCCTTGATTGCTTTGATCCTAGTCGTCTGATCTTGTTGATCTTGATCATCACCTTTTGCTCTCTTGGATCTAGCCGTTGGATCTCTTGATCTTCATCCTCCTGATCATCGAGATCCGTGCATTGTGTTCATCATTGCATTGGTGATCGTGTGTTCGTGATCTCGATCGTCTTCATCTTGTTCGCGATATGTTGTTCATATTGCTCGTGATCGTTCGTCCGTGTGTTCGTGTTCGTGTCCCGGGAATCCGTTCCCATTATTCTTGCTCTTTGCATCGTTTTATCGTTGTCTCTCAGGCAAGTAACTTACATTCTTTTCTTTGTGTAATACAAGCACTAAATACTGCATGTAGTGTAGTTGTGTTCTAGAGACAATTCTTGTTTGAAATCCCTTGTTGATCTTGTCTCTATTGTATTGACCCGCCCATAGTTTCCTCATTACACACATGACATGAAATAACCTAGGGATGACCACTTCTTGATGTATTCTTGCATGTTATTCTCATGATATCGTGTGCTTGATTGTGTTATTGGTAGTATACTTATTGTGGACGTGCTAAATTTCCTATATCATGTTGTTTGGATATCTAGTACACTATTTCATGATTGATATGTTTTGGATGAGTTTTACATGAACTAGTTGATTTTATGTTCGAAGAGTATTTCTGTATTTTCTGTTACCCCATTTTTATTCAGTATTTTGGACCCTATTAAGGTCAGTATATTAAAATTATTTGTGAACATGAACTGTAGAGAATTCTGTCTATTTTCCAACCCTTCTAACAAATCTTAGTTTCTTTTTATGAGTTGCGAGTTATGACTATTTTACTACAGTAGTGTAGAAAAATTCCAAATTTCGTTTTATATGAATTTTGTGGAGTAAATTATTTTTATTCTGATGTTAAAAGTGTTATTTTGATCCAATAATTTTCTGAGTTTAACTAGATCTGTTTGGGATTAAACCTGAATTTTTGTGGATTTAATTAATGAGTTTTACCAACTATTCTATACTTGCAAATAACTACTATACTTGCAAAATTTTCCTACTGTTCAGTAAAGATACAGAATTTCGACCTGATTCTATTTGCTATCTCTAAAAACTTTGTGAATATGAATTCTAGCCTACTGTATATACTTTATCACTCTTTTGACCGATCTAGATTTCGATTTATATTTTGTGAGATATGGTTGTTTTAGTACTGCTATGTTTGTGATTCCAGATTTACAAAACTGTCGTATCTTGCTTTTTCTGATTTTACTTGACTATTCTATCTATGCTGGAAAATTATAAAACTTTATTTTCTGTTACTAAACATACTAGGGAATACCCCAGATTTTTTGTGGATTTAATTAGTGAGCTTTCATGTTGTTTTCCTGTTTATAAATACAAACTTCTGATTTCTGGCTGAACATATTTTTTGGATACAAATCTGTTTTGAGACTTGCTTTTGTGAAATACTGTATGACTTATATATATTTGCTGGATTTGGCCAGGATTCTATTTTCTAGGTTCTTTGACGGATCCAGGTTTGCATGTTTGTAGCAACGGAAATCCTAGATTTAGTGCAGTACTATTTTTCTATCATAAACTAGAATTTTCGTTGCTCTATTCTTTTATGTGTTGCCTTTCACCTATACGTGTTTATCTTGCAACCTAAACTTGTTACTTCTTCATGCCATGTTATTCTTGCCATGTTTTGTACACGCACATGTCTGTTTGATAATAATAATAAGAAACCAAGCGGGGGTTAAAGGGAAAGATCTAATAGTGAAAAATACAAAAACGTGTACTCGGAAGAGAATTCATAGATCCTACTTGGTTATGTGGAGCTTGTTATTTGGTTATTTGGAGCTTGTTATTTGGTTATTTGGAGCTTGACACGTGATTACTTGATACTTGCACTTTTGACACAGAACTTGATATTTGGTTACCTGGAGCTTGATATTTGGTTATTTGGAGCATGATTACTTGAGAACTTGTCCCTGAGTACACTGCTCTCTATGATCCACTATGAAATCTAAAGTGAAACTGTTTGAATGTAGCAACCATGTGGTAAAAGGATGGATGCATGAAGTGCTATCTAGATAGTAATAATACAAGACTTGAACATAATCACTTGACACTTGCTACTTGATACTTATTTACATGATACTCCATTCTTGACACTCATTACTTGATACTTGTTTATATGATACTTTTTCACTTGATACTTGATACATGCCACTTGCAGTTGTTCATCTTGCCATGCTAATTATTCTAATTTGTTATCATGCCTATTCCATATTATTAGTTTACCCTTTTTCATGTACTTGTGCCTGCACTACAAGTGGCCCATAACTTGCATTGAAGGGCATTTTCTTTTCTTTTCCCTCTTCCTGCAATTTGTTAAATTGCAGGTCATGTAGATCAGCTGCCCGATGGAGTAGGTTATTTGAGATACTAGTTACTGGAAATTTTTGCTATATCATTATTTTTATTTCTTGATGCTTATATTGAATAAATGTGTCTTTTACTTGGATGATTTTATATTAGGCTTTATGTCCCAGACTTGTGACTTGTTCAGATCTGGTTTATTTGAGATTAATATATTTTGTTTCAAGTAAACCCTATTGGTATTTTTATTCAGTTATGCATGCGTGGATGACTTTTCTTGCTTCTGACTCTGATTATTCTTGTAAAATGTTATGAAGATCATGACAGCTTATGGATGATGAAAATCCTACGTTAGGCTTAGTCATGTATCTGTATTCCGTATCTCTTTTTGGGAAGCGGGGCGTGACAAGGCTTTTTAGTGGTATTAGAGCCCAGGTTTGGCTAATGTATTAAATTGACTGGTATATTAGACAAACTTGGCTCAATCTGGGATCGGCACAACAGTACACAAACCATGCATACATGAACGAATTGATAATCAACATTGATCTGGATACAAGTCTTATTCCATTCATTTTGATCCCTTCTTATTCAATTCATTGATTCCTTGATTCTTCCGTCTTTTTCCGTCGTCCTTTTTGATTGACCTCTTGTTGGGTATGAATTCATTCTTTTCGTACCCATATCTTTCTAATTTTGGTGCCATCCAATCTTTTTATTTTCTGCTTGGTTGGTCAGTCGGCATTGCTGGATCTTCAATGACATGTTAGCTGCTTGGATCATCACCAGGAGAAGAAGTGTCGTCCTTTGCTCCAAGAGTGCATGCAGAGTCTTCCCGATCAGAGTGGCACAATGGAAGCATTGTGGGCCCATAATCCACAGGTCCCAGGATTCTCTTGTCGTTTTTCCTTCCCTGCATTGTTTGCTTCTTTCCATCCCTTGTACTCGTCTTCATCTGTTGATTCATTGCTTGGTTCATCTCTTCATTGTCCATCCTTTCTTTGATTCCAGTTCTATCTATTTCTTCATCTCTTTGCTTTGTTATCTTGCAAGTCTTATGATGTTTCTTCTTCATTTTTAATATAGGTTATTTCTTTCTTACATTCCATTTTGCCATCATGCACCTATTTATTATTTGACTCAATTCTTCCCTGTCCTTTCTCTCTTTGATTTTAGTTCTGCCTACTCCCTATTTTGCTTTGTTATCTTGGGTTTTTCTTTTCTTTTGATACTGCGTAATCTCTTTCATGCATTCCATTTGACCTCATTGTTATCCACTTCCTTCTTTTTCTAGTGTTGCCCATGCCTTGTTCCTTTCCCTTTAATTCTCTGTTTTGTTACCCTCCCTCAAGTTTGTTTTTTTTGCCTTTTCCTATGTACCGCCTAAACAAATTTCGAGAACGAAATTTTGTTGTAAGGTGGGTAGGATTTATAACCCCTGTTTTCGTAAATACATTTTTTTCTGAATATTTTCTGTATTTTGATTTTTTTGTTTTAAATTCATTTTGGACTTTCTAATTAAATCTTTTCTAATAAAAGATTTATATTTATTTCGAATAATGGTATATTTTAACTTTAATTTCAATTTCTAATTGATTGATAATTTATATTATATATTGTTTGATTATTTTAATAAATCTGTTAAACTCGAATTACATTTTGATATATATATGTATTATTATTATTGTTACTGTTGTTATTATTATTATGTGTATGATATTATTGCTATTATTATAATTAATTTTGAATTTTTGTTAAAAATCCATTTCTACGTATTAATTATATTTGTACTTATTTCAAATAAATTCTATATTAATGCAAATTATATTTTGTTATAAACCCTTTTTTATTTTGTTATCTTGTCCCCTATTGGATTTTAAAACCCAAAATAATGCCCTACCCTTTTAAAAACTTTATTGGATCTTTTTTTATACCCTAACCCATTATAACCCCTTCAGCCAATACCCTATATACACTCCTACCTGATACCCATTCACCCTCATCTGCATAACCCTAACCCTAAAATAACCACCTATATATACAGCCGTTCTTCCCTGTTCCTCTTCCTTACCCATCAGCCGCTGCTCCTTCTTCGCTGACCTCTCAACCCTAGCCTCCTGATATCCCCGTGCTCTTACGCCTTTCCCTCTCCCGATCATCCTCCACACCACAGTACCCCGAAACCCATCCCCATGTGCCCTTTCCACCATTCCGCCGTCGTGACCACGGCAGTGCCAGACGGTGCCTCCCCTCCTCCCAACGCCCTGCAGTGCAGCACACCCCTGTGCCCTCCCGGTGTCGCAACTCCACCCCATCGCTGCAGCAGCAGACCCCCCACAACAGCCAGTCGAGCCTCCTCTCCCTGCCTCGCGATGCAGAATCAGCACAGTCTTCCGTCGCGCCGTCCAGCAGCAACAGACCGCAGCATCTGCTATTGCTGGCGATCCCCTGCCTGGCCCTGCCTCCTCCCGAGCGTCACCAGCTGCCGCAGTGCGCCGCTGCCATCCGCCGTCTGAGCCAGAGCCAAGCCTTCGATGTTGCTGTTGGGTTTTGATCTCCTAGAATTTGGGCCTTCGATCTTATCCTGATCATCTTGATCATCATCATGGAGTTCCTTGATTACTTTGATCCTAACCGTCCGATCTTGTTGATCTTGATTATCACCTCTTTCTCTCTTGGTTCTAGCCGTTGGATCTCTTGATCTTCATCATCTTGATCATCCTCATGATCATCGAGATTCATGCGTTGTGTTCATGATTGCATTGGTGATCGTGTGTTTGTGATTGTGTTCGTGACCTCGATCGTCTTCATCTTGTTCGAAATATGTTGTTCATCTTGCTCGTGATCGTTCGTCCGTGTGTTCGTGTTCGTGTCCCGGGAATCCGTTCCCGTTATTCTTACTCTTTGCATCGTTTCATCGTTGTCTCTCAGGCAATTAACTTGTATTCTTTTCTTTGTGTAATACAAGTACTAAATACCGCTTGTAGTGTAGTTGTGTTCTAGAGACAATTCTTATTTGAAAACCCTTATTGATCTTGTCTCTATTGTATTGACCCGCCCATAGTTGCCTCATTACACACATGACATGAAATAACCTAGGGATGACCACTTCTTGATGTATATATGCATGTTATTCTCATGGTATCGTGTGTTTGATTGTGTTATTGGTAGTATACTTGTTGTAGACGTGCTAAATATCCTATATCATGTTGTTTGGACATTTTGTACACCATATTTCATGATTGATATGTTTTGGATGAGTTTTACATGAAATAGTTGATTTTATGTTCGAAGAGTAATTTTGTATTTTCTGTTACCCTGTTTTTATTCAGTATTTTGGATCCTAGTAAGGTCAGTATATTAAAATTATTTGTGAACATGAACTGTAGAGAAATCTGTCTATTTTCCAAACCTTCTGACAGATCTCAGTTTCGTTTATGAGCTGTAAGTTATGACTATTTTACTATAGTAGTGTAGAAAGATTCCAAATTTTGTTTTATATGAATTTTGTGGAGTAAACTATTTTTATTCTGATGTTAAAAGTATTATTTTGATCCAATAATTTTCTAAGTATAACTAGACCTGACTGTGTTTAATCCTGAATTTTTGTGGATTTAATTAATGAGTTACCAACTATTCTATACTTGCAAACAACTACTATACTTGTAGAATTTTTCTACTGTTTAGTAAAGATACATAATTTTGACCTGATTCTATTCTCTGTCTCTAAAAACTTTGTGAATATGAAATGTAGCCGACTGTATCGACTTTATCACCTTTTTGACGGATCTGGATTTTGATTTATATTTTGTGAGATATGGCTATTTTAGTACTGCTGTATTTGTGATTCCAGATTTACAAAACTGTCGTGTCTTGCTGTTTTCTAATTTTACTTGACTATTCTATCTATGTTGGAAAATTATGAAACTTTATTTTTTGTTACTAAATATACTAGGGAATACCCCAGATTTTTTGTGGATTTAATTAGTTAGCTTTGATGTTATTTTCCTGTTTATGAATACAAACTTCTGATTTCTGGCTGAACATGTTTTCTGGATACAAACCTGTTTTGAGACTTGCTTTTGTGAAATACTATAGGACTTATATATATTTGCTGGATTCGTTCGGGTGTCTATTTTTCATATTCTTTGACAGATCTAGGTTTGCACATTTGTAGCAACGGAAATCCCAGATTTAGTGCAGTATTGTCTTGCTGTCCTGAACTAGAATTTTCGTTACTCTATCATTTTATGTGTTGCCTTTCACCTGTACATGTTTATCTTACAACCTAAACCTATTACTTGTTCTTGCCATGTTATTCTTGCCATGTTTTGTACACGCACATGCCTGTTTGATAATAATAATAAGAAACCAAGCTGGGGTTAAAGGAAAAGATCTGATAGTGAAAAATACAGAAACGTGTACTCGGAAGAGGATTCATAGATCCTACTTGGTTATGTGGAGCTTGTTATTTGGTTATTTGGAGCTTGTTATTTGGTTATTTGGAGCTTGACATGTGATTACTTGACACTTGCACTCTTGACACATAGCTTGATATTTGGTTATTTGAAGCTTGATATTTGGTTATTTGGAGCTTGATTACTTGAGAGTATGTTCCTGAGTACATTGCCCTCTATGATCCACTTTGAAATCTAAAGCAATACTGTTTGAATATAGCAACCATGTGGTAAAAGAATGGACGCATGAAGTGCTACCTAGATAGTAATAATACAAGACTTGAACATAATCACTTGACACTTGCTACTTGATGCTTGTTTACATGATACTCGATTCTTGACACTCGTTACTTGATACTTGTTTATATCATACTTTTTTACATGAAACTTGATATATGCCACTTGTAGTTGTTCATCTTGCCATGCTAGTTATTCTAATTTGTTATAAAGCATATTCCATGTTATTAGTTTACCCTTTTTCCTGTACTTGTGCCTGTACTACAAGCGGCCCGTAACTTGCATTGAAGGACATTTTGTTTTCTTTTCCCTCTTCCTGCAATTTGTTAAATTGCAGGTCATGGAGATCAGTTGTCCGATGGAGTAGGTGATCCGAGATACTAGTTGCTAGAGGTTTTTGCTATATCATTATTTTTATTTCTTGTTACTTATCTTGAATAAATGTATCTTTTACTTGGATGATTTTGTATTGGGCTTTGTGTCCCAAACTTGTGACTTGTTCAGATCTGGTTCATTTGAGATTAATATATTTTGTTTCAAGTAAATCCTGTTGGTATTTTGATTCAGTTATGCATGCGTGGTTGACTTTTCTTGCTACCGACTCTAACTATTCTTGTGAAATGTTGTAAAGATCCTGACAGCTTATGCATGTTGAAAATTATTCGATGGGCTTTGTCACGTATCCGTATTCCATATCTCTTTTTGGGAAGCGGGGCGTGACAAGTGGAACGGCGGAGCGTTGGAGCTTGGACGATGACGACGAGGTGGCAAGGAGGTCTTTGGTGGTTGCGGGGTGAACGGAGAGGGTGAGGGCAAGGGACGGCGATATGATGGCGGCAAGGAAATGGGTGCAGGCGAAGATAGCGGTGATGGATGAGATGAGATAAGGACGACGACGGGATGGTGGTGAGAGCGGAGGACTAGGGCGATGACGGGGAGAGGGTGATCGGGACGATCGAGGGCGGTGGACGGGAGGAGCGACGGCTAAGGGGTCGGTGGCTGGTTGACAGTGGGTTCGGTGGAAACACAGAGAAGGAGAGAGAGAGTCGGGGGTAGGGGAGAGAAAAAATGGCAGATGACAGTGCGAATATAATTAAGGTTTAATAAATAGGATATTTATAGGGGATTAAGAAATTGGGGTTTTGGGTTGCGGGTTAGTGGGTTTAGGGTACATGTTTAGGCTCAAAAAAGAGATGAAAAAGCATAAAACAATGAGAAAAACATATAGCGCAACAACTCAAACTCAAATCACGAAAAGCAAAATTTGCAATGAGCAAAATTAGTAGAAAAGAGAACGGAATGAACAAAAAAAAATAAATGGACCCAAAAAAAGTAAAATTATATAATAGAAAGAATCCTAATACAATAATCAAGAAGGAAAATAAGAATACAATAAAAAAAATCAAAAATAGGAAAAAAAATATATATAGGGGTTACACTCGCTATCTGAGATAGCGAGCAGGATGTTTTTGTAAATACTTTTGAACATGGGTCAGTTTGGTAAATACTTTCAAAAAGTGGGTCACTTTGGTAAAAATTCAACGGCAAAAACATCAAGCCAATTGCTGCTGACTTGCTGTTTTTTTCTTTTTTCTTTTTTCCTTTTTCTTTCAATACATAATTTCTAAACCCCCAAACCCTCTCAACAGCTAGTTTTGATGGTATTTTAGGATTTTCAATATTTAGGAAAATTTATAAATACTCATTTCATTCCCTACAAATTCTATACAATTTCTATACAAATTTTTCACAAGAAGAAATTCATATTCTCACTACTCTGCTCCCTCAATTTCAATTCAAATTTGAAGAAAACAATTCTCTCATGTCTCAAGTATCTCAAATTATTGCAAATAATTATATCAAGAAAGATTCAAGAAGCATTCGACTCAATAATTCTCTCAGTTTTTTCTTGCAATTTGTGAAGGAAGTGAAGAAGCAGTTTCTTCTCAAATTACTCTTGCAATTCTTGTAGTCCAGTTACGGTATTTTTAGTTGTTAATTTTTTAAACAACTTGTAAAAATTAAAACAAAATTTCAAAATACACAACTTAAAATAAATAGTACAGTTTATTTTTGGATTTTTGGCTGTCTGGTTCAAGGCTCCCCCACCTAGCGGGGTTTTTTTGTTGTGTTACTGCATCTGCTAGCAGTGGCTTATCTCCTTCCCTAGTTTATTTTGGGGTTGCTGACTGCTGTATCTTCCGGGGCTAGTTTGTTTCTACTTTCAGCCTTCATTTCCTCTGATGGTTGTTAGTTTGGTTAGCCTCTACTAAGGCTGCGGTTTGTGCTCTGGTAGTCGGCAGCGGTGTAGAACCTTTAAACGGTTTCTAATGTTGTAGGTTTGGCCACTGTATTGCTTGCTCGGTGGTTTCAATCTCTTATCTCCTTTGTTATGCTAGTTTTTTGCTTGTTTCTGTTTACATCTGGGATGTCTCTTAATCCCAGTTTTGGTTGTTGATGCGCTTGTTATTATAGTGCGGTTTGGATCTATTTTTAGCGCTTTCTTATTGCTGTTTATGTGGGCTCGATAGCAGGTTTTTTCTGTACAGTCATTGTGGATGTTGGTTTTTTGAGTTGGCGGCTCCCGAGCGATTGCGGTTGCTTGGGTCGATCTCGGTTTGGCCACTCAATGATATCATTATTTATCATTTTCATGATTGATTCTTCCTTATCCTGGCGATCCATTTAGATGTTGGGGCTCTTTTATTATGGTGGGTCATTTGGTGGCGATCGGTATCGCCTGCTCCGTGTTGTTTTGTTTGCTCCTGAGCTCTCGGCATTTTGGCTGATGCTTGAGTGCCTCTGCATCGGTTGCGGTGCATGTATCTTACTATGCGGCTGTTTGTGGTGATGACTTTCAGCTCTGGATATGATCGTCCGTTGTTTCTTCAGTCTTATTGTTCGTTTATTTTTAGTTTACATCTTGTAAATCGTTTGTTTCCTCTTTTGTTGTATAGATTGTACTATCTTTTGGTTAATATATTTGATTGCATGGCTGGAGCCTTTCGGCTCTATCCGGTTCATCAAAAAAATAAATAGTACACAATTAAGCATAATTAAAAAAAACAACTGAAAATAGATATAACACAATTAAAGAAATTTGAAAAATTAAAACACAATTAAAGTATTAAAAACAATCCAAAAACACTGAAGTAAATAATAATAATAATAATAATAATAATAATAATAATAGAAGTAAAAATAAAAAGGAGGCCTGCTTTGAGGTTACTAGGTCGAGAGGCTGGTCCGGATCGAAGTTACCCCGCTTTGAGCCTGACCGGTCCCACCAGGTAAAGGGGTGAGCCGGGCCCGAGACCGCCTGCTACAGGTGCTGACCTGGCAGGTTTTGGCCTGGTTGCCACCCCTAACATGATCAATGTCGTACTCAAGTCAATTCCAATAGCTGAATTTGTATTAGCAGGAAGTACAATAGGAGAGAGTATCATTTTAATAATTAATTACACCCTTTGGAAAGATAGAAAGTCGATAATATTATTCATAGTCTGTAAAAATAATATTTTTAGTAAGCCATAATAAAAATTGGGGGTTAATTCCATACACCTCATTTACAAAATATGTTAATTTCATGTACTCACTCATAAATCACTATTTCTCAATAACTCACTCATAATTTAGGATCTATTATAAAAAACCATCTATGTTTAATTTCAGACACTTTAACTTGAGTTAAGCTTTAACCCGACTTTGAAATTGACCATTCTGCCCTTATCAAAATGACCAGAATGGTTATTTTCATACTCGGGTTAAAGATTAACACAAGTTCACGTGACTGAAATTAAACAGATGTAGTTTTTTAGAATAGATCCTAAATTGTGAGTGTTATTGGAAAATGGTAATTTGTAAGTGTGTTATATGGAATTAGCACATTTGTAAGGTATATAAAATTAACCCTTATAATTAATGTATGTTCAAAATTCATATCATACATCATACTTAGGGATGCTTTCGGGTTGGATACAGATCGGATATTGGCTATACTAACATCCGTATCCGCATTTCAAAGACTGATTCGGATACGAATACAGATTTGACTCGGGAAAAAAAATCATATACGTATCCACAAATTTCGGATATGGATGCGAATCGTATACGGTCTACCAGATAACGGATACAAATTTGGATATCAAACATATAGTTTTTGCTATATTTTCTTTCCTTAACTAGTTCTTAGATATGTATATCACTGAATTACGGGTATCAATTTTCATATCTAATCTTCTGTAGCTACGATGATTAAACTTTTGAAATAAACTAGTTTCTATATATACCATCTGATACTATAGATTGCAAACTTATCTTTTAAATTACCATAATCTAGTTAAATTATGCAGTTCCATCATGCTCCTTGCATTGTCAATAAAAAATTAATCTACCGCAACTACAAGAATAGCATCATTACCGGTTCCTCGGACTCGTTTTTTTTATCTCAACAAATTTTCATTCTTACAATTATCACTAGGAAACGTGTTGATTAAGTCTGAAGCATTTTTATCTTAATCAACCGCCTTGCTTTGAATCTTTTACTGCAGTCAAACTGGACTCCTCTAATATACAGTAATTATGCATGAAAAAAGTAACAAACAAGACAAAGAAAATAAGTTAGTTACTTACTTTAGAAAGGGAGCTTACTTGTTTTTCTTAAGCCACTGCAAACTTAACTTTATAACATAACTTTATGTAAACTGTGCGTCTAAAACTTCACATTAAGTGTCATGTCCTGCTTCCCAAAAATACGGAATGCAAGCATGTGACATGGCCTAGCGAATGACTTGCGTCATCCATGAGCTGTTATCGATTCAACTCAATTATATAAATAGGAAGTAATACAACCACGCATGCATTAAAAGAATAATCACATGAATAACAATACTTGGAATTTAAGCATAAAATAACCAACAAAATAACAATCCAACATTTGGAATCCGCAGGTAATAATATTCGGATCAAAAGCCCACAATACAAAGAAAACAACATTGCTCAATTATTAAAGTTCTCATAATGAAACAATAATTATTTAAGCGGCACAGCAAACAATTCTTTCACCATTGTTGCTCTCCTAGTCCATCAAGAAATTCTCCTTGATTACCTGTAAGTTGTTCATCTAAAGGAGAGAAAAAATATGTCTTAAGAGCAAGTCGTGGATAGCAAGTAGAGAAACAGAGAAACAATGATATTTACGGTATAACAATGAATTCAATAAACAATAGAGTCGATGGCAATGAACAATGGTAAAATGGTAACAATGCAATGTGCATTAACGATGATTGATAATGATGCCAATAAACGATAATAATAACGGTAAACAATAACGATAACACTGTTCAATAATGATGACAATATGCAACGACGATGCGATAAAAATCTTAAGTCTATTATTCATTTTAATCCTAACAATGCACGTACTACTGCATCCCATATTACAGGTTCGATGCATACAATCAATTTCGTTTAGACTAAGGTGGTAGATTCTATAGGTCATGTACTCTGTACGATATAGCATTTCAATAATAACACTGGCTATTGAGCAATTTCTTACACAATAACGATAACACTGGCTATTTGTAATTTCTTGCACAATGACGATAACACTGGCCATTTGCAATTTCTTGCACAATGATGATAACGATATTTTGGGAACAAGGCCCATATTTTCGAGTACAGTCACTATAATATCATCTATCCTCATCAACCTTTAACCCCAGCTTGATTAATATTCTTTATTCAATTAACATTCAATACTAATAGGGAACATTATGAACAGAATTATCAATGGAAAACGATAATGCGATTAATAAGGGACATTAGAATGATGACAACACAACCCTTAGATCATACAATGTACTCCATACAATCAAATACACCAAATTCAACATTATAGATTTAATTATATGTTATCAAACATGGAAACCCAATTCTGGACAGCAGTATGTTGCTGTACCAAGATCATAATTCCCGTTGCTACAGAATAGAAAATGTGGATCTGTCATAAGTTCTAGAAATTAGACTCCTTCCCGGTTCCAACGCATATTTTAAGTCCAAATTCTGACAACAGTAGCTAGGTGAATTTCAGTGTTCTTTAGAGGTTACAGTTTCTGGCTGGTTATTAATGTTAACTAGTTTTAGTTGTAAAAGCAGTAAATATTTATTTTAAAAATCAGCAAAAATAATTTTCATTACCATAAGCATGTTGGCTATCAATATGGAAATTATCATGGTAATATTTGATCATTAGTTCATTTATTTAATCAGGTTAACATGGTATATGCATAAATCTGGAAATAAAATGCAGATGCAGTAAAATGGTCATAACTCATGCAATATAAGTCGGAATTCAAAAATTTTGGATGTTTTGGAAACTAGAAATATGGGGCTACATTTCATATTCAGAAAGGTATTAATTTTGATGACATTATCTAGGTCGAAACAGCATGACAATGTTCAGGTTGGCAATAATTTCAGGATTTCAACATGTTCTTCATGAATAATAAGATTAAAAATGTTATGAACAATGAGCTAGGGGTTAACAATTATAAATCATAGCAAGTTACGTCTATGTGAACATGGTATTAAGATGTATAATGTCCATCCATACTAATCACAATCAACTAACACTCCATCATCAATCATATGAACAATCAACACTACTATATAATCTACAATAGTTGTGTAATGTCATGACATGAAATACAATAATAATTTCTATTTCTATATTCAATAATTAACTACATGAATGCATGCAAGATCCCTATATATTGGAGGCAAAAGATGGCACGAAGTTAAGACTACTACTTGGATTCGTTCGTGTAAATTCGTAGTATCCCAACGATGAACAACAATAAATATTATACGATAATTAATATGGATCTACTTGCTAGATTCAATAAACAATCTCGAATATGATACAATACAATTCGAGAGTGAGATGATCTGCCTTTAGAACGACGTTAGATCCGATATAGGAAAGAACGGGATTAGGATCCCGGGAGATGAACCACGAATCCACGCACATACAAAAACATGTGCGCTCTACGTGCGAGGGAACCGAAACAGCAGCACATCATGCAACACCGGATCAACCCAAACACCAAACACCGATCCCCGATCTCCTACTCCACAACAGAAAACACACAAACACAACCTCCCTCCTCTACACAAACATCAAACACCGAGATCCGGATCCCCTATACCCAAACAGCAAACAGCACCTTCCCGCCCTTCTTCACCACAGCGACAGGAGAGAGACGGAAGGTAGAAGGCGACAGTGGCACTAGGCGACGACGGCGACACCCACGGCGAGGGCGGTGATGACTGACAATGGCGGTGCTGCAGTCGGAAAGCGACACAGTGACCAAGGGACGGCGGCACGAGCGAACTCTGTTTTGCTCCGAAACAGGGGAGGCAAGAATGGCGGGGTTTCGGGGCTTGGACGATGACGACGACGAGGCGATGGGGACTTCGGTGGTTGCGGGGTGAATGGGAAGGAGAAGATGGCAGCGAAGAAGTGGATGAGCTCGAGTTCTTGGTAATGGCGACGGGTTCGACAATGGAGACTGAGGTTGAAGACGAGGTGGGGGTGCTGCGGTGGCTTGGGTTGTGACAGACAAGGAAGACGATGAGTATGAGGATGGCAGCGGGGGGTGGTTTGCTTCAGTTGAGGGCATCGTGATGGGGAGAGAAGAGGAAGCCGGGGAAGCGAGGGTGATGGCAATGGCGTCGCGGTGAAGCCGCGACGGGGAGAGGTAGGGGCTCGGTGATTGGGGTGACGTGAGGCTGAGGGATAGGATGACGGAAGGTGAGGTGGAGATGAGGATTGGGTTCGAGTGCGGTGGAGGAGGGAGAGCTCGAGCGACAGAGACGAGCGGGAAGGTGAAGGGGGGTTTCGGAGGATGAACAGTAGGGGGGAGGGGGGGGGGGGGGGGGTTATATAATAATGGTATTATAGTAACCATAATAATGGGAAGGAATTCCAGGGCTGATTATTAGGGATTCAATTTTGGGAGTTACATGATGTGATGTGGTTAGGAATGATTTTTGGAAATTGGCTGTTAGTGGGGATATGGTGGTTGTTTTGGGTTAGTGGGTTGTCGGTCAAGATCCAATAAGAATGGATATTGGATTAGAATCCAGTAGGAGATGGGCTTGGATCGAGCTTCAAATCAAATAATTGAATAATACAACATAGGTCAAAATCAATGGGCTTTAACAAAAAGCATAATAATAATAGTAATGACATTGGGCTTTACAAAAATAATAATTATAAGAATCATGACAATAAAATATTAATAATAATAAGAGTAACAACATCAATAATAAGAATAACAATAATAATAATATTAATAACAATAACAACAAATATTGATAAAAATAATAAATATGAAAATACTAAAAATAATAATAATGATAGTAGTAATAATAGTACTACCGATAATAATAATAATAGTAATAACAATAATACTAATAATAATAATAAGAAGAAGAAGAACAAGAAGAAGAAGAAGAAGAAGAAGATTATATAACAAAATATACATTTAAGATTCTATAACAAAATATACATTTATTAAAATAACCCAAACAGCAATAATTAATACATTTAAATTTAAATTGAGTAAAAATACAAATAACCGATCCATTAGGAACAGAAATTAAAATATGCCATTATTTGAACAAAATATAGTTTTCGATTAGAAAATGCTTTAATAAAAGATCCGAAACAAATTCAAAACAAAATGAATTTATAATTAGTCAAAATACAGAAAATATTCTGAAATATGTATTTACGGTATTGGGGGTTACATTAAGCTCATTAATATCCTGAAAAGTAAATAAATAGAAATGAGAACGTCATAATAACAACAGTTACTAAAGTAAATTTGGAATAAAAACATTACCAATATTAAAATAAAAGCTCCTATACTCCCACTCAGGGATTTATAGTCTATGCGAGTGACCGTCCACACTGTAGGTAAAAACAAAATAATAAGTCATCTTACATGAAGAATCAAAGCAAAATACAACTTTGATTATACTTAAAACATTTTTCAATCATACTCGTCGAAAAAGAAAAAAATTGTAGCATCCTCATCTTTAGTATCTACTATATAACTGAACACATCAGTGTTGCTAGATAGCTGCCATATTAGATTTAATCAGCTGAGAACAAAACAAGCACTCAAGCACACGCATGAGATATCTCCATATAGAATGAGCTATTAAGCAACAACCATCAGCTCAACTCCAAAATTAAGCAAACAAGAACCAGTTTTTAGTAAACTGAGTATCACATATTTAAACACACAAAATTAATGGGTAATTAGCAAACTTGAAGTGCATATGACCCAAAAAGGAAAATTGCTAATTGATGAGATAAAGATGACGTGGCCCAATTAGGGCTGTCAGATCTCCTCAGATTGCGCGCATCCCAGATCATCAGGTTAATAGGTCCAACGGGCCTTCTACCTCTTCAGGACCACAGACAAGCGGGTCTGACCCGGCCCACTAGGTTCAGATATCCATTTTCCCCTGCCTATAAATACCATGCCCTCTCCTCACTTTCAAAGGTAATCAATATTTCTCCACCTGAACCCTAGCTGCTCAGTCTTTTTTCGAGTGACTTACTAGATCGTCGGAGGGCCTGTCGCTGGGATGTCGAAGGGCCTATCACTGGGATGTCGAAGGGCCTGTGGCTAGTCCTTTTACAGGTACCCCGACCGTCCGAGCTCCAGCAGCTCTTCCAAGCCTACCTCAAGGAGTAGACTCGAACTGAGGTCGAGATCCGTCCCTTCCAATATACAAATCACCAGAACTCACACATGTTGCACCCCCACCGAAAACAAGCAGCATCAGGTTGGAACAGTTTATGGAAAACCGACCGACTCGATCTAAAGCTCTGAACTCTCTCGAAGTCGAGCCCTCCCATGGCTCCCAAAGCCAGAAGAGCCCTCATCGCAGGACGTCATCCCGATCCCCATCCCTCTCACGGTCATGCGGACACTCAGGGGTCTAACAGACCACCTGTTAACGGCACTACGGGACTTGGTCCGAGCACTTCTCACTCGTAGCCAAAGACTTGTGGCACATCCTCAACCATCGTGGATGACCTTCGGCTCCAGCTCAGCCGATCAAGGAACCGGGCGATCCCTTCTAACCCAGCTCCAACTCATAGCACTCTTCCATCCCGAAGCAGAGAGCACAACCGCAATCGCTCTCCGAGTGATGGGCCACTTCCGCCCGATCAAGGCGAACAAGCTCCAGTCACGAGGGCCGAATTCCAAGATTTCAGGATCGGGATCCTCCGAGCCCTCGGAGGCAGCCCCGACCTCGGACAACAAAATGTCCACCCGAGGCAGGAAGAGGCTCAGGGACCCGAGTCTCACGGCTCATCCCAGCCACTACGATAGAACGAAGCCGTCCTCCACTGCCTCCAAGAGATGGAGAATCGCCTCGCCCACAATAACAAGGAAGGACCAAAATCCGGCTGGTGCATCAGCCTAGTCGTCTGCCTTTCTCCACTCAAATTCTAGACACTGAAATTCCCAGGAATTTTAGGCTGCCTTAGTTCGAGACCTACAATGGCAAGAGTGATCTAGCTGATCACATGGAAGGGTTCAAAACCCTCATGATGATTCACAGCGCATCGGATTCTCTTCTATGCCGCGCCTTTCCAGCAACCCTGCGTGGCTCAGCTCGGGAATGGTTCTCAAAGCTCGCCCCCGGTTTGGTTTTCTCGTTCGACCAGCTCGAGGCAAACTTTCTTGCCCACTTTGTAACTAGTCGGAAGGTCGAAAAGACGAGCGCGTCCCTTCTAGACCTCAAGCAGAAGGAAGAAGAACCCCTCCGTAAATTTGTGTGGAGGTTCACAACCGAAGCTAGGGCAATCTCGTCCCTCGATGCCAGTGTCGCCTCAGCTGCCTTCCGTAACAATGTGCGTCATGGCCAGTTGAAGGCTTGCTTGGTGAAGAAATCACCCCTGGATTTTCCCGACCTTCTCAACAGGGTCGAAAAGTACATCCGGACCGAGGAGGCCCTGCAACCCTAAGGCTAGAAAGAAACCCCAGCCAAGGGGAAGAGAAAAGTCGAAGACTCTGAGCCTACGAATAAGGCTCAAAAAGGTGTGTTTGCCCAGAAATGCTCCCCACCAGTCCCCCATTTCGAAAGATACACTCCGCTGACCCAGAATGTGTCGACTATCCTCCTGGAGATCGAGGATAAGGGGACCGTACGCCTTCCTCCCCGACCTAACAGCAATAAGAAGAGGGGCCGGAGGTTCTACTGTCGCTTCCATCGGGACAACGGACACGAGACCGATATTTGTCACACCCTCAAAGATGAGGTTGAAGCCCTCATCCAGAGGGGTTACCTGCGGGAGTTTAGTCGAACCATCCCCAGAGACCAAAGGGATCCGCGGTCCTCACCTCCACTTTGGACGGTCAACAGACGGCCTGATCCCGAGCCTGAGCCCTAGCTCGAGGATGTCGAGGGGCTGGCCATCCTTCACTGGGTCCACGACAGACCTATGGGGGAAGAATCGAACACCTCCCGCAAAGCCTTCGTCCGGAAAGTAAACTCAGTTCACAACTGCCCACCCCCTGTAAACCAGAAGCTGGCGGTCTCGTTCTCCAACGAAGCCCATTTTGTAGATTGTCATTTTGATGGGACAGTATTCCTGCCGTTAGGGGGAGATAAGAAAGTTCCTGAAGAACACATGTTTCTACAAAACAATCCGTTCTAGAAGAAAAATGAGAATTAACGTGGAATACTTCCACTATGTCTCATCTAGAAGCACGTACTTCACAATGTGAGAATGAAGTACAAAAAATATTGCACTTACAAAAAATTGCAAACAGATTACCCGATGCATTTAATGATGCACTGAAAGTGACCAAGTCACATGTGCTAGCTATAAATAAACCTGCTGGAGTTATTGTCCCTGTAGGAAAAAAATTCAAATACGACAGCAAATAAATCTACAGCATGCCAAAAGTGTGGCAGTCCTATAGGTTCAAAAAAGTGCTCATCGGAAAAGGAGAAATTAGAAAACATGCCCAAATAACACTCCTGAATAGGTTCGTCATTTCACTCAAGAAGAGGTTATGCATAAATTCACTCTTTATAAAACTCCAGAAGAAGTTATTGTCTTGGAAAAGACACAAGTCCCTGATGAGGCTTTGGAAGTCTTTGAATAGACAAAGGTACCTAATAATTATGAGATCTCAATGCTTTACACTATTTCAAGAGATATGTGGGACAAAAAAGATACAATCATTGATGACATATTTAGATATGCTGTAGCTACATAAGTATCAAAGGCCATTGAAATGATGATACTGAACCACATACTATAAATGAATGTCGACAAACAGTAGATTGACCAAAATGGGTCGATGCCATCAAGGTGGAATTAGAGTCTCTCCATAAATGTGGTGTATTTGAGCCTATAATACCAACCCCAAAAGATGTTAACCCTGTAGGTTAAAAATAGGTATCTGTAAGAAAAAGAAATGAAAGCAATGAAATTACTAGATATAAAACACGACTTGTGGCACAAGATTTCTCACACAAACTTGTGATTGGTTTTGAGGAAACATGCTCCCCTGTCATGGACAGAATAACTTGTAAATCACCCTGGGGGGGGGGGGTGAATAGGGTGATTGTGTGGAAATTAAAAACTTGAATTAAATGAGTGAAGTATAAAAAGAGTTAGAGAAAGCAAACGAAGTAAGCAGGCAAGACACAATAATATAACGTGGTTCGACCCTCAGGTTTACGTCCACACCACCTACTTATAGCAATTCTCCGCAACAAGCATTTCATTGTACTTTAAACCCTTGTACAGTGATTCTCCGAATTCAGGCTGAAAGACCTATTACACCCGCAGGGCGTCTACTCTCGCAAAAACTCACCTAAGTGGAAGAAAAGAAAAACTCTTACGATCTAAAACGATCTTGACTAAAGAAAATAATAAAAGCTCTCACACTCGGATCGTTGATTGAATGATTAGTTCAGAAGAATTATAATAGTAAGAGGTGAAGAATACTCAATAAATTTGCCTCTTTTTACAGAGTGAGGAAATGTATCTTTCCAAAAAAAGAAAAGATATTTCTGAAAAAGTCAAGTCTGAATGTTTACGGTCGATCGCATATGTGAGCAGTTGACCGTTCATCTTTCAACTTGAAAGTTTAGCGATGAACGGTCGACTGACTCATCTTTTCAACTATGATGAGCGGTCGGCTGTTGTGACGGTCGACCGACATTTTGTGCGGTCTACTGCTATCGTGCAGATTTGACTTTTATTTAGCGAATATACTTTATATTCATTCCAAAAATTAATCAATCAATCAAACGACCTTTACATAGAATTTTCTCACAAAAATAGAAATGAATAATTTAATTATTCTTGCGTATTTAAAGATTTGAGGCACATGTTTCTTGTGATGCACTCTTTCTTGATTTTTACAATCTTTTCGATTCATGCCTCTTTTGCTTGGTTTTTGAATCTTTTGTATCTTGATTCTGATTTCCATTTTCATGCATTTCCTGCAAATCTTAATTGAAAATATTAGTTGAACATGATATGTTTTGTGCACACCAAACTTAGGGTCAACATAACTTTCAAATATCTAATAAGTTTAGCAAAATCTGAAAATTTAGATATGAGACTCATGGATGTTGTAACTGCTTATTTATATAGGGACTTAGATACAAACATTTAGATAGAATTTTCAGAAGGATTCACTTTACCTGAAATAAAATAAAATAGTATGTACTTGTAACTCCCTGTTCCAGTAGTACGTATTTTACTACGTAAATTTCTGTACTTAACTCCCTATTCCAGTAGTACGTATTTTACTACGTAAATTTTTGTACTTCAATTTTCAGATCAGTTTTATTTTTCTCTTTGGACTCTTTACCTAAAGCCAGAATATTTTTCTGATCAATTCTATAATTTTGTAATTTTTTTCGATTAGAGTTTAAATACAAATTTTAAACCCCGATTAATCCTAATCCTAATCCTAATCCTGCCTAATCCTACGCCTAACTTTCTCATTTTTTTTCTCCTACAACCTAACTTCTACTGACTTCTCCTCCTTATTCCTATTTTCTAACCTAATCCCCACTAACCACTCTCATTTTTCCACACCTAGGCTTATATTTTTCTACAGCCAACTACCCCCCTTTGATTTTTCTACACCCCCTTCTATCACTTCCTTCCTATATAAACACACACACACACATCAGAACATCCCACATCCTTCTCTTCTCTTATCTTCATATTCCCTTCTTCTCTTCCTCTGCCTCCACATCCGAGAGCAAGCAACGCCCAAGCTCCACTTCACATTCCACCTTCGAGCCAACGACTCCGCTTCTACGATCCCGTGAACCCCGAAAAATAATCCGACGCCGTGCCACCTTGTTGTTGTCGTCGCTCACCGTTGCTACCGTTAGCTACTGTCTAACCGCCATTCTTACCGCTGTTGTGCCGCCGTCCGTTGCCGACGTCGCTTCTTTCCGTGGTTAACACTACCACCGTAATCGTCACATTATAAGGCAAGTACCTTGTACACTATTTTTGTTCTCGTACAAGCATTTTCCTTGGACTCGTGGCAAGTAGTCTAGTTATCATCATGTTTTATTGTCAAACTCCATTCTAGTCACTTGTTCCATACTATATCAACTCAAGAGTGAACCGTTAACACATTTCGAATCGTGTTATCGAATATCGAATATTCAACCTTACTATCTCTAAAATTTCTTGACCTTGCACTAAGAATTCGACCTTGTTCCCAATACTGGATTGAAGATTTTCTACATGGAAATCGTAGCCCATTGAGTCCCGAATCCAGAACATCTGACGGTTTCTCAATCGGATGTATAGATTGTGAGATATCGCGATTTTAGTACTGACATATCACGAATTCCTGAACCTGCACGGGATTACTAACCGGCATCTCGTACTGAGAATTTGACCATGTTCCCGATACTGGATCAAAAAACTTTCTACATGAAAATCGTAGCCCTTCGAGTCTAGATATCCGAAACATCCTGAAGTTTCTCAATCGGATGTATAGATTGTGAGATATCGCAGTTTTAGTATTGTAACTCCAAATTTCCAGAATGCGCGCGAAACATCGAAACCAGTGAAGAATTAATTTGTACGCATTGCTAATGTCTTTAGAATGTATCGTGTGAATATGCGTTAGAACCGGAAGAGAGTCTACTTTCTAGAATCTCTGACGGAATTGGATTTGCTTTTCTGTAACAACGGGAAAGTGAATTTGAATGCAGATATGTCAAGTTGTCTAAAAATTCATCTATACATTTTTGCATATAAACCCTTTATTTTTCATAATTAATGAACTGAATGTATTATTGTTCTTGTAATAATAACTTGCATAGATATAATAGGTTGATAGAATATATTTTATACCACTTGATAATTTATAATAACTACTCTCGATACATGTACCCGTTATATCTCATATCCATGATTACTGCCCCTGATATTTTTCTTGATTAAACTATTTGATTACACCGTTCCACTAGTCGTACCAACTGCATGTTCATAATTAATTATAAAAGAATAACAAGCCGGGGTTATAAGGGTACGACTTAATAGTGGACAATATAGGGGAGTATACTCGGAAGGGGGCCCGTGTTTCCCGAAATAGTGATTCTTGATTCTTGATTCTTGATTACACAATTCTTGATTACATAATTCTCGATTACATGATTCATGATTACATGTCTTGATAATTACATGTCTTGATACTATCACTGGAAGACCCGAGTACATAATCCTATAGAATTCACTACTTAAGTCTAAACGTCACATGATTGATATGCACCGAACTTGTGGTATGGGACACAGGATTGTGTGCATTAGATAAGTTAATAAAACAGATAAACTTGAGATCTTCACTAAGCATGATTCTTGATTACATGACTCTTCATTACATGACTCTTGATTCTTGATTACATGACTCTTGATTACATGACTCTTGATTCTTGATTACATGACTCTTGATTACATGACTCTCGATCCTTGATTACATGATTATCGATTAACTGAGCCTAGGTTATCAATTGCTTATATCTTGAAGTCTAGAATACACTAGTTACCGTTATTACTTACATGATCATATTGTCCCAGTTCCTTGCTTACTTCCATATTGTATTTGTACTTCTACTTCTTGTTTCTTCCATGTTATATCTTGTTGTATTACCCCTTTTTCTGCTTGTTGCTACTTGCTGCCCGAAACTTGCTCTAACGGGAACTTTTCTATTTTTCTTTGAGTTAATGATTATACAGGTACTGATGGACCAGATGAGCAGACTCTCTAGATGATCGTTGCTGCTTCCTTACTACTTTATGTTGTTTTTCTTTCAGTCGCTATTTTATCTAGTTGTTATAGCGAACTGCTTATCATATTATTCTAATTCTGGCACCTTGTATTCTCGGGCATTTTGACCCGATGTTGATGTATTATCTGGATGATGGTTATTTTATTTTCAGCTCATGTGATCATTATAATTGTCTGCGTAAATGTGTTATAAATATCTTGTTGAGCTTATAATTGCACAGCTTATGGATGATGTATATCATTCGCTGGACCTCAGTTGCGTGCCTGTATTTCCGTATAGTGGGAAGCGGGGCGTGACAGTACTCAATTCAATTAAGATGTTCATTGTACAGCTTGAAGCATTCTGTAAGAATGTAGTACAAACGTCTTAGTGAATACTTGTCTAAGGAAGGATATATAAACAATCCAATTTTCCCATGCATTTTTATCAAGAAAAGTTTAAATGGATTTATAATAATAGCAGTTTATGTGAATGATATAAACTTAATTGGGACTCAAGAAGAGCTTGAGAAAACTGTTGACTACTTGAATAGGGCATTTGAAATGAAAGATCTTGGGAAAACAAAATTTTATCTCGGGATGTAGATAGAGAGAAACTCTAGTGTGATATTAGTCCATTACTCTAATTATACCGAGAAGGTTTTGAAACGGCTTGGTATGGACAAGGCACATCCACTAAGTATTCACATGGTAGTCTAATCTTTAGACATAAAGAAAGATCCATATCATCCTAAGAGAAAAATGAAAAAGTATTGGGACCTAAAGTACCATACTCAGGTGCTATTGGTACTCTATTGTAATTGGCACAATGCACTAGACCGGGTATTTCTTTTTCCGTGAATTTGCTTGCAAGATATTGCTCTACACCAACTCAAAGGCACTGGACTGATATCAAGCATATTTTAAGATATTTACGTGAAATTGTTGACTGAGGTTTATTTTATTCTTATAATCCTAAAAGTTCCAAGCTTGTAGGTTATGCTGATTCATGATACACATCAGATCCTCATAATGGCCGATCACAAACATGTTGTGTATTTCTTAGTGGTAATACCACTATTTCTTGGCATTTTATTAAACAAACTTTAGTAGCTACTTCATCTACCCACCTGAAGCTAGCCTTGAATGTGTATGGTTGAGATCTTTAATTCAGCACATTCGTAGTTCTTGTCAGTTACCTGATATTATAGATGTTCTGAGTATTATATTCGAGGACAATGCCGCATGCATAGCACATATCCAAAAAGGTTGCATCAAAGGAGACCGGACTAAGCACATTTCACCAAAATTCTTCTTTACTCACGAGCTTCAAAAGAACAATGAGTTGAAGTTAAGTTCGTTATAGTGACACTTACCTGACCTTTTCACTAAGTTTTTGCTAAAGACAATCTTCTAGAAACTTTGTATACGAGATTGGTATGTGTAGAATTCATCATCAAACTATAGAAGGGGTTGTTGTTATTAAGGGGAGTAAGTAATTGGAGAAAGCATCCTAAAGCATACTACCCAGGATATATGCGCGTTGTACTCCTTTTCATTTTCTAGGTTTTATCCGACTAAGTTTTTCTAGTAAAAGTTTTAAAGAGGCAACATTGTGTGCATCCAATGTTAATTTATTGGCCCTGAAGAATGTTATACTTTTTTTCCTTCGCTATGGTTTTTTCCACTGGGTTTTTCTCAGCAAGAGTTTAATGAGACAACTATCATTGAATGTTTAACAGTCTGATAGGGCCTTAGAAATGGTGAACATCCAAGAGGGAGTGTTGTAACTCCTCTCATACTTTTATTTCTTTATATTAATTAGTTTGTAACTTATGAGACTTTAGGTTATCCTCTGTAACCCTATAAATGGTGAAGCACTCCACCTATGAAAGAATGATAAAAAATAGAAGATTATTCGTCCATCTATTTCTTTGTGTTAGCAACAAATTACAAGAACAAGAAAAATGGTAGAGCTTTATGTAAACTGAAAATTTATGGACCTTCCCAACTTAATTTAAGTAATTAGAAATTTTGAATTCCATAATACGAACTAAAACTAATGAATCGGTATGTGTCGCCTCTTACTTGTTTACATACTCTTGCTACAACTTCATTAACTATATTGACGCTAATAAATAATTACAACAGCGTAGTCAGGTTGCCGCAAAATATCATGGAGTATCTTCTTCTCTTTCATTTCGATCTTTTGCAGAATCTTTACTAGAAAACTGATTTCCCTTGAATTGAATTGCAACGTCTCAACCATCTATATAATAAAATGATAATATTAAATTACTACAGCGAAACATATATATATCATCATTCGCAAACAATAAATTAATAATAGCAAACAAGCACACAGCCAATAAAATAATAAATAGTAAACAAGCACATAGACATTAAAATCAAAATTGTTGGTCTGCACATAGGCCCAAATATATAGTCCTTGCAAGATGAACCAGAATAGGCAAACAAGGAGTCGACTCATCCACTTTAAGTCCTTCCACTTGCTAATAACCCTTGCGAGGAAATCTTCTCCGCTAGTACTATTGCTAGTAATATTCCCAATTTCCAGGACTCTCAAAGCAGGGGATCTGAATAAGGTTTTGTGTATTTTATTTATTTTTTGCTAATTAAAATCTGATGATTAAAAAAATAGAAAGGAAAGAAGAAGCTTGCTCGACTGATATGTAATCCCAAGACTTCACTGGTGATGCCCAAGTTTTTTGACCTTAAGTTTAGTATGCACAAAACATATCAATTACAACTAATATATTCAATTGAGTTTCACAAGATTTTACAGGAAAAGAAAAATCGTATTTTACAATCAAGCAAAAGCTGAAAGTATCGGAAAGATTGCAAAGATAAAAAAAAGATTGCAACATAAGAAACATGTGCTTCAAATCCTCCACAAATTCAGTAATAATTAATTATTTATTTATGTTTTTGTGAGAAAATACTATATAAAGATTTGTTGATAAATTGATTAGTATATGCAAAGCATACAAAGTTGATTCATCAAATAAAAGTTAAGTCTGCACGATGGTGATCGACCGTACAACATGCCGGTCGACCGCCCATCATAGACCGGTCATTGCTCGACTTTCGAGTTGATGAACGGTCAATTGCTCATCAAAGCGGTCGACTGTCTACGTACAGTTTTGACTATTTCAAAAATATCTTTCCGTTTTTGGAAAGATACATTCCCTCACTCTATTAATAGAGGCGAATTCACTGAGTATTCTTCATCCCTTGCAAACATAATTCTTCTAAACTAATCATTCAATCAATGATCTGAGAGTGAGAGCTTTTATTGTTTTCTTCAGTCAAAATCGTTATAGATCTTGAGAGTTTTTCTTTGGCTAATTTTTTTTTTAAAAAAAATCACTGAACTTTGGGTCATTTTTAAAAAACCGCACTAAGTTTTTTTTATTTAAAAAAACCGCACAAAACTATCATTTAAAAAACTCACTTTAACGGAGTTAGGTTTCGGTTATATGTCAAAAAACTACTTTCAAGTTTAAAAAAACATCACTTAATTAATCAGATGTTTAAACAAACCCCATTGAACTAACCCTAACCCTAACTCCGTTAAAGTGAGTTTTTTTAAACTATAGTTTTGTGCGGTTTTTTTACACACAAAAAAAAACTTAGTGCGGTTTTTTTAAAATGGCCCAAAGTTCAGAGGGGTTTTTTTTAAATTTAGTCTTTTTCTTTTCTTCCACTTCGGTGAGTTTTGCGGGACTTGTTTATAGAAGCCTTGCGGGTGTAATAGGTCTCTTGGCCTGAATTCCGAGAATCATTTTACAAGGGTTTAAAGTACAGTGGAACGCTTGTGGCGGATACTTGCTACAAGTAGGTGGTGTGGACGTAAACTTGGGGGGTCGAACCACATTATACCGTTGTGTCTTGCATGCTTCCTCTATTTGCTTTAATTTCCGCACAATCAGTCTATTCACCCCCTCAAGGTGTTTTACAAAGTTGAACTCAAATAATATCAAATATCTCTAGTTATATGAAGACATTATTAAATATGTTGTAGACCTTCGACTGCGGCCAAAAATAAATATAAGCAGATCCGAAAATGGGAATTTTGGAATATCTCCTACAAGAAAAAAGTGAATCCATATCGATAACCTTGTACCATGACTTGCACAAAAAAGGTGAATGTCTCCACTGTCCACCCTTTTTAAACACTTTAACCAAACATTCCTTCTCTAATTCTTTCCACGTACATGACTTGTTCTTCCTCATATCCTTTCTTCCATTTATGATGTGTATTTGAAACAATTTCAAGGTCCATATATGAACATAATTCAAAAGTGCTGAGATTTGTCAAAGCAGAGTGTGGGTAAGTCTCAAGTGGGTTAGAGTCCATAACTTTCCTCGGTAATATGGGTGAGCCTTAGTGAACTGAACAAGTATCTAGTTGCACTATCAATGACATTTACACCTAATTTCCGGTTTCACGGGAAAATGCTTCTAACTAGTTTCAAGATGGGAACAAAATTAGCTAAAACTGCTGAAAACTGTTGACTAATTCACAAAATGTAGCCAAAATAATAAAATACAGAATTTTATAAAATTGATCCAAATATGTGGAATATAGCCGACAAAATATGTCCAAGATATTGAAATAAGGAATTACGCAAAGATGGCAAAAAAATGTAGACTATAGTCCGCAGAATATTACCAAAACGGTGTGGAATTTTGTGAAAACAACTGAAAACTGAGGAATATAACCCACAAAGGGTGACATAAATTTTTTTTAAAAAAATACATAACTTCGCAAAAACATCCGAAATCAATGGACTGTAACCCATAAAATGTGGCGAAACAGTGAAATACGAAATTTTGCAAAATTGGCCAACAAACGTGTACTCACACAGTGTGGACAAAACAAAGAAATACAGAATTTCTTTAAAACTGTCGAATACGGTGGACTATAGCCCACAAAAATCTAGCGAAATAAGTTAAAATTAAAACCCTCAAAATATATGAAAAAAGATGGAATAGCTCATAAATTTGGTTAAAATTGTGAAATACGTAACCTGTTCAAATTCATACAAAAATTAAGAATATATAGCACAAAAAATTTGGCAAAATAAGTGAAACTTAGAATTCCTCTAAATATGTCAAAAACGCTGGATTATAGTCCACAAGCAAAAATAGTTAAATTTGAAATTTCTTGAAATAAGCCGAAAAAGATAGTTTACAGGCCCACCAAATATGGTAAAAAATAGTAATTTTTTAAAAAGACATATGTTGAATACAATGAAATTCATAATTTTGCAAAATTGGCTGAACATATAGGACTATCTAATTAGGGATGTACCATCAAAATGAAGCATAGAATTGAACATTAATACGGCTTAGAATTAGAATTCAATTGAGGCTTTACAAAATGAAAAATACTATCAATAGCTTAATACAATTTTTTTTGAATACACGTTACAATAAAAAAGATTGTTGAGATACATTTTTTTTTACAACTATTTTTTCACTACATACCGATGCAGGATAAAATGAGAAAATTAGTGTACACTTTTAGTGCGCCACCGAAATTTGTTTATCAAAATTGATCACAAGAAGAGATCGTAGATTGACAACATCGGACAGAATAGCAGTTTTACAGCAGTCCACTCGAGCAAGCCAGAACTAGAACCCTATATGTACTCTTTCCTGGTCAGAGACAAAGCAAAATTACCTGCCGTATTTGTACCCTCTTGAAAATGAAATAAATATGCAGAATACCTCTTTTATAGGTACATTTGAAACCATTCTTGCGGGGGTGCTCCTTTCCTTGTTTACGATGTGGAAGGCCTGTTTACAAGCACATGAAACATCATTAGGCTTTAAGCAGTTGGAAAAGGCGAAGAAAGAACAAAGAAGAAACACTTACTATGTCCTCACAAGGAGGCCCAGCATGGAATTTTATGATGCATGCCTCGCATGTCCATCCTTCTCAATAGTGTATGTTGGGGCCTTTGTTTTATCGACAAGGTCAGGGTAAAAAAAGTTGAATTTGTAACCCTGAACAGTTTTGCATGGAGGGTAATCATGATCATAATGGGTTTGCTTATATTTCCATTCATACCCAGTATGAACACGATTGAAATACTTTGGCTTTCACCCGTATACCTATAAGGCAGAACTATTTGTTGTGCGGAATACAAATCAAACCAACAATCAAACCAACGCGGAAACAAAGAGAGAACTAGCGAGAGAAAAAACAGAAAAGCAAGCAACACAAGAACACAAGATTTACGTGGTTCGGCAAAACGATGCCTACATCCACAAGGGGCGGTTGGGGTTTCTTTACTATGATCTCCAATGGGCAAACAAAGCCTTTACAAGAGATGACGGCTACAAAATCCGAATTAGGTGTTACAATTTACAAAACCCTAACGGGTGTATTTATAGGGAAACTATTGGGCCTTTCGAATTGGGCCGAATCTGGATCCAAAACCCGCCGACAGTCGACTGGTCTTCATACCAGTCGACTGATTCCTCCAGGACGGTCGACTGACTCCCACATACAGTCGACTGCTGCTGCTGTATACTCAGTCTTCGAAAAACTCCTCTGGACAGTCGACTGCTCCTCCAATCAGTCGACTGAAGCTCTGAAACTTTCGAACACTGCAGATACCAAATACCAGAATCGAGCCATTATCCTACAATCTCCACCTTGGCGAGATCTTCCAAGTCAAGTATCCAACAATCTCCACCTTGGTGAAATCTTTCAAGTAGCCCAAGCAATCTCCACAAATACTTCAAAACAACTGCTCATCACCAAATGCAACAAACGAACCCAAACTCCACCTTAGTATGATATCACATACTAAACAAACCAATAGCAAAGTACTATCCCAACTGCCCATGCCAAATTATCAAACATGCAAAATATTAGCCAGGTTCATGCAATGCTTGAACTTGGCTGCCCCAACAACTTTGGTCAACATATCCGCAGGATTATCAGCTGTTCCAATCTTCACCAAATGAATATCACCATCCTTTATCAAATCACGCACAAAATGATAACGAACATCAATATGTTTGGTCCTCGAATGATGAACTTGGTTCTTCGCTAAATGAATAGCACTCTGACTGTCACAGTGTACCTCCACCTTCTCCCGATGAATCCCCAAGCTCTTCAAAAGTCCATGTATCCAAATGGCTTCCTTCATGGCCTCAGCAACCGCCATGTATTCAGCCTCAGTAGTAGACAACGCTACAGTGGACTGCAAATTTGACCTCTAACTTATAGGTGCTCTAGCCATAGTAAACAAATAGCCTGTAGTAGACCGCCTCTTATCTAGATCACCTGCATAGTCAGAATCAACATATCCAACCAATAACCTGCTAATATTGTCATCCCTTTCAAATTTCAAACCCACATCTGTGGTGCCACTTATGTACCTCAAAATCCATTTAGCTGCTTGCCAATGCTCTTTGCCTGGATCATGCATATATCGACTAACCATACTCACCGCCTGAGAGATGTCTGGTCGAGTACAAACCATAGCATACATCAAACTGCCAACCACACTAGTGTAAGGTACATTAGCCATATACTGTCTCTCTTCATCTGTACTCGGAGACTGAGAAGCACTAATTCTGAAATGAGGAGCTAAGGGTGTACTGACTGGTTTAGTTTTCTCATCTATACCAAACCGTTTCAGCACCTTCAAAAGATATTGCTTTTGTGTCAAACTCACTATGCCCTTTGCTCTATCTCTAGCTATCTCCATCCCAAGTATCTTCTTGGCTTCACCAAGATCCTTCATCTCGAACTCTGAACTCAACTGATTCTTCAAATTTTGAATCTCCTTAGCATTTTTAGAGGCAATCAACATATCATCCACATATAATAACAGATATATAAAAGAACCATTCTGCAACTTCCTGAAGTAAACACAATGATCATACTCACTTCTGGAATATCCCTGCACTTTCATAAACTGGTCAAACCTCAAATACCACTGCCTTGGAGATTGCTTCAACCCATAGAGAGACTTCTTTAACCTGCAAACACAATTTTTCTTCCCAGCAATTTTGAACCCATCTGGCTGCGACATATAAATTTCTTCATCTAGATCCCCATGTAAGAACGCAGTCTTCACATCCATCTGTGTCAATTCAAGATCAAACTGTGCTACCAATGCCAACAAAATCCGAATAGAAGGATGCTTCACAACTGGAGAGAACACTTCATTATAGTCTATACCTTCCTATTGAGCATACCCCTTTGCAACTAGTCTAGCCTTGAACCGAACACTGCCTTTTGGACCTTCTTTCTTCGTATACACCCACTTGCAACCAATTGCTTTCTTCCCCTTTGGTAGTTGCACTAGATCCCAAGTCTTATTCTTATGAAGAGAGTTCATCTCTTCATCCATAGCAACTTTCCAATCTGCATTTTCTGAACTTCTAGTGGCTTCTTTGAAGTTGGAGGGAACTTCATCATCCACAATGGGAAGAGCAAATGCAACTGTATCTGTAAAGCGAGACGGTCGTTTGATATCTCTTCTTTGCCTTCTTACTGCAATTGATTCTACCTGCTGGATAGGAACTTCTTCATCATTCTCAGTATCAACCACATCATCTTCATCTTGGACAGGAACAGGATTTTCAACTGACAAATTTTCTAACTCCACCTGTTGGAAAACTCTTCTACCAGTCGACTGGTTATTGCCAACAGTCGACTGTCCCGAGCTCCCACACTTCTGCTGTTCTGGACCACCAGTCGACTGCTCCTGTACACCAGTCGACTGTCCCGAGATTCTGCTACTCACCTGTTGAAGAACTGTCCCACTCTTCTGCTGCTCGCCAGTCGACTGTCCTATACCACCAGTCGACTGTCCCGAGCTAATCATGCTGGTCTCATCAAAAGTCACGTCCCTGCTGATTACTAACTTCTTCTGTTCTGGACACCACAACCTGTAACCTTTGACACCAGTACTAAAACCAACAAATATAGCCTTTTTGGCTCTTGCATCAAGTTTAGTTTCAGTTACATGAAAATAAGCAGGACAACCAAATATATGCAAAAAACTATAATCAGATGCAGGTTTACCACTCCATACCTCAATAGGCGTCTTGCCTTCAAGTGCTGCTGATGGTAAACGGTTGACAATGTGGCTTGCATATATAACAGCTTCTGCCCAAAATGTCTTCTTCAATCCAGACTGTGCTAACATACATCTTACCTTCTCCAATAAGGTTCTATTCATCCTTTCTGCAACCCCATTTTGCTGTGGAGTCTTCCTAACTGTGAAGTGCCTCTGGATCCCTTCATCTTCACACAATTTCAGAAATGGATCATTCTTATATTCCCCTCCATTATCTGACCTCAGAACCTTAATCTTCCTACCAGTCTGATTTTCAACTTTCTTCTTCCAACTTGTGAACAATGTCAAAACTTCATCTTTGTGCTTCATGGTATATACCCAAACTCGTCTGGAGTAATCATCAACAAAAGTGACAAACCAGTGTCTTCCACTCATAGAAGGTGTCTGAGTAGGGCCCCAAATATCTGTGTGCACATAATCGAGGATACCCTTTGTCTGATGTACAGCTGTACCAAATTTCACCCTAGTTTGCTTACCCAAAACACAATGTTCACAAAATTCCAACTTGCACCCTTTAGCATCTTTAAGCAACCCTTGCTTCACAAGCCCCTGCAAGGCCTTTTCTCCAGCATGCCCGAGTCGCATATGCCACAACCTAGTAGAGTCGGGAACAACCTGTTTAGGCCTTTCAGTTACACTGGCAGCCTCACCCAAATATGTTTTTCCCTGCAAGAAAAACAAGTTCCTTTTTCTTTGCCCTTTCATCACCACGAGTGATCCGCTAGTCACCTTCAGAATGCCACCTTCACTAGCAAATTTCAATCCACTGGCCTCCAAAGCACCAAGTGAAATTAAATTCTTCTTCAAATCTGGAACATACCATACATCTGAAAGCTCTCTAATAAGACCATCGTGCATTAGCAATTCAATCTTCCCGATTCCTACCTTCTTACAAGGTGCATCATTTCCCATCAAAACTACACCACCATCCATATACTCCAATGAAGTAAACCACTCCTTTTTCCAAGACATATGATAGAAGGCTGCTGTATCAAGAAACCATACTTCTTGATAAAGTGAGGGACTAGAAGCAAGTGCAAAAGAAACATCCTCGCCACTTTCTAAATTATCAACAGTCACATTTGCAGTCGAATTTCCCTTATTTCGTAGCTTTGGACAATCCTTTTTCCAATGCCCCCTTTCATGACAGAAAGCACATTCATCTTTGGCCGGTATTTTCCTGTCCTTCGAAACTCCTCTCGATTTGGAACGAGATTTGTTTCCCTTTTTCCCAGATTTGGACTCAGATCTGGTCTCAGTCCTGCCCCTTACAATTAAAGCTTCAGAAGTTTCTCTATCAACCATTTTATCCCTTCTCCTAGTTTCATTATTCAACAGAGCATTTGCAACATCTTCATATTTCACAGTATCTTTTCCATATAATAAAGTAGTTGCTAAATGATCATAACTTTCAGGTAATGAATTTAACAGAATTAGGGCTTTATCTTCATCCTTAATTTGCTCATCCAAATTTAACAAATCAGCCAATAATTTATTAAATGATTCAACATGAGCATTCATAGACATACCTTCCGTATAGGTGAAGCGAAAAAGTCTCTTCTTCAAATACAGCCGATTTTCCAAACTTTTCCTCATGTATTTGTCTTCGAGTTTCTTCCACAACACCGCAGCAATGGTATCCCTCATCAAATCGTACTTCTGAGCCTTCTTAATAAAGAGCCGAATAGTCCCACATGCAACTCGATTCAACTTCTTCCAATCTGCTTCGGACATATCCTTAGGTTTTTCTACCTCCAAAGCAACATCTTGTTCTTGTTGAACAAGAACATCCAACACCTCACATTGCCACATCCCGAAATTGTTTGTCCCATCAAATTTTTCAACTTCAAATTTTGCGTTGTGAATCGTTGTTCTTGACGAACTTGATCCCACAACATCCTTGGTTGCATCTGCATCACCCGCCATCTCCCTCTAGGTCGAACCAACAGCTCTGATACCACTTGTTGTGCGGAATACAAATCAAACCAACAATCAAACCAACGCGGAAACAAAGAGAGAACTAGCGAGAGAAAAAACAGAAAAGCAAGCAACACAAGAACACAAGATTTACGTGGTTCGGCAAAACGATGCCTACATCCACAAGGGGCGGTTGGGGTTTCTTTACTATGATCTCCAATGGGCAAACAAAGCCTTTACAAGAGATGACGGCTACAAAATCCGAATTAGGTGTTACAATTTACAAAACCCTAACGGGTGTATTTATAGGAAAACTATTGGGCCTTTCGAATTGGGCCGAATCTGGATCCAAAACCCGCCGACAGTCGACTGGTCTTCATACCAGTCGACTGATTCCTCCAGGACGGTCGACTGACTCCCACATACAGTCGACTGCTGCTGCTGTATACTCAGTCTTCGAAAAACTCCTCTGGACAGTCGACTGCTCCTCCAATCAGTCGACTGAAGCTCTGAAACTTTCGAACACTGCAGATACCAAATACCAGAATCGAGCCATTATCCTACACTATTATGGCATGGTTAGTATCACAATGAAAAAGAGATAAGATGGCAGAATAATACAATAGAAGTAGGTAGGTGCAAAAGATGTAAACACCTGGTATCTATGTATCAGAATGGAGAATAAAATTGATATCATAACTTGGTACAGTATATCAGAATTAATGATATAATTGGACAAAAAGTATGAGCTGACACTGTGGCAGCACATATAGCCACTCTGATCGTATTATTAGCAAATATCAAACCAAATGCAAGACACGTCACAAACTGAGCGTCATGCTATTAACCATACTAAATGCAGGGGACGTCACAAACTGTAGATATGGATTGCTCCCAGAGCACATAAAAATCTGAAACAATGTTTTCATTGTTTAGGGAATGGCATTTTCCAGTAATAAACTGGATAAAATTCAAGTACTAAAATAGAAACCTGATTTTCACAGTAATAAATCCAGAACAAGATTCAAAAGTAAATTAAACAAATAAATAAAGTAGACATTTAGATTTACCTGTGATTCCAGTGTTACTTCATAACCCCCATTCCTTTAATCATTTTCAAATCCAATTCATCAGGTGTTGCTGCCTTTTTCACTGCCACTGCTTCCTGAATTGTTCTTTGATGCCCTACATCTACCGTTTCATGTTTCCTATCCTGTTATTTGGTACTTTATATTAATAATTGTTAGAATAACACTACAAACGGCGAGCCTTCTCGCGGTGAAACTACCCGGCATTTGGGTAGTTTCACCAGGATGCTCTGGCGTTTTTCAAAAAAGCGGTGGGTTTGCCGGCATTTTTATAAAAACCCAGGGATGGGTTGGTCTACCCCGGTGTTTGAAACCCCGGGATAGAAAAATATAAAAACCCCAACCAGCAACCCTAATTCTCCATCCTTTCCTAATTTTTTTCACTTTCCCTCTCTTTTCCACTCATTCCCCGCCCTTCGGCTAGGTCGTCTCCCGTCGTCGTCAATATTTTCTCACTCTCTCACTCCCCGTCGTCGTCGTCGTCGTCGTCGCCGTTGCTCACTCTCTCTCACTCCCGCCAGTCCCCTGTCCCCGTCATCTCCCCCCGCTCTCTCTCTGCCTCTCCCGAAGTCGTACCCCATCGCCGTTCCCCGTCATCGTCCTCCAATCTCTCTCCTGCTCTCCCGAAGCCCTACCCTATCGCCATTCATTCCCTGTGGTCGTCCCCCGCTATCTCCCGCCGTCACTCGTCTTCTGCCGTCGACGACATCCGGCGACTCTTCAGGTACATATTATTTGAATGTTAACTTTTAGGATTGTCAAAATTGAAGTTTCCTTGAGTTGATCGAAAATGAAGTTTCCTTGAGTTGTTGTGAGCCATTATGGAGTTGATCGAAAATGAAGCTTTGATCATTTTGTATAAAGACGAATAATTATGGGGTTGAATGAATATTTTTAGCATAGGGTATGTGGATTGTAATAAATTTTAGAATTAACTAGGATTGTCATTATTTGTGATACTGTGAGTAATAATTGTTGGATATATAGGTATATTCTCACTATATGAATAATATTATGTGTAATATTATTCTATGAGTAACACGTGTATTACACATACTAATTATATGGATATTGGAATGCAGGTTGAGTGGGTTGAGAACCCAGTATCCAAACCAGTATTTATCCTATAAATACTGGCTTGTGATAGTAGTCTAGGTACACCAATTTTGATACCTAGGGTAAATATCTCAAGCATCTTAGTCTAGGATATTAACCCTAATTTCTATTGTTATAATCTCTCATAATCTTTAACAATCTTGAGATATTAGTAATTTATTTTGAGATTAGAGAAAGAGGTTGGCGGATCTCACCGTCGCCGTAGCCACCGGGAGACAGCCCCCGTAGCAGCACCCTTCTCCTTTTACCCGTTAAATGTTGTGATCAGGTGAGATCTATCCAGATCGATCCAAATCAAAGCATGTGGGGGAGGAGATCTAAGAGAAAAGATCACCGGAATCCCGTCACTATCAACCGTTTCCGTGCATGGCCGCTGCCCAGCGCCACCGTCGCCGACTGCTCCTGCAGTTGCAGATCACAAACCCATCAACTCCTTCCTCTCTATTGCTCGGATTCTATTTGTCAGATCCAGCATAAACCTTTCCTTGTTTCCTCAGCTTCTAAGAGCTCCACAATCAAACCCATGAAGCCTTTTTAGGTTCTTGTAATTGGGTTGCTGAGTTTAGGGAGATGGGTTCATGGTTTTGAGGAGTTTGATTTGGAGCTCTCTGAATTTGAATCTGTGAATGTTGTTGCTGCTTGGAGTGCTGGGAATGTGAGCAACCCACTAATGGTTCCTCTAACTCTCCTTCAATGGATCTGACCAGATCCAATTTGTTCAATGGAGGATTTGAGTTTTGTGTGTTTGGGTTTGAAGAGGGAATCCCGCCACTGAATTTGACTCAGATATGACCGAAATCAAAATTCTTAATGGTTGAATCTGGTGTGGGGGATTAGATCCGGTATTTGGTGTTGTGGTGCTAGGGGCTTGAGTTTTACTGGATATCGGTTTCGGTGTTTGGTGTTCAGCCCTAGCTTCTGATCCTCCTGATGGTGTTGCTGTTAACTCATCCCCTTCTCTCAAGTGCGCGTGGGATGGTTGATTCTTTGGATTTGCTCCCAAACCGACCCAAGTCTACTCGATTGATTCGAAAGATAAGTTCTTGCATTTTTCCATATCTGGATTAAAGTGATTTGTTAAATATTTTGTTACGTGCTGAAAGCTCAAAACATTTGTTCTAAGTCTATGTTTTGAATTATACTATTGATATGTTGCTAAGTGCTAAAGTTCAAAGATTGATATCATTTAATTAAACACATGTTTGAATAACTGTTTTAGATATGTGCTAAAGATCAAATATCCATTTTGACAAGTTAAATTATAGATTTTGACTATAAATTTGTATCTCCAATTAAATTGTTGTGGATTAGATAGTGCTAATAATTCATTTAATTGACTAATCTTTAACAATTTGGTGAATGTAGAAACTTCAAAGTTACTTACAGATTGTATGTGTTGGAGACGATGGATATGCATCACGGTTGAATAAGTCTGCACCACGCAGGCTTCTCCATCGAATTTGGAAAACACTTCTAACTTGAAGTGTCAGTATGATCTACTCTAATCTTTCTTAGTATTTTCATGTGATGAATATGTTAACGTTTTGTGCGTTTGATCACATGATTGAGAGTTTTAGATCATAATTATTAGGGTTGTTAAGTACTTTATCATACTATGTGTAGTATTTTGACAAATTCATTGTTTGCAGTTTGTGTGAGATTATATATTTGCTTCTCTAATAATTTTATTTTTTTTGTTGTATAAGATCTATAACAAATATCCGTAACTTAGATAAGAGCATTCTGAAATGCAGAATATGACTCCATTAGTTGCATTTTGTTCTTTCACGTTCGTTGTACTATGTGTGCAAAATTGAATTATAAAATATTGGTCATTATCTCGTTTAGCGTCTCGAAAATGATGAAGAACGAATAAAGGAAAATATAGCTCAATGTGTTTGAGCAAGTGGACATTATTAGAATGACTAGAGAAAGCAAATAATTTTGTGAAATGTGGTAGAGTAATTATGTATTAACTCATATTGTTATTATTTTATGATGTGCAAATCATAGTCAATGGTATATATGTAAGTTGAGTTTAACAAACGAAGCAATTGACAATAGTATTTCTAATTTGTGTAGTCCTTGAATACAGCATAATAGGCTAGGACATGTGAACTATATATTATATTGTTTATTCTTGTTAAAACTCACAACCTTGCCAAATGACACCTCAGTAAATATGATAATTAAGAAATTTGTGCTCAGATTATGATCACTAAAAAACCATTTAGTATGGTCTCTAGGAGTACACAATTCCTTGAGTCAATATATTCATATATTTGTGATCTTAGTAGCTTTGTGACTAGATGAGATAATGATTGGTCAGAAGTATTTAGTTACTCTTGGAGATGATTATTGAATATTTTTCATATATATATGGAGGATGTAGCACTCGCTATTTTAATGAATTAAAATCTAGTTAAATACTAAGATCAAAATATTTCAGATTTGATAGAGGTGGTGAATATATTTCAATACTTCAAGAAAAGTTTGCATTTGGCATAATCTCTAGTGCACTCTATTTACAACTTTCCTAATATGCTACTACACTCTAAATTATTTACACCTTGTAGACTATGGGATAGAAACACAAATAATTTTGTTAAAATAAAAACATGTGGTACGGTACATTTTAGAGTACATGACCCTAGAAGACCTTCAGAAGGACCTATAACAAATATTTGTGTGTGCTTAGAAAGTGCTTAATGTAGTAATATGGACAGATATTGAATCTATCTAACTTGTGTTAGAAGAATTCAAACTTGCAGAGTTCTTTGATGATGTGTTCATCAAAGATAAATGTATGAAATTATCTAGTCCTGCAGACACAGTAAATGATGTTGGGATTGGGGCGTCAACAAACGCCTCTGATCGTAGCGGAACTAATTAGAGCAATGAGGAAGTCGAATAGATGAGACGAATCAATTAAGCAAGCAAGTAGATCCACCAATCCAAACACAAACACAACGAGGATTTATCCCGGTTAGCTTTTGCTTAATCGGGGGAAAATATATGGAGATCTTATATTCAACCAGAAGATATTACAAGGAGTTACTGATTCATTCATGTTATGCAGATTGAGAGATAGACAAAACAGAATAATGAACGTGAAAGAATAAACAAAGATTTACGTGGTTCACCAATGTTATGTTGGCTACCTCCACAGGCAAAAGGAGATCAGATTTTATAAGGAGGCAGATGTTCAGATTACATTAGGGTTTTAACAAGAAGAGATTGTATATATATAGTCCTCTAACCTACCCTAATGGGCCTGGGCCCCAAGATGTAAATCTTGGCCCAATTAGGAAATACCCTAATTCATATTCAAGGTATTACGACAAATCTCCACCTTGACTTGAATCCTCCAGATAAACATAACAGACGCACTATGACAGTGCCAGATGAACAGACTCCTCTCTTTGCCTCAGAGTTGCCCCACAGGGCAGCTAATGATCTCTGATGTTAACCAAGTCCAAACAGTGTTGGAACTTGCTATGCGGAACAGGCTTGGTAAACATATCAGCAAGATTATCAGCAGTGCCTACCTTCTTCACCTTGATCCGCTTCTCACTTCTCAAGAAATGATACCTCACATCTACATGTTTGGTTCTCTCATGATGAACCTGATCCTTGGCTAAGCAGATTGCACTCAGACTATCACAATATACTATAGCCTGATCATGATGTAGTCCAAGATCACTAACCAGACCTTTCAGCCAGATTCCCTCCTTAGCAACTTCTGTCAATGCCATATACTCTGCTTCTGTAGTAGACAAAGTCACCGTAGGCTGCAGAGTAGCCTTCCAACTAACAACAAAACCACCCAGGGTAAAAACAATACCAGTCATAGATCTCCTAGTGTCAGTATCTCCAGCATAGTCAGAATCAGAATAGCCTATAACCAAGCACTGTGTATCAGTTCCATAAATGAGACCGACATCAGACGTACCTCTAAGGTATCGAAATATCCTCTTCACTGCCTTCCAATGTTCTCTTCCAGGTTGACCCATGAACCTGCTCACGACACTAACTGCATGAGCTAAATCTGGTCTTGTGCAAACCATAGCATACATCAAACTTCCTATAGCGCTGGCATAAGGGACTCGTGACATATACTCCTTCTCTTCTTCAGACTGATGAGCAACCATGGCAGTGAGATGTATATTGGTAGCACTCGGGATGTCAATAGGCTTAGATGTAGACATACCAAACCTGGCCAACACCTTCTGAATATAGCATTTCTGTGATAAGAAAAGCTTCTTCTGACCTCTGTCTCTAAGAATCTCCATTCCTAGTATCTTTCGAGCAGCACCCAAATCCTTCATCTCAAACTCAGCACTGAGAAAACCCTTCAGCTTCTGAATGTCAGACCTTTTTCTTGTAGCTATCAGCATGTCATCTACATATAGCACCAGATAGATGAAGGATTCATCCTTCAGCTTGTTGTAGTAGTCACAACAGTCATATGAGCTTCTAGTATAGCCCAAATCCATCATATAGCTGTCAAACCTCTTATACCACTGTCTTGGAGACTGCTTAAGTCCATATAAAGACTTCTTCAACTTGCAAACATGGTTCTGCTTTCCAGGTACTTGGAAACCATCTGGCTGCATCATGTATATCTCTTCCTCCAACTCTCCATGCAGAAAAGCTATCTTCACATCAAGTTGTTCAAGCTCCAAATCCTGATGTGTAACTATAGCTAGCAGCACTCTAATGGAAGTGTGTCTGACCACTGGTGAGAAAATCTCATTATAATCCACTCCCTCTTTCTGATTGAAACCTCTAGCAACAACTCTGTCCTTATACTTGACTCCCTCTGCAGGTGATATCCCTTCCTTCATCTTGAAAACCCACTTGCAAGTAATAATCTTTCTCCCTGGAGGTGGTATGACTAGATCCCATGTCTGATTCTTATGAAGGGACTCCATCTCATCTCCCATAGCAGCTAGCCATTTCTCAGAATCAGTACCTGATACAGCTTCTTTGTATGTGGATGGTTCATGAGTATCCATCTCTTCAGCAACCTGTAGTGTATAACCCACCATGTCCTCAAAACCATACCTCTGTGGTGGTCCAACTCCAACCCTTCTTGGTTGATCTTAAGTTATACTACGATGTGTAGATTCAGATGGTTGAGTATCCGATGATATAGACTCTGGTAATTCAGTTTCTGCCTGTAACTCTTGATCCACTTCATGTTCCTTCAAATCATCCTTATTCTGAATGACCTGAAGCTCCACCTGTTTATCAAAACTGCCAGTTTCTGTTTCAGATGTGGACTTCACGATGGAACTAAGCATAGAACATCAAAAGACTACATTCCTGCTCAGAATAACCTTTTTCTCTGACGGAGACCGGATCCTGAAACCTTTAACTCCATCTCCATAGCCCACAAATACTCCCTTCTTGGCTCGTGGCTCTAGCTTACCCTCATTCACATGATAGTAAATCGTGCACCCAAAGACTTTCAGATTTGAGTAATCAACAACCTTTCCCGACCACATCTCTGTAGGTGTCTTGCACTGTATGCATGTGTGTGGTCCACGATTTATCAAATAACATGCGGTATTGACCGCTTCAGCCCATAATCTTCTATCTAATCTAGCGTTAGAGAGCATGCACCTCGCTCTCTCCAGTAATGTCTGATTCATCCGCTCAGCTACACCATTCTGTTGTGGTGTATTCCTGACTGTGTAATGTCGAGCAATCCCTTCATCCTTACAGAACTGATCAAACTCAGACGAGCAGAATTCCAGACCATTATCAGTTCGCAGCTTTTTAATCTTCTTCCCTGTATGATTTTCCATCAATGTTTTCCACTGCTTGAAGTTCTTGAAGGCTTCACCTTTATGCTTCATCATGATAACCTAAGTCATCCTTGAATAGTCATCAATCATAGACACAAAATACATGTGACCTCCCAAAGACTCAACTCGAGATTGACCCCAGCAATCAGAATGGATGTAGTCCAGCGTGCCTTTTGTTCTGTGAATAGCCTTAGGAAACTTGCTGCAATGTAGTTTCCCAAAGACACAGTGTTCGCAGAACTCCAGACTCTTGACCTTGTGACCACCAAGAAGATCATCCTTTGACAGAATTTGCATCCCTCTCTCACCCATATGACCAAGTCTCATATGCCATAGCTTTGTCATATCTTCCTGGTTAACCTCTGACGATGCAACATCAGCTGAACCTGTAACTGTGGAACCTTGCAGAAAATACAAAGTACCATGCATGACACCCTTCAGAATCACATCAGAACCCTTACAGACACTCAGAACTCCATCTCTTCCTGACCAACTGAAACCCCTACTGTCCAGCAAACTCAGAGATATCAGATTCTTCGTCATCAATGGAACATGCCTGACCTCGTTCAATGTGCAGAACCTACCATCATGAGTCCTTAACTTGCTCGAGCCTATTCCAACTGCCTTGCAGACAGAACTGTTAGCCATTAAAATGCTACCCCCATCTACCTGCTTATAAGTCGAAAACCACTCTCTCCTTGGACAAATATTATAGGATGCCCCAGAATCAAGAACCCACACATCAGAGTGATGAATGTGTTCATCAGCAACTAGAGCAATATCCTGTTCAGAATTGGTGTCGCCATCTGCTACAGCAGCAGAGCCTGAATTCTTTTCTGACTTCTTCTTCTTAGGACAACTAGTCTTCCAATGCCCTTTTTCCTTGCAATAGTTACAGACATCATCTGGTTTAGGACCCTTTGAAAACGATTTCTTTTTCTTTCCACCGTTTCCCTTTCCCTTACCTCCACTGGTGAACAATCCAGAGGCCTGATTGTCTATACCTGTATTGGTCATCTTATGACGCAACTCTCTGCTATGAAGAGATGATCTAACTTCTTCCAGAGACACAATATCTTTCCCAACAATAAATGATTGAACAAAATTCTCATATGAAAGAGGTAGAGATACCAACAGAATCAAAGCAGCATCTTCATCTTCAATTTTCATATCAATATTACGCAGTTCTAATAATAATGTGTTCAATTGATCTAAGTGATCCCTGAGTTGCGTACCTTCCTGCATTCGCAGACCAAATAGGCGTTGTTTCAGAAGCAACTTGTTCGTTAGAGATTTCGTCATGTATAGACTCTCTAACTTCAGCCACAGACCAGCAGCAGTCTCTTGATCTGAGACCTCAGTGATGACGTCATCTGCGAGACACAACATGATCGTTGAATGTGCCTTCTCCTCCAGACTTGCCATCTCAGCAGCGTCGCCCTTATTGTTCTTCAACAGCGGCGCCCACAGGCCTTGTTGTTTCAACAAAGCTCGCATCTTTATCTGCCACAGACTGAAACTGTTTCTCCCGGTGAACTTGTCGATCTTCACATTCAAAGCAGACATCTTTCTCTCTACACTGATCGTAACCGCTCTGATACCAGTTTGTTATGCAGATTGAGAGATAGACAAAACAGAATAATGAACGTGAAAGAATAAACAAAGATTTACGTGGTTCACCAACGTTATATTGGCTACCTCCACAGGCAAAAGGAGATCAGATTTTATAAGGAGGCAGATGTTCAGATTACATTAGGGTTTTAACAAGAAGAGACTGTATATATATAGTCCTCTAACCTACCCTAATGGGCCTGGGCCCCAAGACGTAAATCTTGGCCCAATTAGAAAATACCCTAATTCAGATTCAAGGCATTACGACAATTCAATATAAGGAATTAAATTCACCCACCAAGAACTATCTCTCTCGAGCCTATCTTTGCAATGGAGAAAAGAATCTATGAAATACTCTACTCTCATATTGGAGGAGTTTACAATATATATAGAAGAATAGAGAGAAACCTAGGTCTAATCTTGATTCTCAGTCGTCCGATATAACCTGGAAAAGAAGTAACTGAATAGGAGCCGTACGATCTAACTTGAAGTTGAAGATTGGACTGAAACGACCTAACAAATTGAGGCCCAAAATGAACACAGTGCCGCGGTCAGTCGACCGTCTAACAAGACCGGTCGACCGTCCACCTCTCGACCAAACCCAGTTCAACTGCGGTCGGGTGTGCGGTCAACCGCAACTTGGGATAGTCGACCGCAACTATGCCTGCACTATTACTGCTCTATTTTCTTCTACTCTCTTCGACGCTTCGACATCCGTGCTTCATGTTACATTCTTCTAATATGAACCACGAGCATTCACGACACATTCCTAAAAAATGATTCACAGTTGGAATTAAGAATCAACCTTACTGACACTAAAACTTCTATGGCAAATGAGCCAACAAGAGTCTTCAGTAGATAATAAAATGAATTGTTGATTATACAATAATACTTTAAATTAGTTGATTTGCCGAAAAGGGCTAAAACTATAGTAAGTGAGGTTTTGTAGAAGAAACTTAATTTTGAAATGTTAAGTAGCAATTTTAATGCAATTTTAGCAGCTAAATGATTGACTGAGATAAGTGGAAAAGATTTGTTTGAAGTCTACTCACATATATGTCATATTTCTACAATAAGTATTCTTCTTGCTCTTACATCTATTGAAAATTTTGTTATTCATGAAAGATGTTTAAACAGTTTTGTACTAAAAGTTTTGTACTTGATGTTTTGTATTAAAAAGTTTTGTACTAAACAATTTTGTACTGAAAAATTTGCATTAAATGTTTAGTGAACAAGATTTACAGATTAGTAAAATCATTGTATGTTTTAAAACATGTGTTAAAATAGAGGCACAAATAATTTGACAGACTTTTAAAGAACATAGATTTGAATGAATCAAGTAATTCAGATAAATGTCTTTAATTCTGTGGTGAATCAAATATAATTGCTCTCATTTATTTGTATATTGCTGACATACTTGTTGATTGGAAGTGACCTCTCTATTACAAATGAAGTGAAAAATGTGTTATCCAAATATTTCAGCATGAAACACCTAGGTGTTGTGGACACTATATTAGGTATAAGAGTGAGTTTGGGTTGGCAAGGGATAACCCTTAGTCAAACTCATTAAATCAATAATGTATTCCAAAAGTGGGGATATATTGACTGAAAGTGTATTTTGTAACACCTTATGATTATGATAAAGGTTGACATCTAATAATGGTGCAACTATGAAACAGGTAGATCATTCTAAAAGAATTGAAAGTCTCATGTATACAAAGGTCTGTACTAGAATAGACATTGCCTTTGAGGTAGGTATGATCTGCATATTCACTAATAATCCTATACACATTTGAGTGCCCTTAAGAGGCTAATGAGATACCTGTATGGTACTCGAGAGTTTGCTTTATGCTACTCAAAGTTTAGTGAGAGTCGACAACTAGTGAATATGTGTTCACACTAGGAGGAACATAAATGTTATGAAATTAAAAGGCAAACATGCACTATGCTATCATTCATGAAATCAGATCTCTATGTGTTCTCCTCTGCAGGGGAAGAGGCTGAGTGGATTGGAGAACTTGTTGCTAGTCATCAATTAAGAAGTTTAAGTAACTGTCCAATTTTGTTCGTCGACTATCAAGCTACAATGCACTGTAGCTCATAACTCACTCTATAATAGTCAGAAGAGTATATTAAGGCTGAAAGAAGCTTAGTTGAACTTTCTCATAAATAAAGTGCAATTGAAACAAAATATGGCTAGCGCTCTTGCTAAGAGACTTGAAAGTGATCCAATTATCAAAACTGTGGAGAAAATAGAGTTAAAATCTACTGAGTCAAAAGCTTTAACATCCTAATTATTTTGAAATTTAGAATACAATTGGAGTAATAGAGAAGTTCAAACTTAAGCATCAATTTTAGGCAGTTCACATGTTTTAGATAATTTGAAAAGTTCAATGTAAATTTTTTTCAATATATAATTTCATTCCAATTTTGATAATGCTATATATTTTGATAATTTACTTAGAATCATCTTATTATTCCAAAAGGTGAAAATTTGTTGATGTGTTTCTGATGTTTAGAATGTCGTTATATCATTCCAATTTTGATAATATATCTCTTTTATGGATTCTTGTGTCATTCCAATTTTGATAATTTAGAATTAACCATAATTGATTTGATTGTTTTATCAATATGAAACATAGTATAGTTCTTGTGTAGAAACAATAGTAGTTTTTGTTTTTTATATTATTAAAGAAACTTGATTATGATGCTTGCGCTATATTTTTGCTATGCTAATTATGAATTGTACTAAGTTCTTTAGTGGAACTAGATACTTTATGAAATTCGCTAGAATTCTTAGAGATGTGTCACTTGATATTCTTGTTTTCAATAAGCTAGCAAAGATGGAGAAGTTGAATCTGTCAACATAGATTTCAAAATAATGATTTTCTCAAAATGGAGGAGTAAACATAAAGCAGTTTGTAAGGATATAGTTTTGGTTTATTTCTCTGGAAAATAAATTTGTCACTTGCTTGGTAAAACTTTTGTTGAGTTTAAGACTCTTGTGTTCATGAGCCTAAAACTCCTATATTGTTCTTGAAGTTTATTTGTTTTGTTTGATTTTGAAACTATGACATATTTCTCTAGTTGGTTTAGTCATTGTGAACTATTCTGTTGTGATATGGTTTGGGAACTATTTAATTATTTTGGTTTAGTCTTTTTTGAACTATTCGGATTTATAATAGATTTAGTCCTTATTAACTATACATTGAGTGATGCATTTGTCCTATTTAAATACTGTTATCAACCAATCAACTTCATGTTGAACTGATGAGGTAATCCAGTACATTTATATATTGAGAATATAGGAGGAGATTGTTGGATATATAGGAATATTCTCACTATACGAATAATATTATGTGTAATATTAGTCTATGGGTAACACGTGTGTTACACGTACTAATTGTATGGATATCGGAACGCGGTGGGTTGAGAACCCAGTACCCAAACCAGTATTTATCCTATAAATACTAGCTTGTAATAGTAGTCTAGGTATTCCAATTTTGATACATAGGGTAAATATCTTAAGTACCTTAGTCTAGGATATTAACCCTAATTTCTATTGTTATAATCTCTAACAATAATTAGTGAATGTTGAGTATTTTGGATTAGAGATTGTGGATGTTGTTAGTGAATGTGGAGTAATAATTAGTGAATGTTGTTAATAATTTGTAAACTTGTTATGTTAATTTGGACATTTGAATTTGTTAATTTGGACTAATAAGGATTGATTAGGGTTTTAGTTTGGTAATTTGTAATGTGTGATTAAGGTTTGTGGGTAGTTAGGTTTATATTTGTGAATTGATTAGAGTTGAATAATTGATTTTGTTTTATAATAATAGATTTCACGATTTAAGGAATTAATAGACTTAATCTTGTTAATAATTATTTGTTTCAGAGTTGATTGTTTCTAATTAAGTTGTGTATGATCTTGATGAGTTATGTTTGATTGGAGTGACATTTATTGTTTGAATTAGTAGTTGTGGTTTGTTTCATTATGAATTAAGTTTTTGCCATTGAACGAGTGATACACGCTTAAATGAGATAACAAATTAAAATTTTAATATATGAAATTTAATTTTTAGATTGAGTGATATTTTTCAAATGGATAAACGTTGGAGGAGTAAGTCACGATTATTCAAGGACTATCAGGATGGTGTAAAAGATTTCATTATCTTCTCCAGACAAAATCTCCGTGATCCCAATTTGCTCATATGTCCATATCGTCGGTGCATAAACTGTCATTTGATTCAACAAGATGAAGTACAAACACATTTGACATATAACTGTAACTTGATTTGACATATAAATAAATCCTCAATTAGTCATTGTTAAAAGTTGTATGCACAAAATCTTCGTGTTCACCACACATAGTAAACCAACTTAATGCTCACCTCAACCCTCAAAATTCTTTATTCCTTTCAGGAACGAACCTCATATTTATACATTTACTCCGTAAACTACTTGGAATTCTCAATGATCAGTACTGTCAACTTTGATTTTTATGTCATAATACAAATGTATATAAAATATTAAGTAGTCATGATCGTATTATCCATGCTTTAAGTAGATGAATGAAGAACAATCTGATGTTGCCATCAAAATAGCAAATTTTGAGATTGCAAGTCACGGAAGCTTTTGCTTGCTGCTATTGCTTATCGTTGTTCGATAACATACATAGTATAGAAAAATATTTAGATTCGAAGCTTAATTGATAAGAGTTTGAATTTATGTTAAGTTGCTGATATTATAGAAAGTGAGCGAAAACATGGAAAGCCGCACAACTTGTAGAAGTGGGTTTCGACTCACGGTTTGCAAGATACGGCCATGTATCACTTGCACCTCGATATTTTTTCGATACGGGTTAAAAATCACGCTTCAATGCATTCTATAGCTCACTTGACACTTTAAATTTGTGCGATTGATAGCATACATAGTGTAGAAAAATATTTAGATTCTAAGCTGAATTGATAAGAGTTTGAATTAATATTAAGGTTCTGATAATATAAAAATGCGCGAAAACATAGAAAACCGCACAAGTGAACACCAAAAATTACAAAACTTAGCGAGTAGGTCGGATTCACTACACACAAGCTAACGCAACATGGAGAAGTGAGTTTTGATTAACGGTTTGCAAAATACAGCTATGTATCACTTGCACATCGATATTTTCCGATACGGGTTAAAAATTACGCTTCAATGCGGTTTATAGCTCACCCGACACTTTAAACTTGTTCGATTGTACAATAGAATACACATTGTAGCAAAATATTTAAATTCGAAGTATAATTGATAAGAGTTTGAATTTATATTAAGTTACCGATATTATAGAAAGTGATCGAAAAACATAGAAAACCGCACAAGCGGACACCAAAAATTACGAAATTTAGAGAGTAGGTCGGATTCACCACACCAACCTAACGCAACTTACGGGTTAAAAATCACACTTCAATGCAGTTTATAGCTAACATGACACTTTAAATTTGTGGGATTATACGATAGCATTAGCATACATAGTATAGCAAATTATTTAGATTCATAGTGTGGATCTTGCATGCCTTGTGTAAATCATCTGCAATTACAAAAATATTGTCAAAATATTGTCTTTTATTATCCTGGCTATTTAAAGATATTAACTTTCCATTATAAAGTTTATTATATGTTGTCATTTTCATTATAAGGTTCCCTTATTATGTAGAAATTAGTTTCATGTATTTAACATTCTTAAGTTTACAATGTTTAAAGCCGAATTAAGCAAAGAAGCGTGGTATGACAAAAGAACAGAAACTTGATTGTAACAATGTATATGTGTGTGTTATTATAACTAAGATTGATTGTGCCTATGTATAAGTTGACTAATTTCAGATTTTTTTTGCCTAACACAGCCAGACGATAGAGTACCTATAGGATCCAACCAGGTTAATCATGAGGGAGAAGGCGAATGTGATCCATTCGACAACGACATGGTTAGACATACTCTGCAGGTGGGAGTGTTGGTTTAGTGTTTATTGACTTGAACTATTTTGCATTTTGTAAATTAAACTTGTGTTTATTATTGAGACTAACGAACTATACGAGAAACTCGTACGTACGTTGATGAAATTATTGTTATTTTGAATTTCGTTATTTTATGATTTTTGTGAATGGTTTATGACTTATATCGTATTCAACATTATTATGAATTGTATACAGGTTTTATTTGTCTTATTAAATAATATATCTGGTTTTTTTGTACAAATGATAAAAAAACTGAAGAATTTTAATTAAAAAACACCTTTCCAGTCGTTTTCAAGCGCTGGGATAGAGAAATGTTCAAAAAAAAACATCAGATTAATAAACAACCTTCCTCGACGTTTTATATTGCCGGGATAGAGAAATGTCCAAAAAGAAAAAAATATATAAAAATCCCTACCCCGGCGTCTGCAAGCGCCGAGATAGAACATTTCAATGAAGAATATAAAAAAATGAAAATAACCCAATCACGGTATTTTCAAATGTCGGGATAACTAATAAGGTGACCTCGGCGTTACCAAACGCCGGGATAGCCTTTTCGCATCCCCGGCGAGGGTCTCCCCTGTGCTTACGGCAGCATTTTTTGAAACGTTGCCCGTATCAAGCCCGGCGTTTAAAAATGCCAGTATTGGGAAAAAAATGCCAGAATTTCCCTCCTCGTTTATAGTGTAATAATAACAAAGAAGCAATTAATTTTTTGTTCATAAAGGGAAAATCGTTGTCCTGCGAAAAAACCCACACACAAACCATACCCGGTGACATGGATGAAGCACCAAGACAAGAAATAAAATACAAATCATAAATTATATTAGCAGATTTAAGCATAGATCAAAATGTAGATGATGTAAAACGTAATCCTAAATAGAGAATTTCCAAGAATTTTAAAGGATTAATTTTACCAACATATAATGCGGATCAAGTTAGAAATTAAAACAATTCATCAGGTTGATGGATTTTCAAGAATTGAAATAAGTTTAACAAGCCCAATTAACGATCAGTTCTAACAATCAATAATTATATCTCTAAGCGTTCTAGCAAGTAAAAGATGCAATATTGATTGGTACTCTAATGCTCACTCTCAGTATTAGTGCACGACAGATAAATTAAACAATATAATAGAGATGATAAGGCAGTATAAGACAAATATTGGAAAAGTGGAAAGATCTCACCGGGATCAGATAGAACGATCGTCGCCAAGGAACTCGGGGGCTGTTGGTGGCGGTACAGGGCCATCGACGGAGCTGCAGGTGGCGGCAGATCTACGGTGGTGGCAATCGACGAGGTCCGTGATTGGAGGAGCAACCGATGGTGGCCTGCGGGGAGCTGACGAAAGCAACAGGGTTTCGATGGTGGTCGATTGGGGAGGATCGATAGGGGCTATTCGGTCGACGAAGATGAGGGTGAGGGAGCTTCGATCGGGTGACGATGGGTTTTGGGTTCTCCAGTTGGTCGAGTGGAGGAGAGGGGGTCTCAGGGTCGTGAGTAGCAGTGGAAGGGGTTGGGGCTCTCGATGGGCTTCGGAGGTAGTGGGGAAGATGATGACGTGGAGCTTCGGAGTGCGGGAGGAGATGGGTTCGGTCGGGAGTTGGAGGAAGAAGAAGAAGGAGAGAAGGGGATTAGGGTTTTGGGTAATTTTATTTGGGGGATTTTTTTTAAAAAATTTGGGGGATAGATTTTAGAGTTTATTACAAATCCTAAAATTTAATTAGGATTTATCACAAATCCTAATAAGTTGGATCTCAATTATATCACACAAAATAGAGATGAAGAGCAAACGTGAACACAATAATTTTTTTAATCAAGAATAGCATACTTTCTCATTTATCTCAAGGTCTATAAATAGGCTCAAAACAAATCTTGATACAAAATCTCAAAATATTCTAAAAATCTCAAAAATATTATAATGCATAAAAGAAAGATTACATATGGCTATAATTGCCAAAAACAAATATGGTACTGAAATAAAATACTAAACTAAACAGAATAGATGTCCTCATCATTCTCTCCGGGTGGGAGAGAGCTCGATCCAGTCGAGTCAAAACCAGTGATCCAGTCATGGTGCTCTAAAAGATCTGGATCCAGTTGCGGGAGCTCCTCACGATCACTGCAAATGTCATCCAACTTCGGTTTTTTCTTCGACCTCACCAAATACTTGTGCATACCATCATCTCTTGTAGATATTATCTAATCATCTAAAATAGTATTCAATTCTTTTGTTTGTGGGTAAATAGTATAAGGTAGAGGGGTAAATGTAGGAATCTCACCTTTAGGATGCAGGATAGGCTCATCTATAAAAAAATTGAATTTTGAGCCTTCATAGAGTACTAGATCCTCAATATTGAAAGACTTACTTATGCCAAAGCCTTCAGGAAGGTCAATGACATAGGTATTATCATTGATTGTCTGTAGAATCTTAAATGGGCCTGCAGCACGTATGTTCAAGTTCTTAACGGATCCAACTGAAAACCGTACTGGATGAATCCGAACAATCTCTTCGTCACCAATATCAAAAGTTATAAATTTCCTTCTAGATTCTGCTATTAACTTGTAGTTAAAATTATTCTCATTAAGTTCCTTAGAAATTTCTCTATGCAAGTCATGAATGTGATATGCAAATGTGGGTGCAGATTCTGTGACTCTAAGATGTTCTAATACATGGATAAAATCTATAGGCTGCCAAGTGACGTGGGATGGGATAAGTGACTCAGGTACACTCAATGGAGGTGATTGGACAGACTGAATACAATTGAGAGACTGTTCATCCTCTTTTTCATCAAAGTCATCACTTACATTAGGTTCATAAGTAAACTCAGTGTCAGGCTCATCAGTGATGACTGCGGTACCCTCTACTATATTGATCCTACTTGGGCTGGGGCAGTTGCAAGCAACATGGCCGTATCCCTTACGTTTATAGCACTTAGTGAGAGGATCAATTTTAGAATAGTTTCTTTCAGTGTTCTTACCCGTGTTGTCATTTCTAAGTGGATAGGAATTTGAAGTATGTTTATTTGGGTAAGACTTGTTAGGGTACTGAGGAGAGGAGTGCTCAGGTCTAGAGGGATCACGAGGATTCATTCTAGAGGAATGATCCATCGAATTGCTGACCTTATAATAGGAACTTGCTTTAAGGAAATCCATATCGAGGACAAGAACATAAGCTGCCGCTAATGAGTCCACATTTCTATCAATTAGCTCGTTCCTCATATCGGCTCGTAACCCAGCTCTGAACCTAGAGAGAGTTTGTTCTTCACTCTCTTTACCTAAAGCATTACACCAAATAATGAAGTTATTAAATTTATCAACATATTCTTGTGTGGATATGCTTCCTTGATATAGTTGGTTCCATGAATCTAACAATCGGGTGTAGAATGATAACGGTACATATCTCTCAGTGAGCTTCTCTTTCATGGCTTTCCAAGTGGCTATGGGTGTCAGGCCTCGATCTCTGTGGGCATGTTCAAGATTGGTCCAGTGTTGTTGAGCTTTACCCATCAATTTCATAGTAGCAAATTTAACCTTCAGGACTTTGCTCATGTCAAACCACACAAAGAAGTGGTCCATCGCACGGATCCAATCCAGATAAGCCTGGAGTTCCATGTGGCCTTCAAAATGGAGAACATCAGCCTTAAGTTCTTCTTATATTGTTCGTCAGGGTCACGTTCTTGACGTCGATCGTCACGAATATTCTCTTGAGAGATCTGACAATTAGTATGAAGCTCAGGGGCAACAGTTTGATTTAATTCCACTTTCTCAAGCCTCTGATTGATACTGGCAAGAGTTGCTTGAATGGCAGTTTGGGTATCAAAAATATCAGAGTTGTCGTTTTCAGGTCGGGGAGGTTTAGGGTTCTTAATTGAGTAATTTGGGAGGGATAAAAAAGGCTCTTCATGATCTGTGATGGTGCTGCGAAGATGCTTTCACCAAAAATGGAAAACTATAGGTTGTGTGTGCGCTAAAATTTAGGAAAACGTGTCCTAAATGCACCTATGTTTTTTTTAAATTTATTTTTTATTAATAAATCTGAAATGATCTAAAATAAAGAAAGAAAAATAAAAGACTACACGATCCTAATTGAATGCAAAAATTGATGCCTAAATGATGCAATAACTGGGGTTTTAAGAACCTTTGCTCTGATACTAAAATGATATACGTAATCCTAAATAGAGAATTTCCAATAATTTTAAATGATTAATTTTACCAACAAGTAATGCGGATCAAGTTAGATATTAAAATAGTTAATCGGTTTGATGGATTTTCAAAAATTGAATTAAGTTTAACATGCTCAATTAACGATTCAGTTCTAACAATCAATAATTATATCTCTAAGCATTCTAGCAAGTAAAAGATACAATATTGATTGGTACTCTAATTAGCAAGTAGAAACGCTCACTCTCAATATTTGTAGATGACAGATAAATTAAATAATATAATAGAAATGATAAGGCAGTATAAGACAAATATTGAAAAAGTGGAAAGATCTCACCGGGATCAGATAGAAGGATCGTCGCCAAGGAGCTCGGGGGATGTTGGTGGCGTTACAGGGCCGTCGACTGAGCTGCAGGTGGCAGCAGATCTACGGTGGTGGCAATCGACGAGGTCCATGATTGGAGGAGCAGCCGACGGTGGCCTGCGTGGAGCTGACGACAGCAACAGGGTTTTGATGGTGGTCAATTGGGGAGGATCGATGGGGGCTGGTCGGTCGACGAGGACGAGGGTGGGGGAGCTTCGATCGGGTGGCGATGGGTTCTGGGTTCTCTTGTTGGTCGAGTGGAGGAGAGGGGGTCTCGGGGTCGTGAGTAGCAGTGGAAGGGGTTGGGTCTCTCGATGGGCTTCGGAGGCAGTGGGGAAGACGATGATGTGGAGCTTCGGAGTGCAGGAGGAGATGGGTTAGGTCGGGAGTTAGAGGAAGAAGAAGAAGAGGGAGAGAGAAGAGGATTAGTGTTTTGGGTAATTTTATTTGGGGGAATTATTTTTTTTTAATTTAGGGATAGATTTTAGAGTTTATCACAAATCCTAAAATTTAATTAGGATTTATCACAAATCCTAATAAGTTGGATTTCAATTGTATCACACAAAGAGGAGATGAAGTGCAAAACTCAACACAATAATTTTTTTAAATCAAGAATAGCATACTTTCTCATTAATCTCAATGCCTATAAATAGGCTCGAAACAAATCTTGATACAAAATCTCAAAATATTCTAAAAATCTAAAAAATATTCTAATGCATAAAAGAAAAATTACATATGACTATAATTGCCAAAAACAAATATGGTACTCAAATAAAATACTAAACTAAACAGAATAGATGTTCTCATCAGTAGAGTATCACAAATCTCGTGAAACCTGGGAAAAGCCTTCTACAGAAGTGATTCAGTCATTCATGTGATGCGCAACTTCTCATAGTTTCTGACTAAATGTTTCATGATTAAAACTAACTTGATTTAGGTTGGAAAGTCCAACAATCAAGGTTATGCAAATTGTAAGTTTAGCTAAATGTTTAAATAAAGAAAAAAGAGTTTTTCAGTCACCCAGCCCAGAAGACATTAAGAAATAACTAAAAGAAATTTTTTTAAAGCCGTTTAGAGGGGAGAATTGCTTCTGTAACCTCAACTTCTAATTTTTTTCTACCTAACCTATGTCAGACTTTCGGTATCATACCCAAGTGGGGTTCAAGTGTTGAAACTGATAATCTGATGGTTTGACCGACTATCCAACCAAATTTTGAACTTTCAATAATAAGGACGAGGAGATCAGAAGTTAGGACGCAGAGTCGCGGACCATGCCAGCTGAGACTTCTTCCACCACTAGACACCTGGGCTGCTGGCCATACCTTTGTTAGGCAGCCTTTTGTTGAATTGGATTTTTACTGTATTTTGTAGCCTGCTTTAATTTATTTGTACTCTCTCTGTGTGTGGGTGGGTGGGTGTTGGGGGGGGGGGGGGGGGGGGGGGGGGGGGGGGCTGTATTTTGGGTTGTGGGAATGAGTGTCATACTCCTAATTTCTGTTTTGTGATTTTGTTTCATTAAAATCTTCATTTCTATTTTGTGATTTTGTTTCATTAAAATCTTATTAATGAAACTCCGGGAGGTCATCCCACCTTTTTCTCAAAAAATATTAAGGAAAAGGATGTCAAAAGTTAGATGAACTAGAAGATTGAAGTCCCAGGACTTGAATTACTCACAACAAGCAAGAGTCTGAAAGGGGTCAGATTCTCTCCTCTTTCCATTTCGGCAACTTTTGGTCACCTTAAATGAACTAGCCTCTTTTATATATCATGGATGTTTCAGTAAATGTATCAGATCCTCCTATCATCTCGTTTAGAGTTGCATACAAGATTGTAAGTATTGGATATCAGATTTTTGTTGAATGACAAGTATCATGTATATGGACATGATGGTATTTTCTTATACCCTAAATCAAAATGCTTGAGAAATTTCTATGGCTTCGGCTGAATTGGGAATACAGATTTGAGAAAAAGCTTCATTCAACAATTTAAGAAGCAAAGTGAAGGACTTGGCAGACCATTCATTTAGACATTTAATCTGAAGCAGTCAACAATGAATGAAAACTTAGAGAACTTGTGACAATCACAATACAGATGAGTATTTGCATCTTCTAACAACTTATGAAAGGCTTCGTATTCTCTATTAGTTTCAGGTCTGGGCATTTCTTTTGCCACCCCGTCGCCTTGATGTGATATTTCTGCTGACTCATTCTGGACTTGATTGATTGGATTATTTATGTGAGCTTCATAGTTATGGAATCTCAACCCATCCCGCACTAAAGAGTGCATTTCATCAACAATACTTAGATTATTTGTAAATAAAGCCTTTTCTTCATTCACAACCGGATTAGTAGAAGCTAAACGAACAGACTCTCCATGACAAAACCAATGTGTATACCCTTGTAGAAAACCATTGCAAATCGTGTCTCAACTACACCGCACGTCCTCAAATCACAGTTTGAACATCGGACACATGGACATAAAATCATGTTCGGATCAGGAGAATTGCTCTTTGCATAGTTAATAAATTCTTTAACACCATCCCGATACGCTTTGGATAATCGTGGCTTATTAATCCAACTTTTATCCATTTTGAAAATATGAGTCAATCTGAAATATAAGTATGGTAGGATCAACATGATGATCTTTTCTTTATCCTAAATCAACATCACGATAGTAAAAAGAGGTTTTCTTCAAAAGAGTCCTTTTATTTACATGTACTTTCTACTAGGCCCCCCAAATAAATGCTAGATGCTCGTATCTATTAGGTCTCTCGATTTGTTAAGTAATTTACGAAATGTCCCTTTAGCCTATGCATGTCGATCGGCCTAAACTCCATCCAAATTAACTCTTAAGAAGGGAGAACAAAAAGTTTATCATTTCATATACTTTGCTTTAATTTCTAACTGTGGGTGGGTCAAGTTTAGAAAGAAAGAAAAAACTAGAAGGGAAATAGGTAAATTGATGATCCTACTAGATATTCGCATTTATTTGGGATCTAATAAAAAATACTTGCAAATTAGAGGGCACATATGGAAGGGGGGAAACACCTAGTAGAACCTTAAATATGAACACTTCAGCATATTTCAGAAAAATTGTATACAGGACTACTTGCATACAGGGTTTCACATCTCAGAACTTTCTTACACATCAGTCTTCATTCAATATCTTTGTAGTTAATTACACATGTCATTTCCCCCTGTTCTAATCTATTAGGGGTTTTCATCTCTATCAAATTATCCCATTATATATCCACCATTCTTCCATAAAAAATGGAGTTGCTATGTAGAGAGGCTTCTATGAAAATCTGACTAAGTTCTACAACAGGTTGTTTGTCAACCTAACATAAATCCTCACAACACTAGAACAAACATTCCAAACTAAAAGACTAAGGACAACAAAAGGAATCACCTGGAACCTAGAAAGAACAAAAGGAATCACCTGGAACCTAGAAAGAAAAAATTTACGATAAATCAATTTTGAGTCTATACCAAAATCTGTAAAATTATCAAATGCCGTAAATCATTCACCAAACCATATCGAGGCGTGGACAAAAGAGGGGCGTGAAAATTTTGAAAAAAATCAAATGCCCTAAAATTTTCAAATGCCCTAAAATTTGTAAAATTTTGAGTTTATACCAGTGGAGGGAGGGGCGGCGGCGATGACGGAGGCAACGGCAAGGGACGCACTACAACGGAGGGAGGGGCGGCGGCGATGGACGAAGTGGCGGCAGCAAGGAAAGGGCGGCGGCGAATGGCGAATGGCGACTGGCGGGATTGAGGGGAGAGGAGACGAGCGGCGAGATTGAGGAGGAGAGGGTTGAGATTGAGGAGGAGGGGAGCGGCGAGTGGTCAGAGAGAGAGAGAGAGAGAGAGAGAGAGTACGCGAGATGGAGGAGAGGGGCGTTTAGGGTTATAGCGTTTTTGGTTGGGAAATGAATAGTTGGGGGCGGGACGGGAATATTATTCGACACCCTATAACGGCGTTCCCAATAAATAACGCAGTGGAATACATCCCATTAACTAGTGTCCCAATACGGCATTCTATAACGGCGTTTTATATTCATAAACGCCGTTATATAGTATATATATAACGGCGTGTTACAGCAATGCCGTCATAGGCATTCGATATTGAAAAAAATTATAACGACGATCTATCCCAGCATTTGGGAGTACACGCTAGGAATAGATATGCCATTATATCCATTGTGATTAGTAGTGAAATATATATCATAAATGTGATTTAATAGTTTAACTGACACATATATTAAATACTTACATATCACATATATAATCTATCTTACAACAACACAAATACAAGCGTACAACCAAAATATTTGATTATCTACATTAAATCACATGCATATAATAAACGAAAATATACAGATTTTAGAAAGTGAACATATTAAATTATATTACAAGTAGATCATGTGTATGACAAAAATGCATATATAAATATGGTTGAAAATTAATGCAAAATAAATATACCTGCTTAGAAAATTGCTTATATTATATACTTTGCCAACTTCAACTAGCGGGCCTTGATCAGCTTGATCATGCTGTTGTCCGTATTGATCAGATTAATCAAGGAAATCAATGCCACACAACACTAGAACTGATATATCGGCCCTATCAGCCAATATTTTTACCAGTTTTAAAACATTCAACTATTTGAAGTGTGCTTTGATATGCTAATCAATACATCTCCAAATAAATTTTACTTACTAACAAAAACACACACAGTCTGAACTTAACTTATCAATTTAAATGGCATGAACATATGATGCAAAATCAAAAAAGAAGTTAGATGGGACAAATTACCAGCTCAGCCTGATCCACTTCAGGATCAATTGCATCATCATTTCATCAGCATGCAAGAGCTGAGGTGAGAAAGACCCTGGTTCTTCGTCTACCTCTGGCTCATCCCGTGGTTCATTTTTTAGCAGCTCAGGATAAAATTGTCGGCCAACTAAAACAGGAAATTTTGTGCATCAACTAAGTTATTTTTAGTGGGATTAAATATTACTAAAAGGAACAAGATATTTAAGGAAGGCATACTTGCCATCCACATCATGCATTAATTCTTCTTCTGTAGTCTTTAGTTATAAGTTTTCAAGCCTTCTTTGGACTCCACCGGCTGTTCTAGCCTTTCTAGATGCTTCAACGAAAGACTGGCGTGAATTTCCTTCAGATGAGCGTGCATTTGCAATAATTTTAACGGATAAGTGGTAATTATTGTTAGATGATATATTAGTTTAGTTCCATATTGGTTATGTATTAGTTTAGTTTTCTATTTTTTGCAATAAGTATGAGCCATATTGTACTCAGTTTATTAAGAAATCAATCAATAAAGAATTATTCTCATCCAATAATCTTAATATGGTATAAGAGCATATCATCCTATAAGACCTATACTAATTTGATCTTCGTCATCGAGGTGGAGTGATTCTCGTCTTCATCGGAATTACTCCACCTCCCGACATCCCTCTCCCAATCAAATCCCAAAATCCTAGCCGTCATCAAACATTAAATCTCAAAACCCTGGCCGTCATCAAACATCAGATCTCCAAAATCCTAGCCGTCATCAAACAACAAATATCCAAAACCCTAACCCTAATCCACAAACACCAACTCCAACTTCGGCAACAACAACCTAACTCCGGCGGCACCACTCAACACCATCCCGAAGTCGAAGCCGTTCAGATCCTCTTCTTCTTCTTGCCACCGTCAACTACAGCAACCATTCTCTCCTCCTCCCTCTACACCGTCGATGGCGGCCAGCGCACCATCCTCTCTATCCTCCCCATCGGCGCCCACTATTCCTTCGCCCTTGGGATGTTCAGATCCTCTTCTTCTTCTTCTTGCTGACGTTTAGATCCTCTTCTTCTTCTTGTTGCTGTCAACTACAACAACCCTCCTCTCCTCCTCCCTCTACACCATCGATGGTGGCCAGCACGCTGTCCTCTCTGTCGTCCTCTCCGTCCTCCCCATCTGCGCCCTCTACTCCTCCCTCTGGTTCTCCAACTCTGCCTACATCAACCTCTCCTTCTCCCTTCACCCAAAAGCCCTAGCCACCCATATGTCTCCTACTTCAATCAGATCCAAACACTCACATCCTAACCCGACCCACTTCCCAAATACCTTATATTCCAATACCCCAAACCCTATCCTACTCTCAAACTACCCAAACCCAAATATCCAAATCCACACCCTAAATCCCAACCCGGATCCAAATACCCAAAACCCTACAACTTTTTTTTTTCTTTTCTCAGTTTTCATATATATATATATATATAATTGCAGGTTCTTGTGCTTCTACATCCAGATCGTCAACTCACTCCGGTTGATCGATCGTGAGTTTGAGAAAGGGTGTTATCAGCATCCAGTTCTCAGATCAGGGATGATATCCCACCACATCAACAATTCTCAAGTCTGGGGTGAGATCCTATCATCGACCAATCTCAAGTTAGGGGTGAGATCCCATCAGTCTATTTCTCAGTTCAGGAGTGAGATCCTATCATCGACTAATCTCAAGTTAGGGATGAGATTCCATCAGTCTATTTCTCAGTTCAAGAGTGAGATCCCATCATCGACTATGTCTCAAGTCAAGGGTGAGATCCCATCACAGATCGGGATATGAAGATCCCGCCACTGTTCAAGGTAAGATCTCAACAGTGCGGCACCACTACTTTCTTCCGCAACACTCTACTTCTCAGTTTCGTCACATGCGCCATCAAGCACCGTCACTGCACCACAGTTTGTTGTTCCTTCCACATCAACATCATCAGTATTCCAAACTCTTATTGCTTGAACAACTCGAGTTTGAGAAGGGGTTTTAGATAATATGTTAGTTTAGTCCCATATTGGTTATGTATTAGTTTAGTCTTCTATTCTCTCCTATATATATGAGCCATATTGTACTCAGTTTATTAAGAAATCAATCAATAAAGAATTATTCCTATCCAATAATCTTAACAATTATAGATTCAGTGCTATGGCAAGGTAGCAACATATGCTCATCCAAGTACATTGTTTAATTGTTTATTCATACAAGATAAATACGCACCCAACCACACAGGAGACCGATTGTATAGCTGAGGGCTGTACAGTCGATCGTCTCGCTCTCTGTTGAAACACTATACACTTGAAGGAAAGACCAGTCGACCATCCCGCTCTCTGTTAGAACCTTGTACACTCGAATGACAGTTGCATTCGACCGTCCAAGTTTGCGGTCGATTGCGCGGTGTTGTTTGATCCGTGGCTGAGATTTAATCTGTTGTAAACCTATATATTCTATTGAGTACAATCTTAAGGTTAAAGAGAAAAGAAAAAGAGAGATCTATCAACCGTCAAAGAGAGAGAGGGAGATAATGAGAAACCCTACACCTTGAGGTAAGTTCTTGAGAGATTTGTAAACTTGTTCTTCATATTTCTAGTGGAAATTGCACAAGTGCCTTTGCGCGGCAAAGTAGCCATTGCATTGGGTGAACCTCGAAAAAATCTCGTGTGTTCTTGTGTGTTGGCTCTTGATTGTTCTTTGTTCTCTTGCTTGTGATTCTATTACTTTGCATCTCGTTAGTGAGTTATTCCGAAGTTAGAACACAACATAAGCCTTGTGCCAAGGCCCCGCCCCTAGGTGGACGCTTAAGTCATCTAAGCTTGCCCACCTAGGCTTCTATTAACTATGGTTAGGAATCTCGGAACTTTATCAGCTCACTCAACCCAACCTTCTTTGATATAAGAACAAAAGGCACACAAATAGAGCATTGCTACTCTTAGGAAGTATAAAACAAGGACTAACCAAAGAGTAAGGTCCAATTCGATTATAATGCTCTTTGCCCTAATTTGGTTTCGTTATAATTGAATTACTCCAAAAATATTTGAATTTTAAACTACGCATGCATTTCCAAATAAACTTAAGTTAATAATAATAATAATAATAATAATAATAATAATAATAATAATAATAATAATAATCTCTAATATTATAATGGAAGAAAGCCTTAGTGTCATTTGTCATTCTGTCATTCTACCAACATGTATAATGCACGTACATAACTAATATAAAGGAAATTTTCGATTCAAATCCTCCATACGTCAGAGTTTTTATTTTCATTTTTTGAAATTATTAAAACGTGCATCGCACGTGTAAATTACTAGTAATAATTAGGGATGGCATTCGGGCCACTCGGGCCGGTCCGGGCCGGGTTAGACCGGGCTTTTCCCGGTCCCGGGCCTACCCGGGCCGGGCTCGAAGACTACACGGACAGGGCTGAAGGTTGAAAACCTTGGCCCGGACCTAGCCCCCGGCCCCAAGTGTGGGGTTCGGGCCGGTTCGCGGGCCTGTGTTTAGGGGGATTTTTTTTGTAATATATTAAAAATCAAGTCTTAAATTGTAATTTCATAACAATTGCAAAGAATTAAATTTCATAAATAAATGAAGTACATGAATAAATGAAGTACATGATTTAATAAATTTGAAATTCTTAAATAAAATGAAGTACATGAATAAAATTTCATACAAATTAGATCAAATTACAAAACAAGGGAATTATTTGAATTTAAAGATCGAGATGACCTCTATTTAGATTGAAGAGAAAACATTGGACTATTGTCGTGCACTTCTACTTAACCTAAATATAGAATCTCATCACCCTAAATTTCCCAATTAATTACAATATATTGAACATTATTTTAATGTAAATTGACTAAATGTAATCGTTCATTCATCGCTACTTGTTGATCCAGTTTGTGCTTCAAGTAAGTCTTGGCTCCTGTCTTCCGCTTTCATCCAATTTTCAGTGCATACTACCACCTCCAAATTTAAGAGATGTATATGAGAATAATCAACTATGTTAAATCTACAAATTAAAAATATACTAAAATACCGTAAGAGTGCTTGAAGTTTGAAGAATGATTGTTGAGAAAGTTGAGACTTGAGAGCTAGTAGTAAACTAGTAGTATTGATTGTTGTTGTTGATGAGTTGATCACTTGATTGTTGTTGATTTTCCTTCCTTCAAAATGTAGAGAGATTTGATCTTGCAAACTTGTGGTAGTGTTAATCACTTGATTGTTGTTGTTGATTGGAGAAATAGTAGAGAGAATGAGAGATTTGAGTGAATGAGTGAAGAGAAATGAATGAAATGGTATGGTATATATAGAATATGAAAATTTTTAGATTTCCTAAAGTACCCATAAAACTAGCCAGTATAAATCCGTTGGGGGGCATTTTCATATATATTTTTTTTATTAAAAATTTTCTGGAAATTTTTTTTTCTGAAGCCAACGGTCGGCCCGGACCCGGCCCGAGCCCGGGCGGGCCGGTTCAGCTGGTCCCGGGCCTCAACCGGGCCGGACCAGACCGGGCTTTTTTCCCATTTTCGAGGACCAGACCAGACCGGAAAGGAGGGGGGCCGGTTCGCAGTTCAGACCGGAAAATGAGGGGGCTGGGCCGGTCCCGGGCTGGCCCGGACTTGATGCCATCCCTAGTAATAATAACTCACTTTCCTCCCAAATTGGTGTCACCAAACGGATTCGAATTGTTCGAATACCACTAAACCCCCTGCGATTTCAGCTTCTTCGCCACCTTCAAGGCTTCAACGCCTACAAACACAAAAAACCAACACAATCAATCAATCAATCAGGCATCCAACTTTCTTAAACCCAAATAAAATAATAATAATCCAAAATTTCACTCACCTTCCGCATCTTCGCCGTGTACTCAATAATATCCTCTTCCGTAACCTCCTTTCTTCTTCCTCCAATCCCTTCTGTAACCATCTGAATATTCTGAAAATTCAGATTTCGATTCCTCATCGTCGCTCCTTCTCCTCCTCCTCTTACTACTACTGCTTCTATAAGAACTCATCCATCTAGAAGATTCCGATTCCGCGCGATTCCAGTACGAAGATGAGGTCTTTCTACCTTGATGATCAGATTTCGAGTCGCATTCGTCTTCTTCGCTCTCCAATGTGCTAAGCATTTTTTTCAAGGTGAGGATGCTTCCAAATTGCAGGCACCTGTTCTACCCAGGGAGCGTCGAATAGTGGCTACAGACTCGGTCAACTTGTCCAATGTGTCGGGCCTACATCGGGGAATTGCAGAAGGCACGATGGTAGGAACCCAGTTTGAATTCAACGAGCGGATACAGAGCTATAAACTTCATAACCAGAATTGATGTGAAAATGAAGAGTATGGTGATGCTGCAACCATAACCAGCACAACCAAAGGACTAGACCGATGCCAATTGATTGCAGTGCACTGCATTGATTATTAGTTGGCTGAGTGCATCTACATAATCCTCCCTAGAATCCTCAGTATATCTGTACAATACTAGTACCTTTTAAGTATTTCATGATTATAAATTAAAGGGTTATTAGGGTTAAATGTAAGGGTTTTATACTGGATCCTCAACAAACTTTTCTTGCCTCTGTTTTTAAAAGGCTAGAAAAGACAGAAAAAGTAGTGTAAATCCTGTGAATAGAGTAATTGTGCGGAAATTAAAACTTAAAATGAATGCGTAAGTAGGGAGATAGAGTTAGAGAAAACAAACAGAGTAAACACCCAGGACATAGCGATATAACGTGGTTAGACCCTCAGGTTTACATCCACACCTTCAACTTGTAGCAATTCTCCGTCACAACGTTCCATTATACTCAAAATCCCGTATAATGAGTTGTCGGTATTTAGGCCGAGAGTCCTACACCTACAGGACTTCAATGAATAAGCCCCGTAAAACTGCCGAAGCGAGAAAAAAAAAGATCTATGTCGATCTTGACTAAAAAAACAATAAAAGTGCACATTCTCGGATCGTTGATTGAATATTAAGTTCAGAAGAATAATAGTTGAAAGAGGTGAAAAATACTCGGTGAATTCACCTTTATTTATAGGGTGAAGAATTATATCTTTCCGAAAAAGCAAAAAAGATATTCCAAAAATAATCGTTTCGGCACAAGTATCGGTCAACCGCTTTTATGAGCAGTCGACTGTCCACCTCAGCCTCAAAACTGAGAGGTTGTCAGTCGACTGACACAATTTTGCACTATATTGTATGGTCGACTATGTGACAGTTACTGTGTGACAGTCGACCGACCGTAAGTGCGGTCGACCGCTAAATTGCCAAATCTGATTTTATTCGACGAATTCACTTTATATTCTTCCAGAATTAATTATTCAATCAACGATTCTTTACATTGTATTTCCTCACATAAATAGAAATAAATATACAATATTGCTTGCTTTCTTGAAAGTTTGATTGCTTACAAAAATGAATATACAATATTTGAGTGATTTTGATATTTGCAATCTCTTTTAACTCTTTGTTCGAATTTCAAATTCCTGTAGAACCAGTATATCTAAACTGAAAATTATTAGTCTGAATAGTAATTTTTTACACACCAAACTTAGGGTCAACAATCTCTTCCTTTTAGTGTGGACAAAACATACGTTAGAATTTAAAAATTAAGTACGTGCTCATGATGCAACTTATATGCATAAAACAAGACATGCACACACATATAATAGTCAAAATCATTTATCAAATGAAGGAAATATATTAATAATATGCAGAACTACAAATACCACACCATTACAAGCCCAGTTCTACAGGAGAGATCGTCTTATAAGATACCGTTGATAACGACTCTTTGATGTACAGTGAGAGCTTTTCATAGTATCATAGAGTGAGATATCTTAATACAAAAGCTATTACAGAATTTTATTAAAAAAAACTTTAAACTAAAATTCTAAGCCCTAAAGTTTCTCCCCCTTTTTGGAACACACTAAGAGGGAGACCACTCGTCGTTGTCACCGTCGTCGCCATCATTCTCGTCATCGTCATCATCCTCGGTAGGAGCGGAGTGCAAGAACGGAGGAGGTAGAGGCTCCCAATTGTCTCCAACGTGCACGTTGAGTAAACGAGACATCAATGCCCATTTGAGAGAAGAATAGGCATGTGCGGTTTACTAAGAAGAAAGTTCCCAACGGTGATATCGGAATTGATTGTAAGATTATGGATTAGGAAACTAAAAAGGAAGATCATGATTAGTAGAGGAGGGGAAGTTCAGAGTACAGATAATGAAAGTGGTGAGATCAAATTTATATTCATTGAGAATGAGAAAGATAATGAACGATTTGTTCCACACAGATCTCGGTTTTATCGTCACCTTTCGGCCAAATATTTGCATTGACAATTTTGTTATGAACATGAGCAACATCCGTGAAATCGGTGGGTTTGGGTTGTGCAATGAATCTAGACTCGGAGTTGATAATCATAGACTTGACGGTATTTTTGTCATGACCGGGTTCATATTGGAGAGAGGTAAAATCTAGAGAACATGCCTCAAAATTTTCCCTCGCAAATATTGTATCGAGATCGGAGATAGTCGGGTGTCATTTTGACGGGTTTCCCAAGAACAATGAAAGAGATGGTGAGGTTGTCATCCTTAAGGCCGTCAAGATTGGCATAGAACCGTCGTTTAATAGATTCGGAGTGGGTACTAGGTGTGGTTAGATAGGCTTCCCACCCAAATTCACGAACAATTCTAACTAGGTCATGAAATTGGGAATTTTTGCCATAATAGGCCACTTTTTGAAAATATTTGCGATTACGGGCCAGTTACGAAACTAATAGCGCTCGTGAGCTACTCGTGGCCAATTTCGAAACTATTAGCGCTCGTGGGCTACTTGGTGCCACGTCAGCAGCCGTGGCTATTCTCATTAGCGACATCTTCATTTTGAAAGTCACTAATGGGAATATCGGCCTCTGTTTTTAAAATATTTGGAATTTTTTGTTTGTTGTCACTATTCCCACTAGCGACCTTAGTATATATAAGGTTGCTAATGGGATTAGCGACCTCAAATGAATGTATTGAGATACTTAGCAATTTCTAGAGAGCTTTTGCTCTCTTGGAAAAAGAAAAAAAAACTGAGGTCGCTAGTTCGAATAGCGACCTTAGAAGTTTATCTCCTTGTTCTTTGTAAAATTTGCATAATAGTCACACAACTAAGGGCTCTGTTCGGAATAGTGACCTTAGTACAATAAATTCTATTCCGAATAGCGACCTCAGTTTTAAAAATAAATTCATTGTTATTTTTTCAAAGAGCAAAAGCTCTCTAGATTTTGCTAAGTGTTAGAATACAGTTAATTGAAGGTCGCTAATCCCATTAGCGACTTCATATATGCTTTGGTCACTAATAGGAATAGCGGCAGTAAACAAAAATTTCAATTTTTTTAAAAAAGAGGCCGCTATTCCCATTAGCGACCTCTAAAAGGAACATGCCACTAATGAGAATAGCGACTGCTACCACGGCACCAAGTAGCCCACGAGCGCTAATAGTTTCGTAACTGGCCCATAATCGCAAACATTTTCAAAAAGTGGTCTATTAAGGCAAAAAATTCCGAAATTGGCCACCAAGTGAACCTAGACTGATTTCTCGGATGGGCACAACATCAGTATTGATGATGTATTAAAATAAAGATCAGCACATATGTTATTACTAAAGGCAATACCCTCCCTAGAAACAAGCTTGGAAGTAAAGGTGAGCAATTTCTTACCCTTGGATTCGCTAGAGGAAGAGGGACCCCTACAAGCCATTGGAGATCAAGATTGAGGAAGAACCCAACAACAATGTAGAGAGAACATAAAGAAAATCCGAAAAAAATGATGGGTTTGTGAGAGGAGGCTAGGGTTTTGGAGGAGAAGAGAAGAGGGAAAGAAGAGTATAAATATTAAAATCGTGGGCCTCATTTGTAATATCCCAAATTTCATTTTAATAAAAATACTTTTTTTTCCACGCGTTGTGCACGTGCAAATTTCATATGTATATTATTTATTTATTTTTATATACAAAATTTCTTTAATAGTATGAACAATTATTTTTTATTTCCTTTATTTTCCTAAAATGCCTATTTCTAAAAGCCTAAAACACTAATTAATTGTTTTAGCCCACTTTAATTAATTACTAATTTGTTGTTCTGGCCCACAACCTAAGCCCACTATTTATGAAGCCCACTAATTTAATAAATCAATTAAATGGCCACACTTGTCATGTAGAGACAAAATGTGAACAATTCGATTTATCAAAATTGTACAACTTTTAGATATGGGTACTAGGTGGCACGTGCGAAGCACGTAGTGTGCAATGCACACAAAAATTGGGCCAGTTGTGCATGGAGAATGGGAGTGTGGGTTTGTGTACATGGGTAGTTATTTTGTGTGTGGGTGGTTGCCATAACTCCTACTCCCATCCTAACCCTCCATTCTATAACCATCCATTGAATCCTAGCCCTCCAATCTACTTCAAAATTAGTATAAATACCCCTCCCATTTATTTGTATTTTTACACTAGTAATCTATTGAAAGAAGATAACAATTATATAAGAGATATATATATTAGTGTGAGTTGAGTGTGAGTGTTCCCATTGGAGGCCGGCCATCATCACTTGAAGCTTTCGGTTTTGGCAAGAAGGCAAGGAGGAGAAGTTCGTGCATTGCAATCTAGGAGGAGAAGGCGTTCGCTCGCAATCTAGGAAGCTCTAGGAGATTTTCTCATTGGTTTTCTTCAAAAGGTAGGTATTTCTCATGACTTCTAATTTAGATACCATGTTAGGTTTTGTACTAATTATGGAAGAATAAATTATTTTACTCCTTGTTAATACCATGATTAAAGTAAAAATAGAATACAAGTGAAATTGCATGAAATGAATGGGTGAACTTGATTGAATGATATGCTTGATGCTATTACATTTTGATTTAATCTAGCATGTTAAAATGGAATAAATGTCTATGTCTGTAGAAAAATGAGGAGTATGGAAAAAATACTGTTTTTAGAAGTCGTGGTTGTGTGGAAAATACTAATCGTAAGAAGGGACAGAAAAAGTAGTGTAAATCCTGTGAATAGAGTAATTGTGCGGAAATTAAAACTTAAAATGAATGCGTAAGTAGGGAGATAGAGTTAGAGAAAACAAACAGAGTAAACACCCAGGACATAGCGATATAACGTGGTTAGACCCTCAGGTTTACATCCACACCTTCAACTTGTAACAATTCTCCGTCACAACGTTCCATTATACTCAAAATCCCGTATAATGAGTTGTCGGTATTTAGGCCGAGAGTCCTGTTACACCTACAGGACTTCAATGAATAAGCCCCGTAAAACTGCCGAAGCGAGAAAAAAAAAGATCTATGTCGATCTTGACTAAAAAAACAATAAAAGTGCACATTCTCGGATCGTTGATTGAATATTAAGTTCAGAAGAATAATAGTTGAAAGAGGTGAAAAATACTCGGTGAATTCACCTTTATTTATAGGGTGAAGAATTATATCTTTCTGAAAAAGCAAAAAAGATATTCCAAAAATAATCGTTTCGGCACAAGTATCGGTCAACCGCTTTTATGAGCAGTCGACTGTCCACCTCAGCCTCAAAACTGAGAGGTGGTCAGTTGACTGACACAATTTTGCACTATATTGTATGGTCGACTATGTGACAGTTACTGTGTGACAGTCGACCGACCGTAAGTGCGGTCGACCGCTAAATTGCCAAATCTGATTTTATTCGATGAATTCACTTTATATTCTTCCAGAATTAATTATTCAATCAACGATTCTTTACATTGTATTACCTCACATAAATAGAAATAAATATACAATATTGCTTGCTTTCTTGAAAGTTTGATTGCTTACAAAAATGAATATACAATATTTGAGTGATTTTGATATTTGCAATCTCTTTTAACTCTTTGTTCGAATTTCAAATTCCTGTAGAACCAGTATATCTAAACTGAAAATTATTAGTCTGAATAGTAATTTTTTACACACCAAACTTAGGGTCAATCTCTTCCTTTTAGTGTGGACAAAACATACGTTAGAATTTAAAAATTAAGTACGTGCTCATGATGCAACTTATATGCATAAAACAAAACATGCACACACATATAATAGTCAAAATCATTTATCAAATGAAGGAAATATATTAATAATATGCAGAACTACAAATACCACACCATTAGAAGCCCAGTTCTACAGGAGAGATCGTCTTATAAGATACCGTTGATAACGACTCTTTGATGTACAGTGAGAGCTCTTCATAGTATCATAGAGTGAGATATCTTAATACAAAAGCTATGTATCGAGTCCTTAGTTTACGATTAGAATCATGGCATTTTTTTCCATACTAAATTGGTCAAGCTATGTCATTCATAGAAAATAGTACCGCTGATCATACTTCTCACGTTCTACCCCATAACATAAATAAATAAAGCATTCTTACAATTTGCATACATTATATTACTTTCGATCTCAAACTCATTCGAATTTGATTTATTTGTTTGTTACTTTGTTTGTGTACATTTTTTGACAAGATGAGTGATCTCAGAAATTTGTGATTTTCTTTGGAATTGAAAAATATGCAAATCTAAAATCTGATGATAGCTTTCGACTATAGTTATTTAAGGATTTTATGATGATCATATTTGACTAAAAGGGTGATGTACATATGTGATTTTGATGGAATATACGGAAGCCGAGAGGTGAAGAGGCTTATTCAAAGTCGAAACTTTTGATTCCTTGAATTGTTTTTCTTCATAAAAATGAATAAAATCAAATTGTTGGCAGTTGATATAACAAACTACAACTTTTTTGGATGGCAAGCTACCATTTAATAGTCTTATGAGGATATCTTGAAACTATCAAGTTTTGCATTTATGTGTACCTTTTAGTCTAATTTATACATGAACTTGAAATAGTTGAGATAATTTATCATGAATTTTCAAATTTTAAATATAGTAGATTTTGAGCTCTAGTTTTGCATTGATATTGAACTTATAGACAATGTCTACTTTGAAATTTGCACAATTAGATATGTATATTAGTAGAACTTACTGCTAGTCATTACTCATTACTTGTTTGCAAACATTTTGTTGCATTGGCTTAATTTTTCAAATATCTTATATAGAAACTTTATTTTCATTTTTCTTCTTTCTGCATGCATTGCACGCGTGCATGTTACTAGTATTAAAAAAGGTATAGAGTATTGTTTTCCATCCCATATCCAAAAATAATTTCTTAATATTGAGATATAATTTGTTGAATGTCATACATTTAGTATGCATGTTGACCAGGTTGCTTTCAAGCTAATGATGAAGTGTGACTCTCATAGGAATTAAGAGAGGATTTTTCGAGTAGCATGCATATACTATGCATGTTGACCAGTTGATTTCAAGCTAATGATAAAGTTTTAACTTTGAGATTGATAAGAGAGAACCTTTTGGAGTTAAGGGTTCTAATATATCATGGTGGTTTTTCAAATTTCATTAATAAATTTACAATAAAATATTAAGGACTTGGAAATTGAAAATTTCAATTAAGACTCAAAATTTGAATTTATACTAGAACTGGAAGTCACATTTTACCATCAAGGTTTTGAATTTCATTTCTGACATTTTAATGTTAACGAAGACTAATAATTGTCCTAGTTAGTAAAATTCAGAGGAGGATAATTAGGAGAGCCAAAAAAACTAGAAGTAGAACAAAAATAAACCCTCGAAACTATTAATTGGGATTTGAGAAGTGTTAATTTAATGTGCGGGATTGGCATCAAAAGAGTTGAGTGGAAAAGAATTCATGTAGAGGACCCCAAAATTTTGAGATAAAAGCTTTGTTGTTGTTGTTGTGGTGGTGGTGGTGGTGGTGATGATGATGGTTGTTGTATATTTTATTGAATTCAAACATGCGGTGCAAGCTTATTTACACGGAATATCTTACTCATAGGAGACACATGCCTATCTATATACAAGGGAGATGACGAAGTCGGTGTCAATTGAACAAGACTAAAGTTTGGTTGGGGAAATACAAAATTACAAGGGATCTTATCCCCCCCCCCCCCCCCCCCCCCCCCCTTTTTGTATATATGTGGTATGGAAATAAAGAAGTTTCATGGGACTACATATAAAAATAAAAATAAATAACAAATCCCCCAAAATAGTGGAGTACTAATATCTATTGTTAATAATGAGAACTTACCCTTGTGAGTAGGTGTGAGACATGCTAATTGTTCCTTCATCAATCATCAGCTCGTCTTGTTCATTCAACATATCGTTGTTGGCTGTGCAATCAGCTGGACATGTTGGTCTTGACCATTGTGACTGTGACTGTGACTGTGACTGTGATACAACATTATTTGGCTCAGAAATTAACCTTTGCTGAGGCTGGGTAAACCCAGTTCCCCTTCCAACAGATGTATACACATTTGCCTGCAAAGAAATCTGCAATATCAAGCTTTCTTCGAGAAACTAAGGAACGTTCCATTAAATTAACAAGACTCACATCAGATTCTGCTGGATTCTGCATATTCGAGACCATTGCTGGGGCAACAGATATGTTATTATCATTTCCAGAGAACATATATACAGGGGGAGCACTGCCATTCTTAATGACCATCTGTGGATCAATCATACCATCTCCAAGGCCTTGTGTGTTCTGATATCAAACAAAAAAAAATAAAGTAAAAATCTTTAAAATTTTGTTGTCATGAAAGTATTCTTAGAGCATAGTTCTAAAGATCTCCACTTAATTTTATACAAGAATATTGAACAAAATATACCCGTGGATTTTTCCATAAGGATCTAAAAAAGGTCTTTACCTGCCAAAAGAAACCAAAGCTGGAATCAACAAAAGATTCCTTAGTTCGAGGAAAGGACAATGAAACCCAAACAAAATGTTGTTGGAAATAAACGAGAGATAAAGAGAGGCTATCCGGGAATCTATTTAAGAACAAACACAATGCATTCTAATACAATTTGAAAAGATGAGAGTTGAAGGCATAGATAATTTTGCAAAGTACAGGGAGTTTTGGGTGAAGTTGGTAAAGCAATATACTATATGATCTTCTACAAGTTGAGGTGGCTTGCGCTACGTGAATTCAACATAGTTGCAAAGTTTTATAAATTTTGAATGTCATTTGTGCTGTTTTGTCACGTTCCTCGCATGAAGTAATTGACTACCATCCAAACGAACTTCAAAAAATACGAAATTTTGCTAGTAGGTTAGACACGCAGCACAAACCACCCCAACTTGTAGAAGTGAGTTTCGATTAACGGCTCGAGAGATACGGCCGTGTGTCGCTTTTGGTTTAAAAAAAACCAAATAAAGCGGTACACGGCCGTATCTCGCAAACCGTGAGTCGAAACTTACTTCTACAAATTTGGGAGGCTCAAAGTTGTATAAATTTTGGATGCCGTTTGCGCTGTTTTCTCACGTTCCTCGCATTAGAAGTAAATGCCTAAGAAAGCATTTAGTGCAGTTATACTAAAAAGTCCTTCAAACGACCTCCAAAAAATATAAAATTTTGCGACTAGGATGGTCTCACGTAGCTCAAGCAACCCCAACTTGTAGAGGTTAATTTCGACTCACGGTTTGAGAGATACGGCCATGCATCGCTTTAGCTTGAAAAGAACCCAAATAAAGTGATATACAGCCGTGTCTCTCCAACCGTGAGTCGAAACTCACTTCTACAAATTGGAATGGCTTGTGCTAGGTGAATTCAAGCAAGCTGCAAAGTTTTATAAATTTTGGATGCCGTTTGTGCGGTTTTCTCACCTTTCTCGCATTAGAAGTAAATGCCTTAGAAAGCGTTTAGTGCGGTTATACTAGAAAAATCCTTCAAACGACCTCTAAAAAATACGAAACTTTCCGACTAGGATGGTCTCACGTAGCTGAAGCAACCCCAACTTGTAAAAGTTAGTTTCAGGTCACGGTTTGAGGGATACGGGCATGCATCGCTTTCGCTTGAAAAGAACACAAATAAAGCGATATACGACTGTATCTCTCCAACCGTGAGTCGAAACTCATCTCTACAAGTTGGGGTTGCTTGTGCTAGGTGAATTCAAGCAAGTTGCAAAGTTTTATAAATTTTGGATGTCGTTTGTGCGGTTTTCTCACGTTACTCGCATTAGAAGTAAATGACTTATAAAGCGTTCAGAGCGGTTAGACTAGAAAACCCTTCAGGCAATCTCCAAAAAATACGAAACTTTGCGACTAGGATGGTCTCACGTAGCACAAGCCATTCCAACTTGTAGAAGTGAGTTTCCACTTACGATTTGAGAGATACGGGCGTGTATCGCTTTTGGTTGTAAAAAACACAAACAAAGCGATACACGGCCGTATCTCTCGAACCGTGAGTAGACATTCACTTCTACAAGTTGGGATGGCTTGTGCTAGGTGAATTCAAGCAATCTGAAAAGTTTTATAAATTTTGGATGCTGTTTTGCGATTTTCTCACGTTCTCGCATTAGAAGTAATTAAACTTAGAAAAATTTTAGTGCGTTTAGATTAAAAAACTGCCCAAACGGGTTCCAAAAAATACGAAACTTTACGAGTATGTTGGTCTCACCTAGCACAAGCCACCTCAAATTGTAGAAGTGAGTTTCGATTCACGGTTCGAGAGATACGTGCGTGTATCGCTTTTGGTTGTAAAAAACCCAAATAAAGTGATCCACGGCCATAACTCTCGAACCGTGAGTCGAAACTCAATTCTACAACTTGGGATAGCCTGTGGTCGGTGAATTCAACCAATTTACAAAGTTTAATAAATTTTGGATGCCATTTGTGTGATTTTCTCACGTTCTTCGCGTAAGAAGTAAATAAAATTAGAACTTTTTGAGTGCGTTTAGACTAGAAAATCCACCAAACGAGTTCCAAAATATAAGGAAACTTTTCGAGTAGGTTGGTCTCACCTAGCACAAGCCATCCCAACTTGTAGATGTGACTTTTGACTCACGGTTGGAGAGATACGGGCCTGTATCGGTTTAGGTTGTAAAAAAACTCAAATAAAGCGATACATGGTCGTATCTCTCGTACCGTGAGTCGAAACTCACTTCTACAAGCTGGGGTGCCTTGTGGAAGGCGAATCCAAGCAAGGTGGAAAATTTTATAAATTTTAGATACCGTTTGTTCGGTTTTCTTACTTTCCTCGCATAAGAAGTAAATAAAGTAGGAATTTTTTTAGTGCGTTTATACTAGAAAACCCTCCAAACGGCTTTCCAAAAAAACAAAATTTTGTGAGTAGGTTGCTCTCACCTAACACAAGCAAACCCCAACTTGTAGAAGTGCGTTTCCACTCACGGTTCGAGAGATACGACTGTGTATCGCTTTATTTGTGTTTTTTACAACCAAAAGCGATACATGCCCGTATCTCTCGAACCGTGAGTCAAAACTGACTTCTACAAGTTGGGATGGCTTGTGCTACGTGCGACCATCCTAGTCGCAAAGTTTCGTAATTTTTGGAGGTTGTTTGAGGGGTTTTCTAGTCTAACCGCTCTAAACGATTTATAAGTCATTTACTTCTAATGCGAGTAACGTGAGAAAACCACATAAACGGCATCCAAAATTTATAAAACTTTGCAACTTGCTTGAATTCACCTAGCACAAGCAACCCCAACTTGTAGAGGTGAGTTTCGACTCACGGTTGGAGAGATACAGCCGTATATCGCTTTATTTGTGTTCTTTTCAAGCGAAAGTGATGCATGCCCGTATCTCTCAAACCGTGACCCGAAACTAACCCTTACAAGTTGAGGTTGCTTGAGCTACGTGAGACCATCCTAGTCGCAAAGTTTCGTATTTTTTGGAGGTCGTTTGAAGGATTTTCTAGTATAACTGCACTAAACGCTTTCTAAGGCATTTACTTCTAATGCCTTAGAAACGTGACAAAACCGCACAAACGGCATCCAAAATTTATAAAACTTTGCAGCTTGCTTGAATTCACCTAGCACAAGTCATTCCAACTTGTAGAAGTGAGTTTCGACTCACGGTTGGAAAGACACGGCTGTATATCACTTTATTTGGGTTCTTTTCATGCGAAAGCGATGCATGGCTGTATCTCTCAAACCGTGAGTCAAAACGAACCTCTACATGTTGGGGTTGCTTGAGCTACGTGAGACCATCCTAGTCGCAAAATTTTATATTTTTTGGAGGTCGTTTGAAGGACGTTTTAGTATAACCGCACTAAATGCTGTCTAAGGCATTTACTTCTAATGCGAAGAACGTGAGAAAACCGCGCAAACGGCATCCAAAATTTATAAAACTTTGAGCCACCCAAATTTGTAGAAGTAAGTTTCAACTCACGGTTGGCGAGATACGGCCGTGTACCGCTTTATTTGGTTTTTTTAAACCAAAAGCGACACACGGCCGTATCTCTCGAGCCGTTAGTCGAAACTCACTTCTACAAGTTGGGGTGGTTTGTGCTGCGTGAGTCTAACCTACTAGCAAAATTTCGTATTTTTTGAAGTTCGTTTGGATGGTAGTCAATTACTTCTTCATGCGAGGAACGTGACAAAACAGCACAAATGACATTCAAAATTTATAAAACTTTGCAACTATGTTGAATTCACGTAGCGCAAGTCACCCCAACTTGTAGAAATGAGTTTCGACTCATGGTTTGCGAGATACAACCATGTACCGCTTTATTTGGTTTTTTTAAAACAAAAAACGATACACGGCCGTATATCTCGAACCGTGAATCGAAACCCACTTCTACAAGTTATGGTGGCTTGTGCTGCGTGAGACCAACATACTCGCAAAGTTTCGTATTTTTTGGAGGCCGTCTGCAAGATTTTATATTGTAACCGCACTAAAACATTTATAATTATTTTCGTATAAATCGAGCGTGAAAAATCAGCACAGATAAAACTTAATTAGTAAGACAAACATTTCTACATTTACAAAATTTTAAAGTCTTTGGGCACTTAAATATATTAATCCTAAATGTAGATTTTTTTGGGGACTTGAATATATATTAAAAGTCTTCCAAATTCTACATCTAAAAATTACTACGACAACGAATTTTTGGGGCACTTGAATATATTAAAAGTCTCCACAATTTTTACATCTACAAATTACTTAGGCAAAGAATTTTTTGGGCACTTTCTAAATAATCTACTATGGAAAAATTGAAAAATCAGCACAATTAAAACTAATAAGGCAAAGAATTAGTAAACACCTTACAAAATAACTCCGAATTTAGCCAATAGTTCGATTTGTGGCCGGACTGGGTTTTGATTTGCTTTCGAGGTAGATATTGGGAGAGAGAGATTGTATGAGATCGAAAGAGGAGCAAAAGAAGCCGCAAATGGAGGAGTTGGAGCAAACAGAGGAGTTTGGAATAGGGTTGGGGTTTTTAGGTTTGCTTTCGGCCAAAAAACGAAATAGAGTGTGGGGAGAGATCAAGGAGGAAGAAGAACTGTATACAGATCTAAAATTCGAACTTTGCCTTAACCCGTCCTTGGCAACGACGGGTTAAGGCTAAAATTTATAAAAAAATATATGGGCCGTTGGATCAAACCAGATCAATGTTCGCACGGGTCTGTGCACACATAGACCCGTTTGCAACGGAAGATGCATCTCTCCCTATATATATATATATATATATATATATATATATATATTACACGAGTATTAAGACAATACATGTCATTAGATTTTCATTCATATCCATAACATCTTTACGTAGGTTTTTACTACACTCAAAATATTTACTAAACACAACATTTCGGCATTTACAAAACACAAAACTTTCACAAAGCATTCATCTTGATTCTACTCGTACTGACCATTCTCAACAGGACCTGTTCCTCTCTGACGCTGCCCCAGTTGTGCCTGCAGCTGGGCCACCTGATTCTACAATTTTTCGTGTTTCTCTTCAAGACATAGTATTTTAAAGCGATATTTGATCTTTAGCCGGTGCAGTTTTTGGGACGCCTTAATTTTGGATTTTCTAAGTTTGGTTAATTCCTGTCGAAGAGGAGCTGCTTCTTGATTTCATACACTTCTTCGAACTGGCTTGTTTTCCACTTATGCATATACATATGATGCCACAATGCAGCAATTCTAGTCCGGGTCATACTCTGCGACACAGTCGATGAGTTGCTTCGTCGTGGTATAGCCTGGAAAACGAGTTGCTCTAAACTAATTGGTTAATCGAGAGAACCTATAGGCGGTGGGGTGAGAGGTGTCTTGATTTCCATAGACTCTTCTTCTTCTTCAGGTTCTTCTTCCTCAGGTTCTACTTCCTCTTCTAAGAAGCCATCAAGGATCGGTATACCATTATCAACCATCCTGCATGGAGCAAAATACGGGAATTAGTTCAGATATAGGAAGAAATCATAATCATTAGTTAAAAAATGCAACCCTATGACTTACGATTATTCCATAATCTAAACTAAACCCGACTCTAGAGGGAGCCCCAAGTCCAATTTCTTGCTATGTTAGTACTACTCTTTGAAGCAAGCTCTGAAACCACTTTGTAACGCCCCGAGATCCACATACAGGAAACTTGTGACACAACCGTATAAAGCGGTACGCGGCCGTATCTCGCAAACCGCGAGACGAAACTTCTACAAGTTGGGGTGGCTTGTGCTAGGTGAATTCAAGCAAGTTGCAAACCTTTATAAATTTTCGATGCTGTTTTTGCGGTTTTCTCACGTTCCTCGCATTAGAAATAAATGACTTAGAAAGCGTTTAGTGCGGTTATAATAGAAAACCCTTCAAACGACCTCAAAAAAATACGAAATTTTGCGACTAAAATGGCCTCACGTAGCTCAAGCAACCCCAACTTGTAGAGGTTAGTTTCGACTCACAGTTTGAGAGATACGGGCATGCATCGCTTTCGCTTGAAAAGAACCCAAACAAAGCGATATACGGCCGTATCTCTCCAACCGTAAGTCGAAACTCACATCTACAAGTTGGGGTTGCTTGTGCTAGGTGAATTGAAGCAAGTTGCAAAGTTTTATAAATTTTGGATGCTGTTTGTGAGGTGTTCTCACGTTCCTCCCATCAGAAGTAAATGCCTTAAAAAGCGATGAGTGCGGTTATACTAGAAAATCCTTCAAACGACCTACAAAAAATACGAAATTTTGCAACTAGGATGGTATCACGTAGCTCAAGCAACCCCAACATGTCGAGGTTCGTTTTGACTCGCGGTTTGATAGATACGGGCTTGCATCGCTTTCGCTTGAAAAGAACCCAAATAAAGCGATATACGGCCGTATCTCTCCAACCGTGAGTCGAAACTCACTTCTACATGTTGGGGTTGCTTGTGCTTGAGCTAGGTGATTTCAAGCAAGTTGCACAGTTTTATAAATTTTGGATACCGTTTGTGCAGTTTTCTCACGTTATTCGCATTAGAAGTAAATGACTTATAAAGCGTTCAGAGCGGTTAGACTAGAAAACCCTTCAGGCAATCTCCAAAAAATACGAAACTTTGCGACTAGGATGGTCTCACCTAGCACAAGCCATTCCAACTTGTAGAACTGAGTTTCGACTCACGGTTCGAGAGATACGGGCGTGTATCGCTTTTGGTTGTAAAAAACACAAATAAAGCGATACACGGCCGTATCTCTCGAACCGTGAGTAGACACTCACTTCTACAAGTTGGGATGGCTTGTGCTAGGTGAATTCAAGCAATCTGAAAAGTTTTATAAAATTTGGATGCCGTTTTGCGATTTTCTCACGTTCTCGCATTAGAAGTAATTAAACTTAGAAAACTTTTTGTGCGTTTAGATTAAAAAACTCCCCAAACGGGTTCCAAAAAATACGAAACTTTACTTCTGATCGTCGATCGTGTCGTAGCACGAATTTTGAGATAATCGAACGGCTTGTGTAGCTCGGCAGCATTTTTTCCACATTACGAGCTCGGTAGGTTGATAGCTCGGCAACCGGCACCGACCCCCCAGAAGACGCCCGTGGCGCACCCCTCTTTTTTTTTGTTTCTTTCATTCTTTCTTCTTCTACCACGCTCTGTTCTCTCTTCTTTCCTTCCCGCCCTCTGCCTTTTCTTTTTCTTCTTCATCTTGTTTCCTTCTTCGTCATCGACTTTACCGCCTCGCCCCCAACCTCTCCACCTCTCCGACTTCGTCTGGCGAGGAGGCAAAAGGACGAGGGGAATGAAGCTCGACGACGTGGACCTCGAAGGAGGGGAGCTCGGAGCTTTGGAGAGAGCTTGTTAACGAAGTTTCTACCGAAGTGGGTTTCGATGAAGAGTAGAGCTCGGCGAGAGCACGGTGGAGCTCAACGGTAGGTTCGTCGAGGAAGGAGACTGAGCTCGGCATGGGAGAAGAGCTCGTCGGAGTTTGGCGACGAGGGGGTCGACAGAGGAGCTCGGAGTCAGGCCATGGCGGAGCTTGGTGCTCCATTGCGGAGAGCTCGGCTTCGAAGCTCGATGTTGGAGATGAGCGAGCTCGTCGACGGAGGGAGAGCTCGGCGGCGTGAGGAGCTCGGCGCAGTGGTGAACTCGTGAAGAGGAGCTTCGACGGGATGTGTCGTGACGAGCTCTTTGGTGGTGAGCTCATGAAGAGGAGCTTTGACGGGACTTTGATGGAGGGAAGCTCGGAGAAGGGGAACTCGACCTTGGAAGGGGTTGGCGAAGGTTCGAGCTCGAGCTTTGGAGGTCGGCGCTCCCGAAGTTGAGCTCAACGATCTGTTGGGATTCGGAGCTCGACGACGGAAGGAGCTCGGCGAGAGTGAGAGCTCAGTCTTGGAGGTGGGCGAACAAAGACGAGCTCGGTGATGTGCGGCGACGTCGAGCATGGTGTTGGCGAAGGAGTCTTGGTGCAATGAAGATGAGAAGTTTGGGTTTCGTTCTGTTGGTTTTTGGTGCCAAAACGGTTGAAGAAGAGGAAGGGGATGAGACAGGTGTTCGGGTTATTGGGTCCAAACGGGTTTGCACTATGACTCGGGGGCGGGCACCTCAGTAGATCGGCGTAGCTGTGTTGCGATCCACTTTCCCGGTGCTACAGAGGTCCGATCGGGGCGTGCAACCCCTCGTTTCGAAGCTAACTCGGAGGTCTACAAGTTGTCTTCAGAAATGGGTTGAAGAATCACCCTTCTTCATGGTCAAAATAGTCCCGCAACATCTTTGTCTTGGTGAAGTTGAAGTGTGTTTTGGTCTTCAGTGTCTTCGAAGAGGAGCCTCACTCCTAGGGGCGAATTGGAGCAACTCTAGGAGAGAGTCGTGAGCTCCGAACTCTTTGAGAAGAGGTCCGCCTTGGAGGTGAGCGGAGCAAAGAGCATGGCTTTAGGAGAGAGCCATTTGGGAGACAAGTTTGAGGAGCAACTCTAGGAGAAAGTTGTGAGCTCCGAACTCGTTGAGAAGATGTCTGCTTTGGAGATGAGCAGAGCGAAGTGCTTGGCTTTAGGAGAAAGCAATTTGGGAGACGAGTTTGAGGAGCAAATCTAGAAGAGAGTTGTGACCTCCGAACTCGTCATTTAAGAGGAATTCAACGGTTGTGGGAGCAGTTCCGAATTGCGAACCACTTCTTACCCGCTTATGAGCGAGTAATTTGAAGCGGAATCGAGTCAAGTGTTGGACTCCGAACTCGTCGTTTTAAGAGAGATTCAACGGTTGTCGAAGCAGTTCTGAATGGTGAACCACTTCTTACCCGCTTATGAGCGAGTAACTTTAAGCGAAATCGAGCCAAGTGTTGGACTCCGAACTCGTTGTTTAAGAGAGATTCAACTGTTGTAGGAGCAGTTCCGAATGGCGAACCACTTCTTACTCGCTTATTTGCGAGTAATTTGAAGCGGAATCGAGCCAAGTGTTGAACTCCGAACTCGTTAGAGGGGGTTAACGAGGTGTAGGAGCAATTCCGAATGGTAAGCTGCCCCGCCCTTGCTTGTTTGCAAGCGGCTAAAACAACGTTGAACCAAGTGTTGGACTCCAAACTTATTTTTTGAGCTTAGTATGTTGCGGGAGCAGCCATGTAGGAGAAGCTGGATTCTGAACATTATCTTGAAGAATGTAAGATAATATAGTAATTAATAAGGATAATTGGAGGTGTGAGGATGATGTTTAAAATATAAGTCAGACCCGCAATGGGGTATTCCTATATGGTTCGACAAATGTATCATAGTGAAGAAAAATTATGAAAAACAATAAATAGCAAAGAATGAATTTGAAAAAGTCAAACCAGATGCAAAGTTTGCAATTTTCGAAAATGTACACAGGATGTAAGAAACTAGAGAGTATAATGACATGTTTTGTCTTAATACTCGTGTAATATATGTATATATATAGAGGCTTCTTCGGTTGCAAACGGGTCTGTGCACACACAGACCCGTGCGAACGTTGATCTGGTTTGATCCAACGGCCCATATATTTTTTTATAAATTTTAGCTTTAACCCGTCGTTAGCAACAACGGGTTAAGGCTAAATTTTATAAAAAAAATATTGCCTTAACCCGTAGTTGCCAAGGACGGGTTAAGGCAAAGTTCGAATTTCAGATTTGTATACAGTTCATCTTCCTCCTCGATCTCTCCCCACTCTCTATTTCGTTTTTTGGCCGAAAGCAAACCCAAGAACCCCAACCCTATTCCAAACTCCTCCGTTTGCTCCAACTCCTCCATTTGCGGCTCCTTTTGCTCCTCCTCCTCTTTCATTCTCATACAATCTCTCTCTCCCAATATCTACATCGAAAGCAAATCAAAACCCTAGTTCGGCCACAAATCGAACTATTGGCTAAATTCGAAGTTATTTTGTAAGGTATTGACTTAATTATTTGCCTTATTAGTTTTAATTGTGTTGATTTTTCAATTTTTCCATAGTAGATTATTCAGAAAGTGCCCAAAAAATTTTTTGCCTAAGTAATTTATAGATGTAAAATTGTGAAGACTTTTAATATATTCAAGTGTCCAAAAATTCGTTGTCTTAGTAATTTGTAGATATAGAATTTGAAAGACTTTTAATATTTTCAAGGCTCCAAAAAAATCTACATTTAGGATTAATATATTCAAGTGCCCAAAGACTTTAAAAATTTGTAAATGTAGAAATATTTGTCTTACTAATTTAGTTTTATCTGTGTTGATTTTTCACGTTCGATTTATACGAAAATAATTACAAATGTTTTAGTGCGGTTACAATAGAAAATCTTGCAAACGGCCTCCAAAAAATACGAAACTTTGCGAGTAGGTTGGTCTCACACAGCACAAGCCACCCCAACTTGTAGAAGTGAGTTTCGATTCACAGTTCGAGATATACGACCGTGTATCGTTTTTGGTTTTAAAAAAACCAAATAAAGCGGTTGTATCTTGCAAACCGTGAGTCGAAACTCACTTCTACAAGTTTTGGGGGCTTGCGCTACGTGAATTCGACCTAGTTGCAAAGATTTATAAATTTTGGATGTCATTTGTGCGGTTTTGTCACGTTCCTCACAAGAAGAAGTAATTGACTTAGAATTTTTTTGTGCGGTTAGACTAGAAAACCATCCAAACGAACTTCAAAAAATACGAAATTTTGCGAGTAGCTTGGACTCACGCAGCATAAGCCACACCTACTTATAGAAATGAGTTTCGACTAAGGGTTCGAGAGATACGGCAGTGTGTCGCTTTTGGTTTTTAAAAAACCAAATAAAGCGGTACACGACCGTCTCTCGCAAACCGTGAGTCGAAACTTACTTCTACAAGTTGGGGTGGCTTGAGCTAGGTGAATTCAAGCAAGTTGCAAAGTTTTATAAATTTTGAATACCGTTTGTGCGGTTTTCTCACGGTCCTCGCATTAGAAGTAATTGACTCACGAACCCTCCGAAATTACGAAAGCGTTTAGTGCGGTTATACTAGAAAACACTTCAAACGACCTCCGAAATTACGAAATTTTGCGACTAGGATGGTTTCACGAAGCTCAAGCAACCCCAACTTGTATATCTTAGTTTTGACTCACGGTTTGAGAGATACGGGCATGCATCGCTTTCGCTTGAAAAGAACCCAAATAAAGAGATATACGGTCGTATCTCTCCGACCGTAAGTCTAAACTCACTTCTACAAGTTGGGTTGCTTGTGCTAGGTGAATTCAAGCAAGTTGCAAAGTTTTATAAATTTTGGATGCCGTTTGTGAGGTTTTCTTAAGTCCTCGCATTAGAAGTAAATGACTTAGAAAGCATTTAGAGCGGTTAGATTAGAAAATGCTTCAAACAACCTAAAAAAAAAGAAACTTTGCGACTTGGATGGTCTCCGTAGCACCAGCCAATCCAACATGTAGAAGTGAGTTTCGACTCACGGTTCAAGACATACGGGCGTGTATCGCTTTTGGTTGTAAAAAAACACAAATAAAGCAATACACGGCCGTATCTCTCGAACCGTAAGTCGAAACTCACTTCTACAAGTTGAGATGGCTTGTGCTAGGTGAATTCAAGCAAGCTGCAAAGTTTTATTAATTTTGGATGCCGTTTGTGCGGTTTTGTCACGTTTGTCGCATTAGAAGTAATTAAACTTAGAAAATTTTTAATGCGTTTAGACTAGAAAACCCTCGAAACGGGTTCCAAAAGATACGAAACTTTGCGAGTAGGTTGGTCTCACCTAGCACAAGCCACCCCAACTTGTAGAAGTGAGTTTCCACTCACGGTTCGAGAAATACGGCCGTGTATCGCTTTATTTGTGTTTTTTACAACCAAAAGCGATACACGCACGTGTCTTTCGAACCGTGAATCGAAACTCACTTCTACAAGTTGGGGTGGTTTGTGCTACACGCAAAGTTTGGTATTTTTTGGAGGTTGTTTGAAGGGTTTTCTAGTCTAACCGCACTAAACGCTTTCTAAGTCATTTACTTCTAATGCGAGGACCGTGAGAAAACTGTACAAACGGCATCCAAAATTTATAAAACGTTTTCAACTTGCATGAATTCACCTAGCACAAGCAATCCCAACTTGTAGAAGTGAGTTTTGACTCACGGTGGGAGAGATACGGCAGTATATCGCTTTATTTGGGTTCTTTTCAAGCGAAAGCGATGCATGCCCGTATCTCTCAAACCGTGAGTCGAAACTAACCAAACAAGTTGGGATGGCTTGAGCTACGTGAGACCATCCTAGTCACAAAATTTCGTATTTTTTAGAGATTCTTTGAAGGGTTTTCTAGTACAACCGCACTAAACGTTTTCTAAGTCATTTACTTTTAATGCGAGGAACGTGGAAAAACCACACAAACGACATCCAAAATTTATAAAACTTTACAACTTGCTTGAATTCACCTAGCACAAGCCACCCTAATTTGTAGAAGTTTCGACTCACGGTTTGCGAGATACGGCAGTGTACCTCTTTTTTGGTTTTTTCTGAACCAAAAGCGACACGGCCGTATATTTCGAACCGTGAGTCGAAACTCACTTCTACAAGTTGGGGTGGCTCGTGCTGCGTGAGTCCAACCTACTCGCAAAATTTTGTATTTTTTTAAGTTCGTTTGGATGGTTTTCTCGTCTAACCGTACTACAAAAATTCTAATTCAATTACTTCTTCGTGCGAGGAACGTGACAAAACCGCACAAATGACATCCAAATTTATAAAACTTTGCAACTATGTCGAATTCACGTAGTGCAAGCCACTCCAACTTGTAGAAGTGAGTTTCCACTTACGGTTTGCGAGATACAACCGTCTTCCGCTTCATTTGGTTTTTTTAAACCAAAAATGATATACGGCCGTATATCTCGAACCGTGAATCGAAACCCACTTCTACAAATTGGGTGGCTTGTGCTACGTGAGACCAACCTACTCGCAAAGTTCTGTATTTTTTGGAGGCCATTTGCATAGTTTTCTATTGTAACCGCACTAAAACATTTGTAATTATTTTCGTATAAATCGAACGTGAAAAATCAACATAGATAAAACTAAATTAGTAAGACAGACATTTCTAAATTTACAAATTTTTAAAGTCTTTCGGCACTTGAATATATTAATCCTAAATGTAGATTTTAGTGAGAACTTGAATATATTAAAAAGTCTTCCAAATTCTACATCTACAAATTACTAAGACAACGAATTGTCGGGGCACTTGAATATATTAAAAGTCTTCACAATTTTACATCTACAAATTACTTGGACAAAATTTTTCAGACACTTTCTAAATAATTTACAATGGATAAATTGAAAAATCAACACAATTAAAACTAATAAGACAAAGAATTAGTCAAATACCATACAAAATAACTCCGAATTTAGCCAATAGTTCGATTTGTGGCCGAACTAGGGTTTTGATTTGCTTTCAATATAGTATTGGGAGAGAGATTGTATGAGAATGGAAGAGAAGGAGGAGCAAACGGAACCGCAAACGGAGGAGCAAATGGAGCCGCAAACGGAGGAGTTTGAAATAAGGTTGGGGTTCTTGGGTTTTCTTTCGGCCGAAAAACAAAATAGAGAGTGGGGAGAGATCGAGGAGGAAGAACTGTATACAGATCTGAAATTTGAATTCACCCGTCCTTGGCAACGACGGGTTAAGGCTAGATTTTGTAAAAAAATATATGGGGATCCAACGGTCCAGATCAACGTTCGCACGGGTCTGTGCACACAGACCCATTTGCAACCGAAGAAGCCTTATATATATATATATATATATATATATATATATATATATATATATATATATAAACATGTGGATTATTGCTCTGTCTAAATATACATTGCTAAATATCCTTGTATTGAATGTTGTATTTGTAAGATATAGTATGCACACATAGTTATCTTTAGAACCGTGTAACAGATGTCTGGAAGAAATGAAGACTGCACTAACGGAAGGACCGAGGGTGGAGAAAGAATCTATCAAAGAAACAGAGGTAGCAATAGCAGAAGGACTGAAGGTGAAGGCAGTGAAGTTAATAAAGTCAATCTCAATATCGCAGCGAAAATTACCGGGGTATATCGAATAATGGGGACTTTTATGGAGGCCAGCCGAAAATTTGCACCACACCCAGGAACCCAAGAAAGGACTACAGGCGATGTCATTTCTAACCACGTCAAGATGGTGGAGTCATTTAAGAGAATGAAACCACCAGTATTTGAAGGCCAAGCAGATCCAACAACAGCCGATGATTGGATTCGTCAGGTGGAGACTGTGTTTGAAGTACTTAAAACACCAGAAAAAAGCAAAGTTACATTGGCGAATATCCTTTTGGAAAAAGACGCAGGAGTATGGTGGCAATCAGTCAAGCGGGGCATGGGTGACTGACCAATTGTATGGGAGGACTTCCTAGAAGAATTCAGGCAACATTACATCCCTTTGGACATCCAAAAAGAAAAAGCTATGGAGTTCATCAATTTGAGGCAGGATAGTATGACAGTACGAGAATAGGAAACAAAGTTTACACAGTTATCTCGATACGCCCCGAAAATAGTTCAGGATGAAGTAAAGAAGGCTAAAAGGTCCAAACTGGGTCTTCGACCCGGACTGAGGTCAAGGATGGTGCCTTTATGCATATGACGATTTGACAAGCTAGTACGTCGAGCTGCAGTAACAGAGATAGATATGAACCAAAGCCAGCAACCACCAGTGAAGGCAGGGACATGGAACCAGGGGAAGCGACCCGTTTCTACTACCAATTTTAAGAAGCATGACACAAACCAAAAATTTAAGAAGAAGAATACCAGTACAGGAGCTTTCAAGCCAGTGGAGTGTTACCTCTGTGGTGAACGAGGACACTGTAACCATCAGTGCCAAAAGAATAAAGTTCAGCATGGCGGGAGCACTTGTTTTCATTGTGGAAAGACTGGGCAGATCCAGCCAAACTGTCCACAACTGCAAAAAAAACAACAATAGACCGAGTCAGAAAAACGGCCCTCCCCGTCAGGGTCGTGTTTTTGCTTTGATCGGAGATGCTGAGGATGAAGGGGTCATTACTGGTATGAAGAATTGAAAGATATTTTGTGGTGTTATGTTTATGTTCTAAGTTATCCATATGACCAATGAGCTAGAGTATAACTCTCAGTCTCTGGCGGAGTAGGGAAAGGCCAACCAATTCGCCCTATGCTCGGATAACTTATGGTAGAGTCCGGGTGTGGATAAAGACCACCGATTATGACAGGACTACAGTTGAGCGGAATGTTCACCAGCCTATCGGGAGTGGAGAGAGACCACCTGTAATACCCCAGATTTGGCAGCGAACAGTCGACTGGTCGATGGTTGAGTCGACTGGTACTGCATATTTGAGACGGATTTGAGAAGATATTGAGAAATTTAGTCCCACATGGGAAGTTTGCAAGAATAATTTGAGTATAAATATAATTAGCCAATGATCAAGAGTCACCAATCCGGTTAACCACCTTTTGAGAGGCAGCCTGTGGTGGGCAGTTGTACTACATAGTATCTAATTTGTGTTCTAAAAATATTAAAATTGTCTGAGTATTGGGGCGGGGCGTTACACCACCAGCCGGCATGGACAGAGACCACCGATTCTGATAGATCGGGGTGATCACCGACTTTCGGGAGTGGAGAAAGACCACCGATCCGATGCAGTAGACGGAATAGACCGTATTAACTACAGCTCTACTAGTCACTAAATAAATGTCAGGAACAGGGAAGAGTACAATAATAGGTTTGCATCGTGAGGAAGTGAACCCTATGATCTGAAGTATGCTCAAACTTGACTAGGATATATGTAGTATGGGATGCATATGTTTCCGAATCAAGTATACATTAGAATAAAAGCATTGTGTGCATTTGAATTGTGCAATTAGATCCTAGGTCATAACATACACCAACACCCATATTACATGATTTCCACATTTCGTCCTTTCTGCATTAAGGTTGTTTATCGAGGACTAGGAAATTGCGGTTTTTATGCGTTTTGCGTCAGCTGTATTCAACTGACGTACCCACAGTTAGTTTGTAGGATTGATCGTGGAAACAATAGAGTTTTGGGCCGTGGAGTATTCCAAGTGAAAAGTAAAAAATTTCCCGAACAATGTAAGTTTTAAATTTCTGTAATTTCTTTTCTGTGTTATGTACTCATTTGTAGCAATGATCTTGGGTTGTGTCACAAGTTTCCTGTATGTGGATGTCAGAGCATTGCATAAATCTTTTTTACAATAACAACAACATTTTTCCCAACTTGTTGGGGTCGGCTACATGAATCCGGATTTTCTATTCTGCTCGGTTAAACGTAATATCTTCTGTAAGATCACAAGCTATCTTATCTTTTCTTATTGTTTCTGCCCAAGTGAGTTTAGGTCTTCCTCAACCCCGAACTCTTACCATCAAGCTATCTAATCAAAAAACTCTTTCTAACAGTGGCACTACTCGGTCTACGTGTGACATGTCCAAATCACCTAAGGCGATTCTCTCTTAACTTATCTTGGAATGGTACTACTTTTAGCATGTCTCGTATATACTTGTTTCTAATTCTATCCTTTCTTTTTTTTACCACACTTTCATCTTAGCATCGTCATCTCAGTTATACTCATTTTATGGACATTTTGTTTCTTTGTGGCCCAACACTCTGCTCTATACATCATTGCTGGTCTAACAACCGTCTTATACAACCGTCCTATAATTTTTTCCTTCAACTTCAAAGGTATACATTTGTCACACAAAACATCACTAGCACTTCTCCACTCAAGCCACCCAGCTTGGATCGTATGTATAACATCTTCACAAATCTCCTCATCTCTTTGTATAATTGAGCTTATATATCGGAAACAGTCTCTCTTAGGTATCTTTGACCATCAAGTTTCACTACTTCCTCAATTCTATTCCAGATATCATTAAAATTACACTTCATATACTCTGTTGTAGTTCTGCTTATCCTAAAGCCCTTAAGCTTCCAAAGTTTCTCTCCACAATTCTAATCTAGCATTGACTCATGTTCTAGTCTTGTCCACTAAGACGATGTTATCGGCAAAAAGCATACACCAAGGCACCTCATCTTGTAATCCTCACTTCAATTTATCCATAACCAAAGTAAAGAGGTATGAGCTTAAAGCCGAACCTTGGTGTAAACCTAACGTAATAGGAAAATCACTGGTCTTTCATGTGATTGTTCTAACTGTGGTCGTTGCCCCTTCATACATATCATTAAATACCACAATATACCGAATAGTTAATCTTTTATTATTTAACACACACCATACTATGTCTCTAGGGACTTTAGCAAATATTTTTTCTACATCTATAAAAACCATGTGTGATCTTTCTTAATCTCCCTATATTTTTGCACAAGTCTCCTCAGTACATAAATTGCTTCTATTGATAACCACTCAGGCATAAATCCAAACTAATTCTCAGCCACTATAGTTTCTAGTCTCAGTCTATGTTCGTTCACTCTCTTCCAAATTTTCATCGTATGACTCATTAGTTTAATCCTTTGATAGTTGAAGCAACTTTATATATATCTCCTTTATTTTTATATATATGTACTAAAATACTCTTTCTCCACTCATCGAGCAACTTCTTAGTCCTCAAAATTTCATTAAAAAATTTTGTGAACCAACTCATTCCGACATCCCGAAGACACTTCCAAACTTCAATGGGTATATCGTCCGGACCTAGAGCTTTTCCTATTTTCATTCTTCCTGGAACATTTCGAACCTTCAAGGTCCTAATTCTACTAGAAAAACATATGCTCTCAACTCACTCGAGAGTCTTCTATATTTAAATTGCCCACAACCTTTTCATTTAATAACTTCTCAAAATAATTTCGCCATCTTTTCTTAATTTCCTCATCTTTTACTAAGAATCTTAAATTCTCGCTCTTAATATACCTAATTGTATCGAGATCTTTTGATTTTCAATCCCTCTATTTAGTAAGCTTATAAATGTTATTTCCCCTTCTTTTTTGAGAAAATAAAATTTTGATATGCTAGATGGGGTGTCGGGGACCTCACAGAAGGAATTAAAATTATTCATATCATACATAGAACGACAAAAAATATCATATGTTTTGGAGGAAGAAAATAGATATGTTAAAAATTCAAGGCATATTAAGAAAGTTGCAAAACAAAATCTTGAAGAATGTTAGATAATATAGTAGTTAATATGGACAATTGGTTGTGGGATGATGAAATTTAAAAATAAGTCAAACCCACAAGGAGTTATTCATATATGGTTCGACAAATGTATCATGGTGAAGAAAATTATGAAAAACGAAAAATAGGAAATAATAAATTTGAAAAAATCAAACCAGATGCAAAGTTTGAAATTTTGAAAAATGTACATGTTGCTGCTGATTTTGGTGTGGGAGCAAACAGATGAATTTGTGAATTCTTGGAGAAAACAATAAAGCAAACCGTTGACCTTCACCAATGTGTTGACTGGTCTCTTGCCGCCGCCGTTGACCTGCAAAAAGTGCGATACACCGGGATGGATCCCGACGACGCACCCTCTGACGCTCTTGTCAGTAATCTGAATGATTAAGAAAGAGCTTTGATTGGAAAAGTATTGATTACCTGGTAACAGTGGGGGGAGAGAGGTATTTATAGTCGCCTTAGGGATCCATTTCAAGATAATAACATATCTCTACTTTCCGGAGTAAATGGATAGAAGCGGTTAAGATCACTTCTTAGGGATAATTATGAATGTGAATTTTTTTTATCCTTCTGAACTGGTTTGTAACAGGTTAGGACCCGTACCCAGTAAGACAGAGCCATTTATGGGTTATTGGGCTTTGAAGAAAGACCCGGCCCCCATTTCACACCCGTTTATAGGTGAAATTACCGTTTTACCACTAGGCTTTAAGATCCGTGTCCGATTTGAATAGTCCCGATTTAATCCCATTTTTATCCATATCACGAGCCCCACACTTCTGGAGACTGAGTTCTACAGTCTTTGAGGAGTAGTTTGTTGTCCTAATGGCGTACTAGATTTTATCGGAGTTCTTAAGAGAGTTCGGACCTTGCTCGAGATGTAACGATGTCATTCTGAGCTTGTAAAATGCCCAAAAATATCCTTAAAATTTTCTGGATTCTTTGTGATTTTTTTAGATTTTTCCTCATTTTTTTGAATTTTTTATTCATTTTCCGAATTAAATAATTAATTATCAAAAATTTTAATTAATTATTCTAATTTAATAATTATTATTTTCAGAATTTTTTAATTAATTTTTCAGAATTTTTTTAAATAATTAATACAAATAAATAAATTAAATAAATATTTTCTGGGCACGGGGCGCATTTCTGGATGTCGATCATGATCAGATGGCGCGCATCGCAAGGGAGATCATTCTCTGGACACGTGGAGCAATTCTGGATATCGATCATGATCAGATGGCGCGCATCGTAAAGCAGATCATTTTCTGGACACGTGGCTCGTTTCTGCGCGCGATCGTGTCGTAGCGCAAATTTTGAGAGGATCGGACGGCTTGTTTAGCTCGGCAGCATTTTTCCCCACATTACGAGCTCGGTAGGTCGGTAGCTCGGCAACCGGCGCCGACCCCCCAGAAGATGCCACGTGGCACGGTCAAGGCAGGCGTTGACCGCCACGTGGCGCACCCCTCTTTTTTTGTTTGTTTGTTTTTTTCTTCTTCTGCCACGCTCTGTTCTCTCTTCTTTCCTTCCCGCCCTCTGCCTTTGCTTTTTATTCTTCATCTCGTTTCCTTCTTCGTCATCGACTTTACCGCCTCGCTCCCAACATCTCCACCTCTCCGACTTCGTCTGGCAAGGAGGTCGACGACGAGGGGAATGGAGCTCGGTGACGTGGAGCTCGAAGGAGGGGAGCTCGGAGCTTTGGAGAGAGCTTGTTGACGAAGTTTCGACCGAAGTGGGTTTCGATGAAGAGTAGAGCTCGGCAAGAGCACAGTGGAACTCAACGGTGGGTTCGTCGAGGAAGGAGACTGAGCTCGGCATTGGAGAAGAGCTCGTCGGAGTTTGGCGACGAGGGGGGCGACAGAGGAGCTCGGAGTCAGGCCATGGCGGAGCTTGGTGCTCGATTGCGGGGGAGCTCGGCTTCGAAGCTCGGTGTTGGAGATGAGCGAGCTCGACGACGGAGGGAGAGCTCGGTGGCGTGAGGAGCTCGGCGCAGTGGTGAGCTCCTGAAGAGGAGCTTCAACGGGATGCGTCGTGACGAGCTCTTCGGTGGTGAACTCGTGAAGTGGAGCTTCGACGGGACTTTGATGGAGGGAAGCTCGGAGAAGGGGAGCTCGACCTTGGAAGGGGTTGGCGAGCGTTCGAGCTCGAGCTTTGGAGGTCGGCGCTCCCGAAGTTGAGCTCGACGATGTGTTGGGATTTGGAGCTCGACGACGGAAGGAGCTCGGTGAGAGTGAGAGCTCGGTCTTGGAGGTGGGCGAACACAGATGAGCTCGGTGATGTGCGGCAACGTCGAGCATGGGGTTGGCGAAGGAGTCTTGGCACAGTGAAGAAGAGAAGTTTGGGTTTCGTTCTGTTGGTTTTTTGCGTCAAAACGGTTGAAGAAGAGGAAGGGGAGGAGACAGGTGTTCGGATTATTGGGTCCAAACGGGTTTGGACTGTGACTCGGGGGCTGGCACCTCAGTAGCTCGGCGTAGCTGTATTGCGATCCACTTTCCCGGTGCTACGGAAGTCCGATCAGGGCGTGCGACCCCTCGGTTCGAAGCTAACTCGGAGGTCTACAAGTTGTCTTCAGAAATGGGTTGAAGAATCACATTTCTTCATTGTCAAAATAGTCCCGCAACATCTTTGTCTTGGTGAAGTTGAGGAGTGTTTTGGTCTTCAGTCTTCGAAGAGGAGCCCCACTCCTAGGGGCGAAGAAGATGGGCTAGGAAGGTCCTCGTAAGAGCCATGGAAAGATCCACTATTGGAGGTTAGTGCAAAGAGCAACTCTTGGGGAGAGTTCTAGCTCGAAGTTCATTGAGAGGAAGGGCACTCGTGAGGCGAACGGAGTGAAGAACATCACAAGGCTCTAGGAGAGAGCCATTCGTGAGACGGGTTTAAGGAGCAACTCTAGGGGAGAGTTTTGAGCTCCGAACTGGCTTAGAAGAGGCCCGTTCGGGGGGCGAGCGAAGTGAAGAGCTTGGCTCTAGGAGAGAACCATTTGGTAGACAAGTTTGAGGAGCAACTCTAGGAGAGAGTTGTGCGTCGAAACCGTTGAGAAGAGGTCCGCTTTAGAGGCGAGCAAAGCAAAGAGCTTGGCTCTAGGAGAGATCCATTTGGGAGACTTGCTTGAGGAGCAACTCTAGGAGAGAGTCATGAGCTCCGAACTCGTTGAGAAGAGGTCCACCTTGGAGGTGAGCGGAGCGAAGAGCATGGCTTAAAGAGAGCCATTTGGGAGACAAGTTTGAGGAGCAACTCTAAGAGAGAGTTGTGAGCTCCGAACTCGTTGAGAAGAGGTCCGCTTTGGAGGTGAGCCGAGCGAAGAGCTTGGCTCTAGGAGAGAGCAATTTGGAAGACGAGTTTGAGGAGCAACTCTCGGATAGAGTTGTGAGCTCCGAACTCGTCGTTTAAGAGGGATTCAACAGTTGAGGGAGGAGCCAAGTGTTGGACTCCGAACTCGTTGTTAGAGGGGGTTAACGAGGTGTAGGAGCAATTCCGAATGGTGAGCTGCCCCGCCCTTGCTTGTATCCAAGCGGCTAAAGCAACGTCGAACCAAGTATTCGACTCCAAACTCGTTTTTTGTGCTTAGTAAGTTGCGAGGGCAGCCATGTAGGAGAAGCTGGATTTTGAACTCAACATTTAACGAGTCGTAAATACGACTCAGAGAGATAGAGATGAAGCAAGAGCAATAATTTTCAATGAAAAAATGTAATGTTTTATTGAGATATATTAAGTGGCCGCTTCAATAGGGCGAGCCATTATTACATGCTATTGGCCCGGTTACAAGCATCGGCCTTACTAAAAATCACGATCCAACTTCTACGATAAGGTGAAGACCTCTTGGGAGGAGCTGGGTTCTCCCTCCGTTGGACCTCCTTGGATGAGGTGAAGACGGCCCCAGGTACTGAGTCTTGAAGCTCGGCGAGCCTCTCTGTTCGTTTGTATGCTCTTCAGGGTTAAGATCACTTCTTAGAGATAATTATGAATCTGGATTCTTCTTTATTCTTCTGAACTGGTTTGTAACGGGTTGGGACCCGTACCCAGTAAGACAGATCCGTTTATGGGTTATTGGGCTTTGAAGAAAGATCCGGTCCCCATTTCAGACCCGTTTGTAGGTGAAATTACCGTTTCACCCCTGGGCTTAATGATCCGTGTCCAATTTGAACGGTCCCGATTTAATCCCATTTTTAGCCATATCAGTACATATGAAATAAGAAACTAGAGAGGTTGTGAAAGACATGCACGAGTTCTGTTAGAGTAGTTAATAAGAAAAACTGGTGGCGGAATGATAGGTTCAAAAATTAGCCAACACAATAAAGAATTCTCATAATGTTCGACAAGTGTTGTAGGGAAGAAAAATTTTAAAACGCAGGGCCCAGGCAAGATGAAAAATAATGAGTCTAAAAATGCCATACAAGACATTATGTTTAGAACAATGGATAATTTACATAAGAAACATGCGAAGTTGCGAAAACCATACACGATATAGATTACTCGTGTCATTAAAATTTTACACTAAAAAGTAATAAAACACGGCTATGAAGCACAAATAAAAATATATCAAATAAAAATATATAGCTAGCAAAGTAGAGAGAGATGCCGGTTTAAATCTTTTCTGAGAAAGTAATAATTAGATAAGCTAGATGGAGTATCGGAGCCCTCACAGAAAGAGCTGAAATTATTCGTATCATACATAGTGCATCGAAAAAAATTATATATTTTTTAGGAATAAAATATATATGTAAAAAATTCCAGTCATTAAGAAAGTTGCAATACATTATCTTGAAGAATGTAAGATGATATAGTAATTAATAAGGATAATTGGAGGTGGGATGATGAAGTTTAAAATATAAGTCGACCGGCAAGGGGGTATTCCTATATGGTTCGACAAATGTATCATAGTGAAGAAAAACTATGAAAAACAATAAATAGCAAAGAATGAATTTGAAAAGGTCAAACCAGATGCAAAGTTTGCAATTTTGGAAAATGGACACAGTAAGTAAGAAACTAGAGAGGTTGTGAAAGACATGCACGTGATCGGTTAGAGTAAGGAGAATTGGTAGCAGAACGAAACGTTAAAAAATTGGCCAACACAATAAGTAATTCTCATAATATTCGACAAGTGTTATAGGGAACAAAATTTTCGAATACGCATGCCCTACGCAAGATGGAAAATAATGAGTAAAAATGTCATAGAAGACATTAGGTTTAGAACTTTGGATAATATACATAAGAAACTCGTGAAGTTGTGAAAAACATACACGATGTAGGTTACTTGTGGCATTAAAAATTTTCTTTAAAAAGTAATAAAAATAGGCAAACTTTTACGTTATGAGGCACAAATAGAAATATATAGGTTGTAAAATAAAGAGAGATGTTGGTTTAAATCTTCTCTGAGAAAGTAAAAAATTAGATAAGCTAGATGGAGTATCAAGTCCTCACAAATGGAATTGAAATTATTCATATGATACAGAGGGTGTCAAAAAATATGATATGTTTTTTAGGAATAAAATAGACATGTCAAAATTCAAGTCATTAAGAAAATTGCAAAACATAATCTTGAAGAATGTTAGATACAATAGTATTCAATAAGGATAATTGGCAGTGGGATGATGAAGTTTAAAAACAAGTAAACTCGGAAGGAGGTATTCCTATACGGTTCGACAAATGTATCCTCGTGAAGAAAATCATAAAAAACACTAAATAGCAAAGAATGAATTTGAAAGAGTCAAACCATATGCAAAGTTTTAAATTTTGGAAAATGTTAAGAAACAAGAGAGGTTGTGAAAGAAATGCACGAGATCGGTTAGAGTAGCTAATCAGGAAAACCTCATTAACTGAATTCTCATTCTAATTTTTAATTTTGCGTGTGCAGGGGATTACTCGGTTTTTTGCTGACTCGAATTTTGTGTGTGCATGAGATCTAATTTCAGAGATGTATGATAGTTTTTTATTTTTTGGTTTAAAATTTTTTTATTTGGTTTGCAATTTTTTTATTTGGTGATTTATTTGATGAGTTTTTTATTGGTCTTGATTTAAGGTGTACGCAAATGAGAGATGGATTATTTGGTGGCCTCAATTTGAGCTTCCAAACCATAGCAGGACAGGTAAGCTAAGCTGATCAGCAACCTAAAATAACTTGAAAAATATGCAGCATTAATTTCTTTACTACAAGAGAATATACTATCGTGAAGTGTTTCCCTTCACTGGTTATAAGAAATCATGGATAACATAACATATAAGAAATTTTAGTGTATGTTCGGATATATAAAGTTGAGATGAATGGAGTTTACCAGTGATAGGTGCAAACTCTCCACTCAAGAAAGATAGGTAAAGTAAATTTGTTATTGATCCATTTTTATAAAGGTGTAATGGGGAGACAAAGTGGAGATAAAAAAAATGATTAGCTTGGATTAGAGTTTTGAGAACTTCATGTATTACATTTTGCTTGAAATAATAATAAGAGATATTTCAATTGCAAACTGAGTCTCAGATAAACAAATGTTCTGATTATTGGGATTGTAGATACCTTCACATCTGTACTTTGGTTACCATTGTATTTAGACATGCTCATAGTGATTATGGTATTAGAATAAGCTTTATAAAACCTATATGATCATGTCCTTGCATAACTATTACAAACATCTAAAAGTGATGTTATAGTTAAAAAAAACTTTATACAGTGTTTCTAACAAACTATATATGCATTCCAAGTAAGTTCGAGTTAAGGATCAAGAAGGTGATGGTTGAGCTTTAAAGGTAGATATGTTGCTTCCTTATATAATATGCCCAAGTAAGTTCAAGTTAATGATCAAGAAAGCGATGGTTGAGCTTAAAGGTAGATATGTTGCTTCCTTATATAATATGTTTCCTACTTCAATTAATTTCCTGAACCTCTAAAACTATTTTATATAATCAGACCAGGAGCACCGTTCCGAAGACGTGTTGTAGGCACGTGTAACTGGGTAAAACTAGTTATTCATATCATACAAAGTGCGTCGAAAAAATCATATGTTTTTAGGAATAAAATAGATATTTAAAAAATTCAAGTCATTAAGAAAGTTGTAAAACATATTCTTGTAGAATGAAAAGATAATATAGTAATTAATAAGACAAATTGGAGGTGGCATGATGAAGTTCAAAAATAAGTCAACCCGCAAGGAGGTATTCCTTTATGGTTTGACAAATGTATCATGGGGAAGAAAATTATGAAAAACGATAAATGGCAAAGAATGAATTTGAAAAAGTCAAACAAGATGCAAAGTTTGCAATTTTGGAAAAGGTACATAGGAAGTATGAAACAAGCGAGGTTGTAAAAGACATGCACGAGATCGTTTGGAGTAGTTAATAAGGAGAATTGGTTGCGGAACGATAGGTTTAAAAATTAGCTAAAACAATAAAGAATTCTAATAAAGTTCGACAAGTATTGTAGGGAAGACAATTTTGAAATACGCACGCCCAACGCAAGATGGAAAATAATGAGTCTAAAAATTCCATAGAAGACATTAGGTTTAGAACTTTGGATAAATTACACAAGACACTCGTGAAGTTGTGAAAAACATACACGTTATAGGATACTTGTGGCATTAAAAATTTTCATTAAAAAGTAATAGAGCTTGGCAATCTTTTACGTTATGAAGGACAAATAAAAATATATAGGTTTCAAAGTAGAGAGAGATGTTGGTTTAAATCTTTTCTGAGAAAGTAAAAATTAGATAAGCTAGAAGAAGTATCGGGGCCCTCATAGAAGGAATTGAAAATATTCATATCACTCAGAGTACGTCAAAAAATATCATGTTTCGGACGAAGAAAAAATAGATATGTAAAAAATTCAAGACATCAAGAATGTTGCAAAACATAATCTTCAAGAATGTAAGATAATACAGTAATAAGGATAATTGGGGATGGGATGATCAAGTTTAAAAAGGATAATTGGGGATGGGATGATCAAGTTTAAAAATAAGGATAATTGGGGATGGGATGATCAAGTAGTTAATAAGGATAATTGGGGATGGGATGATCAAGTTTAAAAATAAGTCAACCCGCAAGGAGGTATTCCTATATGATTTGACAAATGTACCATGGTGAAGAAAATTATGAAAAACGATTAATAGCAAAAAATGAATTTGAAAAAGTCAAACGAGATGCAATGTTTGAATATTTTGATAATGTACATAGCAAGTAAGAAACTATAGTGGTTGTGAAAGACATGCACGAGATCGACTAGAGTAATTAACAAGGAGAATTGGTGGCAGAACGATATGTATTAAAATTAGTCAACACAATAAGGAATTCTCATAATGTTCGACAGGTGTTGTAGGAAAGAAAATTTTGAAATACACAAGTCCTATGCAAGATGGAAAATAATGAGTCTAAAAATGCCATAGAAGAGATTAGGTTTAGAACTTTGGATAATTTACATCAGAAACTCGTGAAGTTGTGAAAAACATACACGATATAGGTTACTCGTGTCTTTAAAAAATTTCTTTAAAAAGTAATAAAGCTTCGCGAAATTTTAAGCTATGAAGCACAAATAGAAATTGATAGGTAGATAAGTAGAGAGAGATGATAGTTTAAATCAATTCTGAGAAAGTAAAAATTAGATAAGCTAGATGGGATATCGGGGCCCTCATAGAATGAATTGAAATTATTCATACCATACATAGTGCGTCGAAAAATAACATATTTTTTTGAGGTAAATAATAGATATGCAAAAAACCAAGGCATTAAGAAAGTTGCAAAACAAAATCTTGAAGAATGTAAAGATAATAGGGTTTGTCAATGAGGATAATAGGTGGTGGGATGATGAAGTTCAAAAATAAGTCAACCCGCATGGAGGAATTCCTATATGGTTCGACAATTGTATGATGGAGAAGGAAATTATGAAAAACGATAAAAAGCCAAGAATGAATTTGAAAAAGTAAAACAAGATGCAAAGTTTGAAATTTTGGATAATTTACAAAGTAACTAAGAAACTAGAGAGGTTGTGAAAAACATGCTCGAGATCGGCGAGAGTAGTTATTGAGAAGAATAGGTGCCGGAACATTAGGTTTAAAAATTAGTCAACACAATAAGGAATTCTCATAATGTTCGACAAGTGGTGTAGGGAAGAAAATTTTGAAATGCGCAGGCCCTACGCAAGATGGAAAATAATGAGCCCAAAAATGCCATAGAAGATACAGTAGGTTTAGAAGTGTGGAAAATTTACATAAGAAACACGAGAAGTTGTGAAAAACATACACGATATAGGTTACTCATGGCATTAAAATTTTTCTTTAAAAAGTAATATAGCTTGGCAAACTTTTATTCTATGAAGCACAAATAGAAATAAATAGGTAGAAAAGTAGAGAGAGATGCTAGTTTAAATCTTTTCTGAGAATGTAAAAATTAGATAAGCTAGATGGGATATCGAGGCCCTCATAGAAGAATTGAAATTATTCATAACATACTTAGTGCGTTGAAAAATATAATATATTTTTGAGGAATAAAATAGATATGTAAAAAATTCAAGACATTTAGAAAGTTGCAAATCAAAATGTTGAAGAATGTAAAGATAATAGGGTTTGTCAATGAGGATAATAGGTGGTGGGATGATGAAGTTCAAAAATAAGTCAACCCGCAAGGAGGAATTCCTATATGGTTCGACAATTGTATGATGGAGAAGGAAATTATGAAAAACGATAAAAAGCCAAGAATGAATTTGAAAAAGTAAACCAAGATGCAAAGTTTGAAATTTTGGATAATGTACAAAGTAACTAAGAAACTAGAGAGGTTGTGAAAAACATGCTCGAGATCGGCGAGAGTAGTTATTGAGAAGAATAGGTGCCGGAACATTAGGTTTAAAAATTAGTCAACACAATAAGGAATTCTCATAATGTTCGACAAGTGTTGTAGGGAAGAAAATTTTGAAATGCGCAGGCCCTACGCAAGATGGAAAATAATGAGCCCAAAAATGCCATAGAAGATACAGTAGGTTTAGAAGTGTGGAAAATTTACATAAGAAACACGAGAAGTTGTGAAAAACATACACGATATAGGTTACTCATGGCATTAAAATTTTTCTTTAAAAAGTAATATAGCTTGGCAAACTTTTATTCTATGAAGCACAAATAGAAATAAATAGGTAGAAAAGTAGAGAGAGATGCTAGTTTAAATCTTTTCTGAGAATGTAAAAATTAGATAAGCTAGATGGGATATCGAGGCCCTCATAGAAGAATTGAAATTATTCATAACATACTTAGTGCGTTGAAAAATATAATATATTTTTGAGGAATAAAATAGATATGTAAAAAATTCAAGACATTTAGAAAGTTGCAAATCAAAATGTTGAAGAATGTAAAGATAATAGGGTTTGTCAATGAGGATAATAGGTGGTGGGATGATGAAGTTCAAAAATAAGTCAACCCGCAAGGAGGAATTCCTATATGGTTCGACAATTGTATGATGGAGAAGGAAATTATGAAAAACGATAAAAAGCCAAGAATGAATTTGTAAAAGACAAGCTTGGATAATGTACAAAGTAACCAAGAAACTAGAGAGGTTGAGAAAGACATGCACGAGATCGGCTAGCGTAGTTATTAAGGAGAATTGTGGCAGAACGATATGTTTAAAAAATAGCCAACACAACAAGGAATTCTCATAATATTCGACGAGTGTTGTAGGAAAGAAAATTTTGAAATGCGCAGGCCCTACACAAGATGAAAAATAATGAGTTTAAAAATGCTATAGAAGACATTAGGTTTAGAACTTTGGATAAGTTACATAAGAAATTCGAAAAGTTGGGAAAAACATACACGATATAGGTTACTCGTGTCATTAAATTTTTTTTAAAAAAAGTTATAAAGCTTGGCAAACTTTTATGCTATGAAGCACAAATAGAAACAGATAAATAGCAAAGTAGAGAGAGATGCTTATTTAAATCTTTTCTGAGAAAGTAAAAATTAGATAAGCTAGATGGAGTATCAGGGCCCTCACAGAAGAAAGTGCCCAAAAAATTCCTTGCCCAAGTAATTTGTAGATGTAAAATTGTGAAGATTTTTAACATATTCAAGTGCCCCAAAAATTCGTTGTCTTAGTAATTTGTAAATGTAGAATTTGGAAGACTTTTAATATATTCAATTCCCCAAAAAAATCTACATTTAGAATTAATATATTCAGGTGCCCAAAAACTTTAAAAATTTGTAAATGTAGAAATGTTTGTCTTACTAATTTAGTTTTATCTGTATTGATTTTTCACGTTCGATTTATATGAAAATAATTACAAATGCTTTAGGGCGATTACAATAGAAAATCTTGCAAACGGCCTCCAAAAAACATAAAACTTTACAAGTAGGATGGTCTCACGCAGCACAAGCCACCCCAACTTCTAGAAGTGGATTTCGATTCACGGTTCGAGCTATACGGCCGTGTATCATTTTTTGTTTAAAAAAAATCAAATAAAGCAGTACACGGTTGTATCTCGCAAACCATGAGTAGAAACTCACTTCTACAAGTTGGGGTGGCTTCCTCTACATGAATTCGACCTAGTTGCGAAGTTTTATAAATTTTGGATGTCATTTGTAGGGTTTTGTCACGTTCCTCGCATGAAGAAGTAATTGACTTAGAAATTTTTTTAGCGCGGTTAGACTAGAAAGCCATCCAAACAAACTTCAAAAAATACAAAATTTTGCGAGTAGGTTAGACTCACGCAGCACAAGCCACCCCAACTTGTAGAAGTGCGTTTTGACTAACGGTTCGAGAGATACGGTCGTGTCGCTTTTCGTTTTAAAAAAACCAAAATAAAGCGGTACACGACCGTATCTCGCAAACCGTGAGTCGAAACTTCTACAAGTTGGGGTGTGGCTAGTGCTAAGTGAATTCAAGCAAGTTACAAAGTTTTATAAATTTTGGATGCCGTTTGTGCGGTTTTCTCACGTTCCTCGCATTATAAGTAAATGACTTAGAAAGCATTTAGTGTGGTTATACTAGAAAACCTTTCAATCGACCTCTAAAAAATACGAAATTTTACGACTAGGATGGTCTCACATAGCTCGAGCAACCCCAACTTGTAGAGGTTAGTTTCGACTCACGGTTTGAGAGATACGTGCATGCACCGCTTTCGCTTGAAAAGAACCCAAATAAAACGATATACGGCCGTATCTCTCCAACCGTGAGTCAAAACTCACTTCTACAAGTTGGGGTTGCTTGTACTAGGTGAATTCAAGCAAGTTGCAAAGTTTTATAAATTTTGAATGCCGTTTGTGCGGTTTTCTCACGTTCCTCGCATTAGAAGTAAATGACTTAGAAAGCGTTTAATGCGGTTAGACTGGAAAACCCTTCAAACAACCTCCAAAAAATACGAAACATTGCGACTAGGATGGTCTCACGTAGCACAAGCCATCCCAACTTGTAGAAGTGAGTTTCGACTCATGGTTCGAAAGATATGGGCGTGTATCGCTTTTGTTTGTAAAAAATACAAATAAAGCGATACACGGCCGTATCTCTTGAACCGTGAGTGGAAACTCACTTCTATAAGTTGGGGTGACTTGTGCTAGGTGAGACCAACCTACTCACAAAGGTTTGTATTTTTTGAAAGCCGTTTGAGGGGTTTTCTAGCATAAAACGCACTAAAAAATTTCCAACTTTATTTACTTCTTATGCAAGGCACAAATAGCATCTAAAATTTATAAAACTTTTCACCTTACTTGGATTCACCTACCACAAGCCACCCCAACTTGTAGAGAAGTGAGTTTCGACTCACGGTACAAAAGATACGGCCGTGTATAGCTTTATTTGAGTTTTTACCAACATAAACCAGTACACGCCCGTATCACTTGAACCGTGAGTCGAAAGTCACTTCTACAAGTTGGGATAGTTTGTACTAGGTGAGACCAACCTACTCACAAAGTTTCGTATTTTTTGGAACCCGTTTGGAGGATTTTCTAGTCTAAACGCACGAAAAAAGTTCTAACTTTATTTACTTCCTTTGCGAGGAACATGAGAAAAGGCAAAAACGGCATCCAAAATTTATAAAACTTTGTAAATCGGTTGAATTCACCTACCACAAGCCATCCCAACTTGTAGAAGTGAGTTTCGACTCACGGTTCGAGAGATATGGCCGTGGATCGCTTTATTTGGGATTTTTACGACCAAAAGCGTGAATCGAAACTCACTTCTACAAGTTGGGGTGGCTTATGCTAGGTGAGACCAAACTACTCGCAAAGTTTCGTATTTTTTGGAACCCGTTTGGAGGGATTTCTAGTCTATAAACGCACTAAAAATTTTCTAAGTTTAATTACATCTAATGCGAGGAACGTGAGAAAACCGCACAAACGGTATCCAAAATTTATAAAACATTGCAGCTTGCTTGAATTCACCTAGCACAAGCCATCCCAACTTGTAGAAGTGAGTTTCCACTCACGGTTCGAGAGATACGGCCTTGTATCGCTTTATTTGTATTTTTTACAACCAAAAGCGATGCAAGCCCGTATCTCTCGAACCGTGAGTCGAAACTCATTTTTACAAGTTGGGATGGCTTGTGCTACGTGAGACCATCCTAGTCACAAAGTTTTGTATTTTGGAGGTTATTTGAAGGATTTTCTAGTCTAACCGCACTAAACGCTTTCTAAGTCATTTACTTCTAATGCGAGGAACGTGAGAAAACCGCACAAACGACATCCAAAATTTATTAAACTTTGCAACTTGCTTGAATTCACCTAGCACAAGCAACCCCAACTTGTAGAAGTAAGTTTCGACTCACAGTTGGAGAGATACGGCCGTATATCGCTTTATTTGGGTTCTTTTCAAACGAAAGCGATGCATGCCCGTATCTCTCAAACCGTGAGTCCAAACTAACATCTACAAGTTGGGGTTGCTTGAGCTACGTGAGACCAACCTAGTCGCAAAATTTCGTATTTTGTTTAGGTCGTTTGAAGGGTTTTCTAGTATAACCGCACTAAACGCTTTCTAAGTCATTTACTTCTAATGCGAGGACCGTGAGAAAACCGCACAAACGGCATCCAAAATTTATACAACTTTGCAACTTACTTGAATTCACCTAGCACAAGCCACCCCAACTTGTAGAAGTAAGTTTCGACTCATGGTTTGCGAGATACGGCCGTGTACCGTTTTATTTGGTTTTTTTAACCAAAAACGACACACGGCCGTATCTCTCGAACCGTTAGTCGAAACTCACTTCTATAAGTTGGGGTGGCTTGTGCTGCGTGAGCCCAACCTACTCGTAAAATTTCGTATGTTTTGAAATTCATTTGGACGATTTTCTAGTCTAACCGCACTAAAAAAAATTCTAAGTCAATTACTTCTTCATACGAGGAACGTGACAAAACCACACAAATGACATCCAAAATTTATAAAACTTTGCAACTAGGTCGAATTCACTTAGCGCAAGCCACCCCAACTTGTAGAAGTGAGTTTCGACTCACTGTTTGCGAGATACAACCGTGTACCGCTTTATTTGGTTTTTTTTAAACCAAAAACGATACACGGCCGTATATCTCGAACCGTGAATCGAAACCCACTTCTACAAGTTGGGGTGGCTTGTGCTGCGTGAGACCAAACTACTCACAAAGTTTTGTATTTTTTGGAGGCCGTTTGCAAGGTTTTCCATTGTAACCGCACTAAAACATTTGTAATTATTTTCGTATAAATCGAACGTGAAAAATCAACACAGATAAAACTAAATTAGTAAGACAAACATTTCTACATTTACAAATTTCTAAAGTCTTTGGGCACTTGAATATATTAATCCTAAATGTAGATTTTTTTGGGGGACTTGATTATATTAAAAGTCTTCCAAATTCTACATCTGCAAATTACCAAGACAACGAATTTTTGGGGCACATGAACATATTAAAAGTCTTCACAATTTTACATCTACAAATGACTTGGGCAAAGAACTTTTTCGGCACTTTCTAAAAAATTTACTATGGACAAATTGAAAAATCAACAATTAAAACTAATAAGGCAAAGAATTAGTCAATACCTTACAAAATAACTCCGAATTTAGCCAATAGTTTGATTCGTGGCCGAACTAGGGTTCTTATATTGTTCGACAAGTGTTCTAGGGAAGAAAATTTGGAAATACACAATTACGCAAGATGGGAAATAAAGAGTCTAAAATGCAATAGAAGACATTAGGTTCAGAACTTTGGATAATTTACATAACAAACTCGAGCAGCTGTGAAAAACAACCACAATATAGGTTACTCGTATCATTAAAATTTTTCTTTAAAAAGTTCAAAACCATGGCGAAATTTTATGCTATGTGCACAAATGGAAATAGATAGGTAGCATAACAAACTCGAGCGGTTGTGAAAAACAACCACAATATAGGTTACTCGTGTCTTTAAAAATTTTCTTTAAAAAGTTCAAAACCATGGCGAAATTTTATGCTACGTAAGCACAAATGGAATAGATAGGTAGCAAAATAGATAAAGATGATGGTTTAAATCTTTTCTAAGAAAGTAAAAATAAGATAAACTAGATGGAGTTACGGGACACTTACAAAAGGAATTGAAATTGTTCATATCAAACATAGTACACGAAAAATATCATATATTTTGAAGATATGTCAAAAATTAAAGTCATTAAGAAAGTTGCAAAACATAATCTTGAAGAATGTAAGATAATAGAGTAGTTAATAAGGATAATTGGTGGTGGGATGAAGAAGTTTAAAATTTAGTCAACCCGCAAAGAGGTATTCCTATAAGGTTCGATATGCTAGGTTACTTGTGTCATAGAAATTTTACAGTAATCTAAAAAGTACAAGCTTTTTATGTTGTTAGGGCAATTAGAAATATAGGCGTAGGAGTAGCAGAAGAGATAAGAGACAAAGGTAAAAACTTTGTACCAGAAAGTCAAATTCGATAGACAAGTTTGAGTATCGGGTTATTCACAACCATAATTAGCACAACCATAATTAGCACGATTAATAATATCATACGTTTGGGTGGAAGGAAACGGTCAAGTAAAAAAATCCAGGGCAAAACTCAATCTTGAAGAATCTAAAGATAACAGAGTCGGTAATACGGTCAACATACGTTAACCACTATATGTGATATTATTCAAACACGAATTGAAAGGCACAAGCTTTATATGCACATTTTAGATGGTAGGTTCGGCATCTCCTTACTTTCATGGCAGGTCAAGTACGGTAGGTAGCTTCACTCAACTGCTTTGGCAGCAGTAGTGGAATCACTTTAGGAAGAAAGAATTAGTTAACTTTAATACTATCGCGCGCAGTCTTTTTTAGAATATACTATCGCGCGCAGTCTTTTTTAGAATATTTTTGGGAAAGCACACAGCAAAGATTAACCCAGTTTTCAGAAATTGGAAATTGAAAGGTTGTGAATGGAATGAATTTAATTGAGTAGCATAGGTTGAGGTCTTAACCTGATTCGGCAGATAGAGAGGTTGGAACTGCTGCCGAAAGCTACACGTTTTCTTCTTGCCCAGAGACTAATATAATAGTTGTTGTCTTCAAGTCGTGATTGAAAGAGGGTTGGCTATCCGAGGTTTCTTGAACATCGTATCGACCTAATCATCGGGTGTTTTTGTAGATTCCGAAAAGGATCAGGACGAGAATGAATTCGGGAATCCAGGACAAATTCATCCTGGAGCATTTGATCAAATGGAAGTATTTGATAGGAGCAACTTTCTTTAATAACTTGCGGCTTTCGAGCTGAAGTTTGCTGGAGGGGTTTTTATAGAGAGAGAGGTGAGTCGAGGCGAGGGTAGCCTCCCGCTTTGCTTGACCGATTCCTCGGAGTCGGAGGCAGTGTATTTATATTGGAATTTTGCTAAATGACTCATCTTCACATATTTGATGTGAGCATGTTGGTGCATGATTACACCAGTTCTTAGCTTTTCATATATTTTAATCATGATGTGACAGTTGTTACTACATATACTGCCTGACATACCCATACCAAATTCACCCTATTGGCCATGTGTTGGAACGGGCCGCATAAAAGGTTAAGGCCCGAACCGATAATCACTTTACTACTTGATTTCGAGGTATTACCATGGTTACAAAAATCAAATATTTTTCATCTAAGTGAAACACTACTAGTAAGAAGTCCCTGGGACCTGAAGCATAAGGAAAAACAAACTACCCATACCATTTTGGATCAGGCATGTCAATCAATTTCCTATTTGTAAAATCAACATTCTTTTTAAAAAAAGAGGGGGGGGGGGGGGGGGGGAGGGGGGCGCAGAAAAACAAATACAATTTGTAGCAAATACATGCAACACATACATAAATATTTTCAGAAAATGCTGCTAAACATTGAAAATAAGCATGCATAAATAATTAGCAGAACATTTTTTTACAGCAAGATACTAGATTGGTACGAAAGGAAAAAAAACTCACTGGTGCTACTTCATAATGACATATGGAAAAGGTAGAGATAAAACTGAAAATTAGGATAATCAAAAAAAGAGTAACAAAAATAATAATTCATTTAACTAAATTAAGAAGCCTAAGCTCCATAAAAATATAATAAGAACAAAACCTACAAGCAACTTAAAAGGAAAATATAAGTCATACCTTGTTGTATAATAGGAAGCAATTGAATTCCTTGTTGCAAACTCATTCTGAAGAAGAAGACCACAAAAAGGAAACTCACATCAAAAGACAAGCAAATCCTACATGAAAAATATTACGCCAAACATGCAAAGACCAAATAGTGGTACAAGGAATGAATTAAATGAATAGATAAGAAAATTGTGTTGATGTGATATAAGAGGAACAAACACGCTGTTATCTGTTAGCTTGCTGGATAAACAGCAACAAAAAGATATGATGACAGAAAACCCATTCCAAAAAAAAGTATAGTTCTGCTTTTAATATAAAATCAGGGCATTCAGTCACCCATTTTGAATTGGAGTGTAGAGAAAATTTGCTATCTCCTTCAAGTGGAGAGGGAGGTCTTCTCCCCTCAGTGAAAGAAAGCGTCGGTCTTTTGCAGTTCTAAATTTTGTAAACTGTTTTTCCTCTACAATACTTACTTTATTCCAGCAAGCAAACTGTTTTTCTATCCTACATAACAACCCAACATATTTAAATATCCGATATACACAAATATTCCCATACGACATGACACCGATTTCCGACATTTAAAACCTTGTATATGTGCGCACCCATATGCATGATTTTTACCACTTGTCAAAATGTCCATCCAGTACAGAAGTTATGACATACTCAGAATGGAAACAATATCACCAATAAACTAGTATATAAATGAAGCCATCCAAATATGGCCATTACGTAATATCTAAAAGTAATTAATTAACTCACAAGTATAGTTAATTAGTGTAACTCACTTTAAATCTGGAAATAATTTTCTTATCATAGAGGTCTAAATAAACTGGTTTCGGGAAACCTTCAGGAAATCATGACAATCAATAGACCAACCCAGAAATCATATGTTAAATCCAAGGCTCTTCGTAGGTCATTACCTTAGTACTGTGAATTAAAGTGGGCATAAAGACTTTTTTAACCAATTAAGAATAACAAACAAAAGGTAAAAACAATAAACTGTTAAAGTTCATTTCATGACTAACTAGACCAAATCCAAACCGAAAAAAGTAAAGAGTAACATATCCATGGACATAAGTAGAGAGAAAGTATAACAGAACAATAGGATGCATAAACAGATCAAAACCAGCCAACCATGTATCAGGTCACCCTTCTTAAAATTTAAGATCATAAGTTTTAAGGCGTGTATAACAACAAAGGGACTTGATCTGACAGCACATCTACAAAATTTTCAAGTTCCTAACTGATTCAAGAGTACTCGATAACTAAATTAATAATGAAGATATAAAGCAAGAGGTCTAACGGGAATAGAAATGTCTAAAGAAGTTGAACATTTTCTCAATGGACGTTGTTAATGTAATTAAAACTTATTGCAAGGACATGAAAGCAATAAAAACCACAACCATCATAGTATAACGAACTTCATCATGTGAATAGTCTAGAAAGTGTTCATAAGTTATGTGCAAGAGATGATGATAGTTCTTTATAATTATGTAAGATGGGTGCATTTCTTGTGTACATAAAATGGTGGCTTCATAAATTATGTTCACCTGGTGGGATCATTACCATATGAGGTTCTAGTATACAATATGGACATATATACAAAGCCAGGAGTTTTATCCCCACCACAAATATTTCTCTCCAGGTATAAAAAAGGAAGAAAAAAATAAGTGACAGTGGTGGACATAAAAAAAGAAAATCAGAATGATCCTGATAATTCCTTCAATAATAGTTTCGCGTCTTAATAGCCCATAGCACAAATCGATACTACACGCGGTTGTCCTTAAACTAAATTCCAGAGCCATTAAATTGAATTGAATGGTTGGTTATCCATGCTTTAAGCTATTGCAAAATGAATGGTCTTTCAATAATTATAACTAATTGGCACCATGAGATGCACGCTTAAGAGGCCTCCGAAGGATTTGATTTTTTGTACACGTGCATTGTATGACACAAAAAGGATGATGAATGGATCGTCCCTATAGAATCCCAGCATGACTACTTTATATGAGAGAATTTTCCTCCTACAATTATGAGGCTCCATTTCCATTTCCTCCTAAATAAACATGTACACATAAAAAATATTGCTATACAACTATGTTTCAGTGTACAAACAGTTCGGGCCTGACAACAAAACAGAATGATGGACTTGGATCCATAGGCCTACAGAATAAAACCTACTCCCTCATCTTCCTCTTCTCAAATCCAAGTCTAAAACCAAATATAAGTCGACATCAAACAGAATCCAGATCTAACAACCTACCAATACTTCAAATTGGCCAAATCAAAATTCTCATCCAAACTTAACCTTGAACAACCCAAGTTAGACCCCAAATAAGACTTTGAAATCAACAATGGGAAAAAGACGTCATTTTTCCTAGTTGCATTACCAAACAAACATCCACGCATAAATCAAAATCGACATAATGTAATAATCTAAAGGGAACAAAATCACCGTAAAAAGGACAGAATTCTTGACTTACATCCGTGGATCTTGCAGTCAAAAGAGAAAGAAACAAAGTAGATTCTAGGGTTAGGGTTTCCAAGGAGAACCGAAGAGCGATAGCCATCAATTTGAAGATGCACTGACCACCTAAACCCCTTCTCTCCCTGCTCCTCCTCGAACGCGCTTTTCGAGAATAAGAAGAAATTCGAAGAGAGAGAATAATTAGAAGAGAGAAAGAGAAAGAAGAATAAGAAATTCGAAGAGAGAGAATAATTGGAAGAGAGAAAGAGAGAGAAGAAGGAAGAAGACGATGAGAGAGAACAAGAGAATCGAAGAGAGAGAGAGGAAGAAGAAGGACAGAGCAAGAGTGCGAAATCCAAGAAGAGGGAGAGAGGGGGGAGGGATGATTGATTTGATTTTGGAACAGGAGTGGGTTGGTGAGGGGGATTATAAAGGCAGTTGGGGAAGGCCAGCTGTGTGAACTTTATGACGCCAAGATGCGTGATATTGATTTGATTGACCAATGTTTGATTTGATTTTGTGAGTCGGTCTGTGGCCGAGGATATTGTACATAAACCCCTTTATATTGTATTATTTGCATAATTGTGCCAAAACTTTGATTCGGAATATCCTCAGAAAGAGACCAACGGAGAGAGCTGAGATACCAAAGAAAAAAAAGGAGAAGATCAAAAATCGAAAAGATCAAGAAATGGGGAAGCCACTGGGACCCACAGGGGAGTTTTTTAGAAGGAGGGACAAGTGGAGGAAGCACCCCTCCCTCACCAACAACCTCCGCCACGCGACGCCCGGCCTCGGCATCGCGCTCGTCGCCTTCGGAATCTACCTCGTCGGAGAAACCGTCTACAACCGCATCAACCACCAGGATCCCCATTCCAATCACTGATCGATCCAAATCCCCAAGGTTTGCCTTTATTTTTGTGAGTATTTTGTTAGTTAATCCCCAAATCTAATTGGGATTGAGATTAAATTAGGGTTTGATTAACTGGTTTAGTGAGGAATTGCAATTTGTTAATAAATTGAAAAATAACATAGAAATATGAAAAACTTTATTAATTAAGTTTAGTGTTTTTTGGGGGAGGAACTGAAGTTAGAGATAGTTTTGGTGGGGGTCGGGTTTCTTGGGTTTGAAGTAGATGTTGAGGGGGTTGTATATATTTTGAAGCTGAGAGTAATAAGGTTGGGTTTCTTTTATTATTAGTCTACTATAAATGCTTGGTTCAATATAAGGAGAGGTTTGGATGGATGTAAAAGTTTGGAAATCTTTTGCAAGCTTTTCTTGGTGGACCATTGAGAAATCACCACCTCGTTTCTCTCTCTAAATTTGTTTTCAAGTTTAGAGAGGAGGGAGAAAACAATGGAAGATCAGAGTAGTGTAGCTACAATGCTCTTCGATAGCTTTGAATCCTTCCTCATTTTCCTTGTTTTCTTGTCTCATTTTCCTTACTTCTCCATTAATTTGGATCCAACCAAACATAGCTTAAAACTTGAATGAGATAATTACTTAACCAATACGTAGATCCAAAATAAATGTAGCTATCCTTTTTATAGATCATGCACGAATTGTGTGTGATTAGATATTGATATCATTCCTAGGGTCCAGATTCAGTCATAGTCTAATCCAATTTTAACCAACTTTAACTGCATTAACTTAATTTTGTTCCATTGACTTGTTAGGGCATCCACACTCTTTTACTATTTTGCCAATTTGGAAAAATAAGAAGAAAAAGAGCGCTTCACGCGTTTGCTATTTTGCCAAATTTTAGCAAATGAGGAACAACAGCTTCTCATATATGAGAAATGGATTTGGCAATTGCCAAATATAGCAGACGGTACATTATGTTTCATCTCATATTTTTTAATTTTTTAAGGAGATTGGACGGAGCTAGCTTGTTGTGTCGCCCCTGAATTTTTTAAGATTTTTTATTAAAAAAAATATCAGACGAAACAACATCTTCCATTCTAAATTTAATATATAAAAAATTCACCGTCGGGCGGTACATGTTGTACCATCCGATAAGGAAAAAAACAAAAGAAGGGAACGGACGGAACAACATGTTCCATCCTTCCATTTCTTTGTTTTGGAAAATTTAATCCAAGTCCTATTTTCTCCTTTCTTTTCATAAATTGCCAAGTCCAAGTAAAACCAAGTTAAAACAAATTATATCACAGCCCACGAGGCTCAAATTATTTTTGTTAAGTTATTTTAATTGGTGAGACGGAACAACATGTTCCGTCTATCCATTTTTTTCCTTCTCATTTACCAAATTTTGGCAAACCGCGACTGCAGAGAAATGATGTTTCTACCATTTCTCATTTTGCCAAATTGGCAAAATAGCAAAAACGAGTGTGGATGCTCTTAGTGACCATATCTACTTAATTTTTGTTTCATGCTCTGGTATTTGATTCTTATGTCTGATAGTGTAGATCAGCATAGATTCAAATAGGGGTGTAGAACTGGTAATAATGTTTGATACATTAGGTTTGGCTAGTTTTTCAGTAATAGACGATTCCCTTTCTAATTTCTGTAATTGTATACTGGAAGGTTGTTTCAAACTCATCCACTGTATGGGTTAGCTTATCAACTTGTGTTTACAATATGTGGGTTATAGCAGAAGATGTGTAGATTGGATTGACATAAATTAGACATGCCCATATTAAACGTATCCATCTTTTTTATGTATCATATTTGAAATGTGTATGTAAGATGTTGATTCGTGATAGTAATGGTTAAGGGAACCCAAATTAAATTGCAGCTGGTCTAACCTTAACCTTAACAGCAGTAACTTTCTGCTGCTTCATTGAATTGGCTAGAGCCTATCTTGAATTTTAGTTTCATTTCATCTTTGGACTCATGTTTGATACTGCAGCTCAACATACATCCTACTAGAATTAGTAGGATATTGAATATTCACTCATTGAAATAATGGTATTTATTATATTAGGCATCAATATTTATTTTTTGAGTTTGCTTAGCATTGTTTGGTCAGTCATGATTGGATTCAGAATTCTTTCCCTAATTTGGAGATAGTAAACTGGATTTAGAGTCTTGAGGAATGAGAGGTATATCTTATGACAGATGTTCATGTGAACATTACACGTCCATATTATTATTTGTATGCGTGATAAGGCCAATAGGTGAACCAGAATTGTGTTTGCTAGGGCTTTCAGTATCTTTATCCAGTTATATTGCGATCTAATAGATGCAAAACCACTAATTGGGAAGATAATTGACTAATTTATTTAATTTTGAGTCTTGATTAAGTCTTGATTAGGTGTTCCAGTATATTTTTGTTCCTATATCATCTCCTTCTACTTGTATATTTCATTAGTCTATGCTGGTATGTTGAGCACAGTTAACCTCTCTCTATGAAGCAACATTGCTATTGTATGCCATACGATTTCAGACAATTTAGCAGACATAATAGAGGTTGTTATTTCATTGCTACTTCTGTTGATTATTTTAGAATTTGAAAGTGCCATTTTGTCGTGCACCATCATGCCTATGTTGCTGTCTCCCAATGCTTCTTAGTCCTATTTTGAAATCCTAAAATTTCCCACAATGGTTTAGTAGTTTTAGTTCTTTTAGGTTGGGCCATGTCTTGTCTTGCCGTGGAAAATCCAGGAATTGTAGTAAATTCATTTGTCGTCAACTGCAAGGTCGAAGTATGCACAGTTTACTGTATAGGTAGTTCATTAACATGGAGTAGTAGTTGATTTGTACGGTTGTGATCCACCACAGACCCACCACTCAAATATAATGGGTGCTCAACCAACTGTAGAAGCGGCAAATCAGAATGGGATTGCCATCTAATTTAGAGGCAGTAAGCTTTCGACAACTCTCTGTTTGTTTGGCCCTTTGATTTACCCCTACTACTGGTAACTCGACTAGCATTTCATCTTAACTCTGCCTTTGTCTTTGATACTCCTGTCTGACTGAATGTGTGAATGCAGTCACAATGAGTTTGCGTAAAAGTTGATCAACTCTCTCTCTCTTCTATGTCCATCAATTTTTTGCAACCCTTGCATTTTGTTATCATCTATTGTAAACTCATTTTTGGTTACTTAATTTATTTGGCATTGACAATTAGGGGGCAAAAAAGACAACAAACTCATCATATCAAACCAACACTACTGTAAATTTTTCAAGAATTAGATGAGATATGACATCATATGCATGTGCCATCAAATAAGATATCCCTTTTTAGCATTCCTGTTATTGGATTTGTAATGTAGTTTTCCAAGCATGGAGAGTCTCTGTTTTCAAGAGAATCAGTCCGTTGGATCATGCACATGTTTAATCAGTATTAATTTCTTTCTTCGCATCCTTGCGGCAAATGATTCGAATAATTAGATTTGAACTTGAAGTGATCATCAATATTATATCTTTCTGTTTTAACTATCACACATATATTCTTAATTTGATCTCATTGCAAAATCTCTATGTTATTCATCATTGATAATGATTTATGAAAATCATTTAGGTCATGCTAATTGGGAGCATGAATACTTGCTATTATTATTGGTTCTTTTAGACGGCAATCAGAGGATTTTCGAAACTGATTTATATACCGTCATCTTTTGATCCATTTTGTCATATAGAAATTATATTTTGGAGCAAACAACTGACAATTCCAAATCTTCATTGAATTCAACCACAAAAGTATATCCATTCAACATACCTGCAGAAAACCCTTATATTTCCTTTCAGCTCAACTATCTCAAGCACTCCTGGGTGTCTTCTACAATGCCTCATATTTTGTAAATGCACTTGTTGATCAACTCCTCACAAACAACCTTCAAATTCTGTGGCTTCAGAAGTCTGGTCTTGGCATTTCTTCAGTAAGCTGTTGTCCTTGGTCCCTAAAACAAAACCAAACATACAAAAAATAAATAAATTTGAACAAATTAACCCATTTCTCAAAATTAAATTTCAATTAAGAAAAACAGGGAGAGAGAGAGAGAAAGAGAGATTACCTGAATGGCTGAATGTTGACTTGTTCATCATCCGTCTCTTCCAAATTGGCCGAATCATCGTCTTGATCTGAAAGGACAACTAAAACCCAGAAAAAGGAAATAATCAAAAAACCCATCAATAAAATCAAATAGAGCGCACATTAATTCAACTAAAGATCAAATCATTTCTTGACATGATACATTCTCGGGAAAATGTCTTCCCATCTTCTGATTCACAACAAACAAACAAGAAACATCAAGATCTGTTCTTTATCGTACCATTAGAATCAGAAACAAAAACCCATTTTAAAACAATCAGAAACATCAAGATCCGCACATTTTCATGCCATTAGAATCAGAAACAAAAAACCATTTTAAAACAATCAGAAACATCAAGATCGGAACATTTTCATGCCATTAGAATCAGAAACAAAAAACCCACATAAAAACAATCAAAAGAGAACAAAAAATATATAGAATCTAAAAAATTGGAGGAAAGACGAAGAGATGTATACCATGGGGATCGAATTCTTGGGTGATCCCTTCAAGGACTGAGAGTTCTTCGGATCTCTCACCCATGGTTTGTTCTCGAATCGATCTCCTGAAATTCTTCGGAGGGAATTTGTGGGGTGGGGGGCACGAATTGAAGAGATCGATCAAGAACGAGAGAGAGAGAGTGAGGAGGAGTTATAACGGGGATGTGGGATTTTATTCGGAGTAATAAAAGGGTGTTAGTATCTGAATTTTGAAGTTGGGTTCCCTTTTTTAGACGGTGAATATCAACGGTATCTAGTAGGTTTTACATGTGATTTGTTTCCCAAAATGACCCACTTTTTGAACGTATTTACAAAACCGGTCCACTTTCAAAACTATTTACCAAATTGGCCTACTCACTATCTGTTAGATAGCGAGTTTAATTTAAATGAACTCTCGATATCAGATAGAGAATGTATTTGTACTCATTTTTCAGAAAAAATTTGAAAATATAATTTTTATCTGAAATATATATAACTAGACTCGCTATGGCACTGACATTACTATCTCAGATAGCGTGTGTAGTTGTACTCATTTTTTAGAGAAATTTTAAACATGCAATTTCTACCTGAAATATATTTAACTACACTCGCTATCTGACTCGCTATCTCAGATAGCGAGTATCAGATAGAAATAAAGTGGCTATATCTCAAACTCAACTAAATTTGCACAATTAACTAAAATGAACAATTCGGGATCTTAGATGATGTGTTTAGGGTTTTGAGCTGGCAAACACTATTGCATGTAATATTGTTGTTCAACTGTTATGACATGCAATAATAATAACTATATTCGTTGTTTGGTAGTAGCTGCAAAGCTTTACACTCTTCAATTGACTACATATTTGTTTCTTGTAATAGTGGTACGAGCTTAATTAGTTGTATAATTAGCATTATTAGTTGCAATTGAAAATGTTAGGATGAGGTAACTAGAACAAACCAAAAATATACTCAACTAAAACACACTATAAATCCATTCTATATTAACTCTACCTGAAATGCATGCAACAGCACTCGCTATCTCAGATAGCTGAGATAGCGAGTTCATTTGAACTAGACTCGCTTTCTCAGATAGCGAGTGCAGTTGTGCTTATTTTTAGAAAAAATTTAAACATGCAAATGTATAGACCTACACTCGCTATCCAATATAGCGATTTCAAATAGCGAGTGTAGTTATATATATTTCAGGTTCAAAATTTCTCTGAAAAATGCATACAACAACACTCGCTATCTGAGATAGCGAGTTCATTTGAACTAGACTCGCTATCTCAAATAACGAGTGTTGTTGTATGCATTTCATGTTCAAAATTTTTCTGAAAATTGACTACAACAACACTCGCTATCTGAGATAGCGAGTCTAGTTCAAATGAACTCGCTATCTCAGATAGCGAGTGTTGTTGTATGCATTTTAGGTAGAGTTAATATAGAATGGATTTATAGTGTGTTTTGGTTGAGTATATTTTTGGTTAGTTCTTACTTACCTCATCCTACCATTTTCAACTGCAACTAATAATGCTAATTATACAACTAATTAAGCTCCTACCACTATTACAAGAAACAAATATGTAGTCAACTAAAGAGTGTAAAGCTTTGCAGCTACTACCAAACAATAGCTATAGTTATTATTATTGCATGTCATAACAGTTGAACGGCAATATTACATGCAATAGTATTTGCCAGCTCAAAACCCTAAACTCATCATCCAAGATCCCGAATTGTGCATTTTAGTTAATTGTGCATAGAGTTTGAGATATAGCCACTTTATTTCTATCTGAGATATTATATGGCATAATTTATGTGTGTTTAAAGCCAAGTCATTATGTAGATAGGGAAAATTTGAGAATGTTAACTTTTGTGGAAAATAAAATAATTAGGCTCATTATCTCAAATAGCGACCCTAGTTCAAAAATGCTCGCTATCTGAGATAGCAACTGTGAGAATTGCGAGTTTCTAGAGACTTTGAAGTCTAAATTTGGTGTTTTTCGTGAAGTTTTTCTCGAAGTGGTCGAGAAACACCTCAAAATACACTCGCTATCCCAAATAGCGATATTGTTTTTACCAAAATCACTATCTGAGATAGTGAGTCTAAATATGAAATTTTTCTTCATGTTTTAACACCTCAACATACACTTGCTATCTCACACAGTCAGCTTATTTTAACCACACTCGTAATCTGGGCCATTTCGATAAATACTTTCTAAAGTGGGTCCGTTTGGTAAATACTTTCACAAGTGGGTCATTTCGGTAATCAACTCTTTACATATTAGTCATCCAGTATTTCAATATTTATATTCAGACTAATATAATGCATGTGTGATATGCATGCCAACAAAAAGTATAGTCACTAAATTGAATAAATTGTCCATAAGAAAATATATATTATATTATTTAATTGCCTATATCAAAAATTTGTTCTGGAAAATAAAGAAGAACGATTAGTAATTAAGCTACAACATTCAAGCTAGGATCAAATTATTCACCATCAATATCAAATTCTAACAAATGTTATCGAAAACAATTAGTAATTTGCACGTGCGATGCACTTGCAGATTACTAAGAATAACCATATAATTTGTTGTGAGTATAGAAGAAAACTTATATGCCTATTAAATTGACTTAGAAGATGTTTCTTAAAACATGACTACTATCAATACTTCCTTGCAAAAAAGTTATCCATGACATTACTATGCAATAAACAATTAAACAAAAAACTCATGCAACATATATTAATCATAACAGTTCTTACTTAATAAGGTCTATCCAACTTTGAAATCGACCAAATAGAAATGATCAATACAAAATTACCCTTACTTGTGAAGGACGAACTAATTTTTGTCAAACTTATACGTTGGGTCTCTTTATGTATAGCCGGAGGCGAACGCGCGCGCGCGCAGGGGGAGGGGGGTCCTCATACATACAAAAAAACATATATATATATATATATATATATATATATATATATATATATATATATATATATATATATTCGCACCTTCGTTCGCACTTCCTCCGTGCGAAGGTGCGAATATATATATATATATATATATATATATATATATATATATATATATATATGGAACCCTTCGACTGCGAACGGAGGAAGTGCGAACGAAGGTGCGAACTAATCCGCGGGCCATCCGATAAAAAATACAATCAAGATCAACATCCGAAGGCTGTGGTTGCTCCCACTCTTCTCACTTCTTCCCAAGGGTAATATGGTCATTTGAACCACATATATACTCCCTCTCTCCTTCTCTCTCAGTTACCTTCTCTCCATCTCTCTCCCTCATCGTACACCCAAACCCGAATCCCCAAATCCGAAAACCGTATATCCAAATGCCTTCGCTTCCCCAAATTGAAACCCTATTCTCTTCCTCCAAATCGAACCCTCACATCAGAGTCCCTTGCTGCTCCAAATCACGCCTCCTCTCGTCAGCTCCGACTTCCCCTACACCCCTTCAAAAATCATGAAACCCTAGCTCCTCCTTCCACCTTCCTCAGAGTTCTCGAGCTCCTCTCGATGCCCCCAACCCTAGCTCTGAAATCTCCCTCTAATCTGGCGAAATTTATGAACAGGTATAATTTTTGTTCTTTCTCTCTCTCTCTCTCTCTCTCTCTATCTCTCTCTCTCTCTCTCTCTCTCTCTCTATATATATATATATATATATATATATATATATATATGATATGGCTAAAAATAGGATTAAATCGGGGCCGTTCAAATTGGACACGAATCTTAAAGCTCAGGGGTAAAATGGTAATTCCACATACTAACGGGTCTGAAGTGGGAACTAGGTCTTTATTCAAAGCCCAATAACCCATGAACGGATCTATCTTAGTGGGTGTGGGTTTCAACCCGCAACGAACCCAGTCCAGCCGAATAGAATTAGGGTCCCTGATTAATACTAATCAACGGCCCTGATTCACATATATCATTTTACTGGGAATTAGGGATTACATTCCTAATCTGATCACAGGGATTACATTCCTAATCTGATCCCAACGGCGACTATAAATACCCCCCATCCATCTCCATTAAGAGGTAATCAATACTTTTTCAGTTTAAAGTTCTTGCTTAATCATTCAGATTATTGACAAGAGCGTTGGAGGGTGCTTCACCGGGATCCATCCCGGTGTCTCGCACTTTTTGCAGGTTCGCAGCAGCGGCAAGAGACCAAGTCAACAAGACGGTGAAGGTCAACAGGTCAACAAGTTTGCCTTGTTCGTTTTCTCAAGAATCCATAAATTCTATCTGTTTACCCCCACACCAGATTTAGCGGTAACAGATTGGCACCGTCTGTGGGAAACGAAAAAGCAACCTGACCTTTCTTCATCAACGATACTAGTTTCAAGCCATGCATCCAAAACAGAAGGGGAAGGCAGCAGTCTCCAACCGAAGAACCAATTCCCTTCCTCCTCTCCCTCCTCCGGTTCAAGGTGCTCCTACTCAACAGGCCCCTCAAGGATCTCAGGGGGCTGCCCAGGGGGGCTCCCGTCAGAGTCATCCGAAGCAACATCCTTCTCATGACCAAGTCACGGGTCCCAATCATTCAGTTGAATCCCTGGCTTCTCAAAGCCCTCCCGAGCAGGATCTTCGTCAAATCATTGTCGATCGCCAAAAAGGGGTCGACCTTAGAACTCGCCTGAATGGATGGCAGGCCCTTGGTCGAGTCCATCAACCCGAGAACTCAGGAGCTTCAAGAATCCGAACCCCCCGACGACCGAGGACTAGAAGATCCCCTCCCCCGAGGAGGCAAAAAGAGTCCCCTCAGCGTCATCGGCGGAGAACTCATTCTCCAGTAAGCCGAGCCACACATAGGGACAGCCAAGCTGGAGAGGCTCCAGTCATAAGGGCAGATCTTCAAGACTTCCAAGCGACAGTGTTAAGGGCCATCAATATCGCTCCAAAGAACGACCAGAGGCCACCTACTCATGAGCCAACTAGGAGCCATCGCCTTCACACTCTCAGTCCTCGTCCATCTCCAAGCTACCATCGTCGCAGCCCCAGTCCACCCTCATACGAAGATGAGTCCCGAAGCTCGGAAAGGTATGATCAAAAGAAGACTCGGTTTACCGCCGTCTCCACGAGATGGAGATGTGCCTCGGCCGAATTGACAAGGAAGAAGAGCAACAGGTAATAAACCTCCTCCCGAGCAGACCTCCATTCTCCCGCACCATCATGGAGGCCCCCATCCCAGAAAACTTCAAGCCGCCTCACTTCGAGACGTATACCGGGGAGTCAGACCCCACAGATCACATAGAGTGTTTCAAAACTCTCATGACGATCCACCATGCTTCAGACGCCCTCCTCTGCAAGATCTTCCCTGCCATGCTGAAGGGGTCTGCACGAGAATGGTACTCTCGACTCGCCCCGGCCTCCATCTTCTCATTCGATCAGTTCGAAGCGCTCTTCCTTACTCATTTCGTGAATAGCCGCCGGGCCGAGAAAACAAGTGTATCTCTGGTGACCCTCAACCAAGAAAAGGGTGAACGCCTAAGGGATTACATTCGACGCTTTACCGCCGAAGCCCGGTCCATTCCCTCCCTCAACCAGTCAGTAGCCTCTGCCGCATTCGAGCGCAACGTCACTAATGCCAACCTCAGGGCATCCCTTGCCAAGAAACCTCCTCGGAACTTCTCAGAGCTCCTACTCAGGGTGGAGAAGTACATACGGGTGGACGAGGCTCTCAACCCCCTTGCTCTTGAGGAGACATCTTCCGGGAACAAACAGAAGAACACAAGTGAAAAAGGGTCCCAAAAATTCCAGAAGGACAGTAATGGCCAGCGCCGCCCGATTCCACGTTTTGAGAAGTTCACCTCCCCTCATTGCCAATATATCAGAAGTTCTTATAGAGGTGGACAAGGAAGGGCTACTCCGTGCTCCCCCTAGAATGAATACACCTGACAAGAAGAGGAACAAGGATAAGTGGTGCCGCCTTCACAGGGACCACGGCCACGACACGAATGATTGTTGGGCTCTCAAAGAGGAGATCAAAGAACTCATATAGTGGGGGCTCCTGACCAAGTTCGTCCACAAAGAGGGGGCCGAGCTTCCCCCCTGAGGAGCCTACAAATGAATAGAAAGGCCCGCCGAGCTTCAAGACTCAGAACCTCCCAGCTCCTCTCAAGAGGTCTTCACCTTATTGTAGAAGTAGGATCTTGATTTTCAATTAGGCCGATGGTTGTAAACCGACCAATAGCATGTGTGGTAGGGTAAAAATGGCCTGGGGCCCAACCAGGGCCCAGGATGGCTCTCGCTCAAAAATAAGAAAAACACAATCCGGCTCGGCTTCGGACCACTTCAGGGTCGGCACCGAGCCTCAACTTCACCCCCACAGAACTGGTCTCCTTGTATCCGACGAGCCTCGAAGGCCCTCGGCCTCTGATCCACGACAGCCCCACGGGCCGTCCGCCCAACCTGGCAAGGAATGGGGATGACCCGGCGCGACCTAGGCCATCCGATTCTCCCAGAGGCACAGGAGCCCCATGATCGGCCATGTCAGCTCCAAATACCATCTAGGGCTTTGCCACGTCAGTCCTATACCACTCTTGGCGCTGCCACGTCCGCCCTAAACCCCCTGGGCCTCTTGCCACGTCAGGCCCATGGGCTTTCGGGTTCAGACCCGGCCCCCAAGCGGATCCAAACCCGGTTGGGATTCCTTATAAATACCAGACCCTCACCCACCTTTTCAGGTAATCAATTTTTGGCCACCTAAATTCTTCTAGTTATTGCTACTCTCTCACAGAGACTGACTAGATCGTCGGAGGGTCCGCCACCGGGATAAACCCCGGTGTTTCAGGACCGTCTGCAGGTACTCAAGGCGAGGCCATCCGAGCCGATCCTCAGGCGCCGAAGCGAGCCTCTCGCGCACCGTCCCGTACCGCACTCTTCCCTCGTTACAAATTGAGTCCGAACTCACACCTGGTGCATCCACACTGCGACCAAAAACAAACCGCATCAGGTTGGTGCCATTTGTGGGAACACTTTATTCGGTACGGACGACAGTTCGAGCCTCGCCACCAACGCTCTCCCTCGACCTGATCTCCCATGGCTCCCCGAGCCCGAAGATCGGCCCGTTCCGCCCGAACAGACGGGCCTCCCCCCGAGGGGGCCCTCGACGGAGGGCAAGCATCCAATAATCCGGGGGCGAACCCCGGACCCCAACGAAGCGTTTCACGCATCGCCGAACCCGACCTTCGTCGGGTCATTCTGAACAGAAGGGCTAGCCAGGCTAGGGGAGGGACCGCTTCCAACTCGGCCCCAAACCATTCCAGGCCCGCACAAGGGGAAAGGCCGTCGGCACTCAGCCGCATCGGCCGAATTCCTACGCCCCGACCCGACCCTTCCAACCATGGCGGGGTCACCAGGGGCGAGTTCAGGAGCTTCAGAGATGAGATCTTGGAGGCCCTCCATGGAGCGCCAAGGTCTGCGACCTATGGCTGAGCCCACCAAATGAGCGACGGAAGGAGCCACACCCGTGCGCCGCCGCCCCCTCCGGAACGCACAGACGAGGTGCTCCGACGCCTCCTAGAGATGGAGAATCGCATCGAGCGCATCGGCAACGGGAATCCTAACCTAGCCCAAGGTCGAGGGCCTTCTCGACCTCCATTCTCTGTCAACATCATAGAAGCGGAGATCCCTCGAAACTTCCGACCTCCGCAATTCGAGACATACAACGGCGAGGGTGATCCAGCTGATCACATGGAGGGCTTCAAAACCCTCATGATGATTCACAGCGCTTCGGATCCCCTGCTGTGCCGAGCCTTCCCGGCCACCCTCCGGGGTCCGGCCAGAGATTGGTTCTCCAAACTCTCCCCTGGCTCGATCTTCTCGTTCGACCAGCTGGAAGCCAGCTTCCTGGCCCACTTCATCACCAGCCGAAAGACTGAGAGAACGAGTGCTTCCCTACTCGACCTCACCCAGAGGGAGGGGGAGTCGCTCCGTAACTTCGTCAAGAGGTTCACAACCGAGGCCAGATCCGTCTCTGCCCTCGACGCAGGGGTCGCCTCGGCGGCTTTCAGACACAATGTCCGGCACAACCAGCTCAAGGTCTCTTTGGCAAAGAGGCCACCTCTGGACTTCCCTGACCTTCTCAACCGGGTCGAGAAGTATATACGAGCTGAAGAAGCTCTTAACCCAGAGGGCAGCAAAGAAGTCGTGGGGAAGGGCAAGCGCAGGGTCGATGAGGCCGAACCTGCCAAGAAAACAGCAAAGGAAGGGGTCGGCGCGAAGAGGGCACCTCCGGTCCCTTGCTTCGAAAGGTACACTCCCTTGACACATAACGTGTCCGCCATCCTCATAGAAATCGAAGACAAAGGCATTGTCCGACTACCTCCTCGACCAAGTAACAACAAGAAGCGAGATTAGCGCTTCTACTGCCGTTTCCACAGAGATCATGGGCACGAAACCGACCAATGTCGAGCCCTGAAAGACGAAATTGAGGAACTCATCTCACGAGGGTACCTCCGAGAATTCACCAGAGAAGGCCCACGGGATCGGTGAGATGCTAGGAACCGGAGGCCTTCGCCTCCGAACCCTACTCCGAACCGCATCCAGGGTCAGGATCCTGAACCCGAGGGAGCTGCGGATACGCCATTCATCTTGCACTGTGTCCACGGGGGGCCAATGGGAGGAGAATCAAATACTTCCCGAAAAGCCTTCATCCGAGGGGTGAATGCTGTCCAAGACAACCCCTCGCCCAAGCTACAACCGGTGCCAGTCTCCTTCTCAGGAGAGGACCTCGAAGGCGTTCGCCTACCCCATTGCGACGCCCTCGTCATTAGCCTCCACATGGCTAATTGTGAGGTTCGTCGGATCCTCGTCGACAACGGTAGCTCGGTAAATATCCTTTTCCTCAAAGCCTTCGAGAATCTCAAACTGCCCAGAGGCAAACTCAAGCCAGCCGGATACACCTTGCATGGGTTCTCCGGCGTCCCTGTCGTAATAGAAGGGATTGTTACTCTCGACGTAACTGCAGGATCGGCCCCTGTCAAGAGGACCGAGTCCATGGACTTCATGGTGGTAAACGTCAAGGCGGCTTACAACGCCATACTCGGCCGACCCGGACTGTGCTCCCTCCAAGCGGTACCTTCGGCTTACCATCTGAAACTTAAATTTCCCACCCCGCAAGGGGTCGGCATAGTCCGAGGTAGCCAAGAAGTAGCGCGGTCGTGCTACATGACCGCCGTCGGAGGAGGTGTGTTCCCCCTCGACGCCGTTGAGCTCGAACCTAAGAAGGACGGCCCCGCTCCCGAACCGGTCGACGAACTGGAGGAGGTCCCGTTCGACGCCGAGGATGAATCGAAATGGTTCCGAGTGAGCCGCTCGCTCCCCGAGGACTTGAAGCCAGGCATAATCGCCTGCATCCGTCGCAACGTTGATCTCTTTGCCTGGAAGCCCTCCGACATGCTCAGAATCTCCGAAGACTTGATTATGCATCGGCTCAGCGTCATCCCTGACTCTAAGCCGGTCGTCCAGAAGAGGCGCAAAGTCGTCCCGGAGAGGCAGCAAATTGTGAAGACAGAAGTGGACAAACTCTTGTCCGCTCGATTTATTCAGGAAGTCAGCTACCCCGAGTGGTTGGCTAATGTCATCATGGTGAAGAAGGCAACAGGGGGCTGGCGGATCTTGCATCGACTTCACGGATCTTAATAAGGCATGTCCGAAAGATCCTTTCCCCCTCCCCCGCATCGACGCCTTAATCGACGCAACCTCGGGGCACGAGCTGCTGTCCTTCATGGACGCATTCTCGGGGTACAATCAGATCCGGATGTTTCCACCGGACATCTCCAAGACCTCGTTCGTCACCGACCAGGGTTTTCTTTGTTACCGCGTTATGCCTTTCGGGCTGAAAAATGCCGGAGCCACATACCAACGGCTCGTCAACAGAATCTTCAAAGACCTGATCGGCCACAACGTGGAAGTCTACGTCGACGACATGCTCGTCAAGAGCCGGGCCGGGCCGGACCACGTCGCCGACCTCGAGGAAGCCTTCGGCGTCCTCCGGCATCACAATATGAGGCTCAACCCGGCTAAATGCGCCTTCGGCGTCTCCACTAGGAATTTCCTGGGGTTCATCGTCAGCTAGCGCGACATCGAGGCAAACCCCGAGAAAATCCAAGCTATCATTGACATGGCCCCACCTCGGAATGTCAAGGAGGTTCAGAGGCTTACGGGCCGGTTGGCTGCAATCGGCCGTTTTCTCTCCAAGTTAGGGAAGAAGTCTCCCCCCTTCTTCAAGGCCCTGCGCGGAAAAGGGGGCTTCGAGTGGGGTACCCATCAGCAAGTAGCCTTCGAACAGCTGAAGCAGTACCTCGCCAACCCTCCTCTCCTCAGCAAGCCCGAGCCAGGCGAGCCACTATGGCTCTACATTTCCGCCTCGGATTGCGCCCTCAGCGCCGTCCTCGTCCGAGAAGAGGAGGGGGTTCAGAGACCATTGTACTATATGAGCAAAGTCCTACTCCCCGCCGAGACGAGGTACGCAAAGATAGAGAAGGTGGCCTATGCTTTGGTCATGGCAGCCCGGAAGCTACGTCCCTACTTCCAGGCCCACTCCGTCCAAGTACTGACCGACCAGCCACTGAAAACTGTCCTCCACAAGCCCGAGAACTCCGGCCGCTTAGTCAAGTGGTCAATTGAGCTAAGTCAGTTCGACACCAGCTATCAGCCGAGGGTGGCCATCAAAGGACAGGCCCTCGCCGAGTTTATAACCGAGTGTACCGTCTCCGAGCAGCCCAGCATCGAGGGCTCAGATCCGACCTGGGAGGTCTTTGTCGATGGGTCATCATGCGAAACGGGGAGTGGGGCTGGCATCATCCTCTGTGGCCCCGACCAATTCCTACTTCAATACTCCCTCTGCCTTAACTTTTCGGCCTCCAACAACGAGGAGGAATACGAGGCCATGATCGCCGGATTGACCCAAGCACACCGAGCCGGAGCCAAGCAAATCCGGGCCTTCAGCGATTCTCAGCTCGTGGTCAATCAGATCACCGGAGAATACGAAGCCCGCGATGATCGCATGATGAGGTATTTGGCGGTAGTCCGACGACTCCTGGCGTCCTTCAGCTGCGCCACGGTCATCAGAGTCCCCAGGGAACAGAACGCTCAAGCAGACGCATTATCCAAACTCGCCACTTCCTCCTTCGAGGGTCTCGATCAAACGGTGCTCATAGAGATCCTCCTCAAGCCAAGTATTAACGACCAAGGCCAGGAGGCCATGTGTGTACAAGGCGTTACCAATCCAGACGACTGGACCACCCCCCTCCGGAGATTCCTAATCAATGCCGAGCTTCCTGAAGATCGGGCCGAGGCCAGGAGGGTCAGGGTCCGAGCTGAAAGGTTCGTCATGATTGATGACGTCCTCTTCAAACGCTCATACACCTTGACCGACGGCAAACCATACCTCCGCTGTCTCACCAGCGACGAGGCCAGCTACGCACTAAAAGACCTTCATGAGGGGATCGATAGATGCCACATGGGGAGCAGAACACTTGCTCGGAAGGCTCTGAATCAGAGGTACTATTGGCCGACCATGCTCCAAGACTCACAAGACCTAGTCAAGAGGTGCGGCCCGTGCCAAAGGTTCTCCCCTATCAAGAGGCTTCCTCAAGCCAATCTCCGATCCCTGGCTAGCCCTACGCCGTTCGCCATGTGGGGCATGGACCTTGTGGGCCCCTTCTCCTAAGCGGTAGGACAAAAGAAATTCTTGATAGTCGCCATCGACAACTTAACCAAGTGGCTCGAAGCCGAGCCTCTGTCAAGCATCACCGAGCGCCAAGTACAACAATTCTTTTGGAAGAACATCATTTGCCGGTTCGGAATCCCTCGGGTCCTCGTCACTGACAACGGGACCCAATTCCAGGGTCAGAACTTCCAAGCTTTCTGCACAGACATCGGCATCCAGCAACGTTTCTCCGCTATTTGCCACCCTCAGTCCAACGACCAGGAGGAGAATGCGAACAGGCAAATCCTCGACGGCATCAAAAAGCGCCTCGACAGTTCCCCCAAAGGCCTGTGGGTCGAGGAACTGCCTAGCGTGCTTTGGGCGTACTGAACCACCAAGAGGATCCCCACGGGGGAGACGCCGTTCAGTCTAACCTATGGGACAGAGGCAGTCATCCCCGTTGAGGTCGGCCTGCCTTCTCCCCGTATCATGGCCTTCGACGAGGCTGACAATTCGTCCGGCCTAAGGGCCAACCTGGACCTCGTCGCCGAGGTCCGAGAGAAGTCTTCGATCCGAAGGAACATCTACCAACAACGGATCGAGAAGTTTTACAACAAGAAGGTCCGCCCCACAAACATCCAAGCGGGGGACCTCGTGTTACGAAAACTGTCCGTCTCCGACCCAACCAAGAAGAGGAAATTGGCTCCCAACTGGGAACGCCCATACCGGGTAGTCAAGACCGTACGCCCTGGTACGTACCGACTAGCTGATATGGACGGACGGCCGATCAGCCGACCTTGGAACGCCGAGCACCTAATGAAGTTCCATGAGGGGCGAACATAGGTTCTAGCTTGGCTAAATGTAAATATGATTTTGTATAAGCTCTCATGTGTAAAGGGCCATTTTAGCGCCCATCCCTGTCATGTATGAAAGAAATCTCTTTTTGTCAAACTCCAAACGCCTCGGCAGACCCGACCTAACGCCGGACAATGGGATCGGCACCCGAGTCTTCACTCCGGTATCGTCCCCAATGCCTCGGTAGGTCCGACTCGGCTTCAGGCCAGGGAGTCTTCACAACACCCCGCGTCGATCCCTCGCGGATTGACAGGGCCGAACCACACTCCCTTCATCATTCACTACACTATCGACCAGAGCAAAGAATGAAAAGAATGCCTTAATCATACTCCCTTATTAGTTCTGAGAAAACAAACAAAGACCGTTACAGGACCACTCCACTCATCTCAAACTGAAGGAAGCTGCCATCTTAGGGCCCCTCGGGTCCGACGAATGGCGGGACCACTCCTACCGAACGGCTTGGAGCCCTCTCCTCGTCATGACGGTCCTTCGGCTCAGCCACGGTCGACGCACCAGCCACGGAGCTCTGGGCATCAACTGGTCGCATACGCTCCAGCAGCAGCAGCACAGAGGGAACCCCCTCCGCTCGCCAACCCCCCCAGGAAGATGTCGAGACACCCAGCATCATCTTGTAACGGTGTATCTCCATCTCATTCTCCACTATGACATCACGAAGTAGCCTCTCAGAAGAGGGCCTCTGCACCGACGCACTCGACATGGTATATCCAAGTCCGACGCCCCCAAGCTCCCGATCCACCATCGCCCTCCTCAGCCGGCTTGCCTCCTCACTTAGGGCTTCAGACTTGTTCCGGTAATAGTTGAAGGCCGCATCAGTGTCATGAGCCCCCTTTCGGTAGCGAACCAAAGTGGCCTCCAGGGCCTTAACCTTGCTCCGGAGCCACGCCACGTCAGAACGACGGGGGTCCACCTCGGGAAGGGGAGCCGTAACCTACAAGAGAACCAGCCCACTCAAAACATATAAGCAAGGAGGTTCGGAAATATCCGAGGTCAAAACACTTGGCCAGTCAAAAATCCTCTTTTTATAAATAGAGTTACTTCTTACAAAAAATGCGGTGGCCAGTCCACGGAAGGCAAATACAATCGAGAGATGGAAAAAGAAAGACAAAACTATACAACTTGTTTTCCCACCTCAGCATCGGCCGGGTTCACAGGGGGGTCGGCAGCCGGGTCATCAACGGGCCCTTCTTCATTGGGGGTCTTCGGTGTCCCCTCGACCTCCATGTCGTACTCGAAGTTGGACAGGTCGATGGTCGGGTAGAAGTGCCTCACATGACTGAGGGCCTTCGCATAGCATTCGTCCTGGGCTTTGATCACTAGGAGCTGACCCGCCTCCGTCAACTCATCCTTCTCCTTCGCGAACCTCTTTTTCTGAGCCGCCATCTTCTTCGCCCATTCCTCCTTCTCCTTGTTGAACGCCATCTTCATCTCCTGCTCCCTCTTATGAGAGCCTTCGAGCTCTATCTTCATCTCCTTCATCTCCTGCAAGGCCTTGTCTGCCCGGTCTCGCTCCCGCTTCAAGGCTGCCTCATAAAGGCCTCTCACGTGGGCCCCTGCACGGTCACCTGCAGAAATCAAGCATTACTAAGAAAACCTCCTTTACAAAGTAATCACCAGGCAAGCGGGGTCGGCAGACTTACCAGCACATTAGCCTGCGTGAGGCGCACATACGCATCCTCCAGGGCCTCAGCGCTCATCTCCGAGCGGTCCCGAGGGGTCGCCAGCTTGTCCGCCACCTCGACGACCTGACGCCCTCGGGTCAGGCAGTCACCCTCACGGATCGACCACTTCGGCACCCACGGTCGCCGCAGCCTCTCTTCTACCTCTGGATCCACCAGAGGACCCTTCCCTTATCAAGGTCAGCAGCCTTAGCCTGACCCGAGCCCCCCTCAACCACAACCTCCTTGCCTGTCTCCGAGCGAGTCCTCTTGCTCCTCGGCTGAACGGGGGCCTCGGAGACCACCTGGGACGACCCCCTCGTCCTCATCGCATCCCCCCTCGCCTCGGTCTTCGTCTTCTTCAGGGCGAGCCTCTTTGCCTTAATCGATTCTTCATCCATATCTGCAAAAAGACCCATTAAGGACAATGAGCACAAAAGAACAAGAAGATTGAGAGAAAAGAAACAACTACATACAAATAACGGCTGGGCTCAGTCCGACGCTCGCCAAGTGACCCTCCGTCACCTTCGTCCAGCTGATACTGTGCGACAGACGGAGACGCTCAACAAACCTCCACTCCTCGGCCGTCAGGTCCCTCGATCTCGGCGTTTTGTAGCTCGGCTTAGAGTGGTTCCATCGAGTAGGAATGTTCCAAGGTTCCTCACTCCGGATCACCAGATACTTTTTCTTCCACTTCTTGATGGAGTCCGGGTGACCGTGGACGACCTTCCCTTTACTCCGAGGCGAGATGTAGTAAACACCCTCAGCCGACGAGCTGATCATCAACATCGCTCGGAACACATTCAGCCGTAGAGGTACATTCTGCTCCTCGCACAACAGCACGAAGCAGATGATCTGCTTCCAGGAGTTCGGCCCATACTGCATCGGCGCCAAGGACGCCCAATTCAACACATCCCGAACAAACGGGTGGACTGGCAGCCTCAGTCCAGAGATGAAGGCGTCCACGGGGAAGACGCAATACCAATTAGGCAGTGGGTCGGTGGGGCGAAGAGTATAGCTCGGCAACATGAGCTCATAGCCGGACCCTATGTGATACGCCAACTGAAAAACCTCCAGGTCCCCGGCCTCCAAGACGGACGGCAGTGTGTCCATCTTCACTCTCTTCCGGCTCGGCGAAGAAGGCTGGACACCAAAAAGCTCCTGGTCGGATAGGTCGTCGGGGTACCGACGGAACGACTTCGGCTGCACGGGCGACCCTGTCATTAAATTACGCAAAACAGGCGCCTGGCTCGAGCCACCGGCCCTCGACCCCTTCTTCCTCGGTACCTTCTTCGTCTTGGTTTTTTCCGGTGAGGGCGTAGATAATCGCCCTAAACCGGTCGGTGTGGAGCTCGATCCCACTCCCTGACCTGTGGATCTACCCCCCTCGCCTCCTATCCGAGCCCCGACGGCTTCACCCTTGCCTGGGCCACCCTCCACTTCAGAAGTCGACTCTAGAATCTCGACTTCGTCCGAACTACCGCTTGCCTCCTAAGACTCACTACTCTCCACCACGAAAGGTTTCCGAGAGCGCAACGGCCTCACATTATACACCGGCTCCTCCTCACAGACGGGTTCCTCCCACGAGGTCGAATCGGAAGGCTTCACGTCGTGTGCTGACTGCTCCTCGCACACTGGCTCCTCCCACGAAGTCAATTTTGAGGCGGGTTTCCCTTCCCCCTCCGACGTGGACGCAGACGAGCCAGACTGAGCCCTATCCATCTGTGCTTAACAAAAGAAACTTACAAACTAACCTTTTTGAATGTCTCGGACTGACGAGCCGGTGCCGCTAAAACAGTCGAAACCGAGCGCTGAAGTGTTTGATTTCTTTTTAAAAAGAAGACAGCAAGAGAGAAGTAAACAGAATGGGGGAGAGAGGGGGAGATATTTATAGAGAGAGAAGCAACGCCTCGTTTTTCGCGTTACTATTCCTCGAATAGCGCGCGCCTGCCACCAATAGAATCTTGCCACGTCATCCTCGAAAAGAGTGCTGCTGACGTCACCTAGCGCCGGTTGGTGACCACGCAGAGGTCGGCTCGGATGAAGTGTTTGGCGGAGAAAAATTTTTGCTTAAGATTTAAGGCCCCAGGGCTCGGTCGGCTCCCCTCTCACCCGCGAGCAGCTCGGGGCTTACGGCCTCGTCAGCCGAAACCCCGAACTGTTCGAAGGTGGCAGAAAAGCCACCATCGCCTGCGCCCCGGGCTCCAGGGCTCGGTCGGCTCCCCTCTCACCTGCGAGCAGCTCGGGGCTTACGGCCTCGTCAGCCGAAACCCCGAACTGTTCGAGGGTGGGAGAAAAGCCACCATCGCCTAGAACCCTTTCGGAAACCAGAGCTACCCACATATCCGGGGCTCTTCAGCCCCAGGTGCGGAATTCGGTTGATACCCCTCCCGTCCTGATCTCTTTCGGGCAGACAGCCGTGTCAGGGCCGTCTGACCCGAAAAAGGATCCGGACGGCAAAGTCACCACCAATCCGAGGCTCCTTATTCCCCGGTCAGGATTTCGGTCGTTATCCCTCTTGCCCTGATCTCCCCTAGATCTGGCTACCGTATCAGGGCCATCAGATCCAAGAGAAGATCCGGGCGGCAGAGTAACCACCCCTCCAACACAACCAGGGTCAAAACTTTGCAAGAAACAGGCGTCCGCCGAAGCAGACACCTCTGATGGCCAGTGGACCACCCTTGCTGTGATCAAATCCGCATGGGGGAGTTGGGTATTTATAACCTCCCCCATAGACCTGCCACTATGACCTTGGGAAAGCCAAACGACGGAAGCCCATGCGCCATGCATTTATTAGGCGGTGCCATTAATGCCCCTAGGAAATTGGAACATTGCACAGATCCCGGAGCGCCTTCAATGCTCTGCAAAGACAGCAGGCCGCCCCCGCTCAAGCCTTCTAAGGCACAACGGTTCGCCATCACCCCTGCCGACCCATAAACCCTCGCCAGCTCGAGGTTCGGTCTAGCACCATGGTAATCTTCTCAGGAAGACACAACGGTTCTCCATCGCCCTTGCCGACCTATAATCCCTCGTCAGCTCGAGGTTCGGTCTAGTACCAGGGTAATCTTCTCAGGAAGACACAACGGCTCGCCATCGCCCTTGCCGACCCGTAATCCCTCGCCAGCTCGAGGTTCGGTCTAGCACCAGGGTAATCTTCTCAGGAAGACACAACGGTTCGCCATCGCCCTTGCCGACCCGTAATCCCTCGCCAGCTCGAGGTTCGGTCTAGCACCAGGGTAATCTTCTCAGGAAGACACAACGGTTCGCCATCGCCCTTGCCGACCCATAATCCCTCTCCAGCTCGAGGTTCGGTCTAGCACCAGGGTAATCTTCTCAGGAAAACACAACGGCTCGCCATCGCCCTTGCCGACCCGTAATCCCTCGCCAGCTCGAGGTTCGGTCTAGCACCAGGGTAATCTTCTCAGGAAGACACAACGGTTCGCCATCGCCCTTGCCGACCCATAATCCCTCGCCAGCTCGAGGTTCGGTCTAGCACCAGGGTAATCTTCTCAGGAAAACACAACGGCTCGCCATCGCCCTTGCCAACCCGTAATCCCTCGCCAGCTCGAGGTTCGGTCTAGCACCAGGGTAATCTTCTCAAAAAGACACAACGGTTCGCCATCGCCCTTGCCGACCCATAACCCCTCGCCAGCTCGAGGTTCGGTCTAGCACCAGGGTAATCTTCTCAGGAAGACACAACGATTCGCCATCGCCCTTGCCGACCTATAATCCCTCGCCAGCTCGAGGTTCGGTCTAGCACCAGGATAATCTTCTCAGGAAGACACAATGGCTCGCCATCTCCCTTGCCGGCCCATAATCCCTCGCCAGCTCGAGGTTCGGTCTAGCACCAGGGTAATCTTCTCAGGAAGACACAACGGTTCGCCATCGCCCTTGCCGACCCATAATTCCTCGCCAGCTCGAGGTTCGGTCTTGCACCAGGGTAATCTTCTCAGGAAGACGCAACGGCTCGCCATCACCCTTGCCGACCCATAAACCCTCGCCAACTCGAGGTTCGGTCTAGCATCATGGTAGCCTTCTCATGAAGGCCCAGCGATTCGCCATCCCATTTCCACGACCATAAACACTCCTCCACGGCTAACTCCCGCACCCCCACAGGAGTGAGGGGCTTGTGTGGTAGGGTAAAAATGGCCTGGGGCCCAACCAGGGCCCAGGACGGCTCTCGCTCAAAAATAAGAAAAACACAATCCGGCTCTGCTTCGGACCACTTCAGGGTCGGCACCGAGCCTCAACTTCACCCCCACAGAACTGGTCTCCTCGTATCCGACGAGCCTCGAAGGCCCTCGACCTCCGATCCACGACAGCCCCACGGGCCGTCCGCCCAACCTGGCAAGGAATGGGAATGACCTAGCGCGACCTAGGCCATCCGATTCTCCCAGAGGCACAGGAGCCCCATGATCGGCCATGTCAGCTCCAAATACCATCTAGGGCTTTGCCACGTCAGCCCTATACCACTCTTGGCGCTGCCACGTCCGCCCTAAACCCCCTGGGCCTCCTGCCACGTCAGGCCCATGGGCTTTCGGGTACAGACCCGGCCCCCAAGCGGATCCAAACCCGGTTGGGATTCCTTATAAATACTAGACCCTCACCCACCTTTTCAGGTAATCAATCTTTGGCCACCTAAATTCTTCTAGTAATTGCTACTCTCTCACAGAGACAGACTAGATCGTCGGAGGGTCCGCCACCGGGATAAACCCCGGTGTTTCAGGACCGTCTGCAGGTACTCGAGGCGAGGCCATCCGAACCGATCCTCAGGCGCCGAAGTGAGCCTCTCGCTCACCGTCCCGTACCGCACTCTTCCCTCGTTACAAATTGAGTCCGAACTCACACCTGGTGCATCCACACTGCGACCAAAAACAAACCACATCAGCATGTAATAATGGCTCACCCTATTGAAGCAGCCGCTCAGTTTATTTCAATAAAACTTTATATTTTTTCATTGAAAATTATTGCTCTTGCTTCTCTATCTTTCCGAGTCGCGACTCGCTAAATGGTAAGTTCGAAATCCAGCTTCTCTTACATGGCTGCCCCCACAACTTACTAAGCTTTAACAACGAGGTCGGAGTCCAACACTTCGCTCGATTCTGCTTCAAATTACTCGCCCATAAGCGGGTAAGAAGTGGTTCACCATTCGGAATTGCCCCTACACCTCGTTAACCCCCCTTAAACGACGAGTTCGGAGTCCAACACTTGGCTCGATTCTGCTTCAAATTACTCGCTCATAAGCGGGTAAGAAGTGGTTCGCCATTCGGAATTACTCCCACAACCGTTGAATCCCTCTAATGACGGGTTCGGAGTCCAACACTTGGCTCGATTCTGCTTCAAATTACTCGCTCATAAGCGGGTAAGAAGTGGATCGCCATTAGGAATTGCTCCCACAACCGTTGAATCCCTCTAACGACGAGTTCGGAGTCCAACACTTGGCTCGATTCTGCTTCAAATAACTGGCTCGTAAGCGAGTTAGAAGTGGTTTGCCATTCGGAACTGCTCCCACGACCGTTGATCCTCTCACTTAAACGGCGAGTTCGGGGCAAAACTCTCTCCTAGAGTTCCTCCTCACACTCGTCTCCCAAATGGCTCTCTCTTAGAGTCAAGCTCTTCGCTCCTCTCATCTCCAAAGCGGACCTCCTCTCAACGAGTTCGGAGCTCACAACTCTCTCCTAGAGTTGCTCCTCACTCTCGTCTCCCAAATGGCTCTCTCCTAGAGTCAAGCGCTTCGCTCCGCTCATCTCCAAAGCGGACCTCTTCTCAACGAGTTCGGAGCACAACTCTCTCCTAGAGTTCCTCCTCACACTCGTCTCCCAAATGGCTCTCTCCTAGAGTCAAGATTTTCGCTCCGCTCACCTCCAAGGCGGACCTCCTCTCAACGAGTTCGGAGCTCACAACTCTCTCCTAGAGTTGCTTCTCAAACTTGTCTCCCAAATGACTCCCCACGTCCCTCGGAACCAAAATCCGAGAGACAGGTGATCCGACCTCCACAACAAAGAGGATAGCTTGGAAATCCGAGCCAAGCCACTCGCGCGAGGGAAAAACCGAGCCACTTCGCTCGGATTCCGAGCAAGTGCCAATCCGACCCTCGAAAGTGAAGAAAAACGCAGCCGAGCATCTCCAACCATTGGATCATTGCGAAAATCGCGCCTGAGATGATGGACGACCCAGATCGTGCCAGCACCACTACACGACAAGATAGTATTTTCTTGGAAACTGTGCCCGCCTCGAGATCCGCGCTGAGATCCGAGGGCTCAGATCGCTCCACGTCGCTCGGTATTCCGAGCCGAGCGACTAGCGATCCGAGCCACTCGCGCCCCTTCTTCGCCCCTTGGGTCTTCCGAGCACATCTTCCTAGCACATCTTACAAGGGTCTTCCTAGCACAAGGGTCTTCCTAGCACATCTTCCTAGCACATCTTACAAGGGTCTTCCTAGCACAAGGGTCTTCCTAGCACATCTTCTCCGCCCCTAGGAGTGGAGCTCCTCTTCCAAAAACCCCAAGACCAAAACACTCCTCAACTTCATGAAGATAAGGATGTTGCGGGACTATTTTGACCATGAAGGAGGGTGAATATTCATCCCACTCCTAAAGAGAAGCTGTAGATCTTCAAATTAGCTTCGAAACGAAGGGTCGACGCCCCGATCAGACCTCCGTAGCACCGGAAAAGTGGATTGCAATACAGCTGCGCCGAATAGCTCGGAAATCCGAGCCGAGCCACTCGCACGAGGGAAAAACCAAGCCACTTCGCTCGGATTCCGAGCAAGTGCCAATCCGACCCTCGAAAGTGAAGAAAAACGATACCGAGCAACTCCAACCGTTGGATCTTTACGAAAATCGAGCAAAAGTTGATGAACGGCTCAGATTGTGCCACGTCTCCACAAAACGACAACATAACATTTTCTCGAAATTTGAGCCTCTTGTCCCGTGATTCGCGCCACGATCGTGATTAACCGTCCAGATCAAGCCACGGAGCTCCGATCTATGATCTGAGCTACTGTCCTACCGAGCTGCAAAATGGCAAAAATTGTCCCTCAAAATACGTGCTCGGATTCCCTGAACAAGCAAAAAAAAGAAGAGAGGGGCATAAGGGTCGGGTTCGGACCCGTTAAGGGATCCAAACCCGAACCCCGTACCACATCACCCCCTTCTTCTCTATACTTTCCCGCCAAAACCGAACAAGAAGAAAACCAAAGCTCATCTTCAAGCTTCGTCGAAAAACCGAACTCCTCGCCGAGCAACCTCTTCGTCAACCATGAGCTCCGAACCACTTCGCGCCGAGCTTCCCTCCCCCAAGCTCCGTCAAGCTCGAGTTCTCCAATGTCGAGCACGCCCAACCTTGCCGACTTCCACGCTCGAGTGACCCCATTGTCAACCTTCTCAAAGTCGAGCTCGCCACCTCCATGACCGAGCTCCACCTCCGATGCCTCCCTCGACCAACCACATGGGCGAGCTCCGAACCACTTCCGCCGAGCTCCCAACCTCGCCGACCTACATCGCCGAGCCTCGCCATGGCATCAAGTTCCTTCAACGAGCTGGACCCCATCCCCCTCGCCGAGCTCAACGATAGCTCCTCGTCACCTTCACTCGTAGAGCTCCCTCGTCAAAGCTGTCCCTATGCCGAGCTCATGTCCATTGCCAGAGCTCGAGCGCATCTTTGCCGGCCTCCAAGCTCCGGTGCTGAGCTACGAACCCATCGAGCTCCAACAACGAGCTCTCTCTCCCTCAACCGAGCTCTTTCACCATCACCTCCAAAACCTAGCTTGGCCAAATTTATCGTCTCTAAGCTCCCCCTTCTCATTCGACGCTGATATGGCTAAAAATGGGGTTTAATCGGGACCGTCCAAATTGGGCACGAATCCTGAAGCCCAGGGATAAAACAGAAATTTTACCTACTAACGGGTCTGGAATGAGAACTGGGTCTCTCTTCACAACCCAATAACCCACAAACGGGTCCACCTCAACTGGGTACGGGTCCCCAACCCGAAACACACCCAGTCCAGAAAAGATAAAATTAGGGTTTCTGGTTAATCCAAATCAACGGCCCTGATTCACATCTATCTTTTCACCGGGGGAAAGGGATTACATTCCTAATCTGTTCACAAGGAGAATATTCCTTATCAAATCACGGGGATTACATTCCTAATCTGTTCCCTAAGATGCCTATAAATACCCCACATCCATCTCCATTAAGGGGTAATCAATCTTTCTCCAGTTTTTGCGCTCTTTCTTAATCATCGCTGATTACTGACTTGAGCGTCGGAGGGTGCGTCGGAGGGTGCATCGCCGGGAACAACCCCGGTGTCTCGCACTTTTTGCAGGTGTACGACGGGAGTCAGCGTCAACTCCAACGGAACAGGTACACAGGTTTGCTATTCAGTTTTCCTAAGAGTCCACAAATTCTATATGTTTGCCCCCACACCAAATTTAGCGAAAACAGATTGGCGCCGTCTATAGGAAACTAACGAATAGCAACCTCCCCTCTTCCCGTGGAGCAGATCTTCTCCAGCCATGCCTCCTAGAAAAGTCAGATCCAGAGGGTCCAACCGAGGACCCAACCCCGATCAGCAGCAAGAAGTTCCTCCTAATCCCGCTCAGCAACAAGGGCAACTTCCCCCTCCAGCGGAAGACCCGCTCCAACAGGACCTTCCTCCTCCTAATCAGCCGTCTCCTAAGGGTCCTAACCCTCAGAAACAGCCTCTTCACCAGGACCACGTCTCCATCCACAATGCCTCTTCGGACTCTATGGCCTCCCATCATCCCCGAGCCTCCGGTCACCACAACACCATCCTCAATCACCAGAAAGATGATGATCTGCGCCGCCATCTGGATGAAAAGCGGGCCCGAGAGGGAACCTCCCGCCAACACCATCCGGATGAGCGGTCTCCTCGCCGCCGAGAACACAAAAGGTCCCCTGCTAGGAGGGGGCGGAGAGAGTCCCCCGAGCATCACAGAAGAAGACCACACTCCCCTGCGGGTCGGCAACAGCCTGGGGACAATGGGGCACCCATCACCCGTGCCGAGTTCCAGCAGTTCCAAGCGACCGTCCTACAGGCTCTCAATCTCCGTCGTAACCCTAATGCGTTGAAGGCCCCTTCTCCTCCTCCAGTCCGAAGTCCTCGCCGACAATCCCCCTCTCCTCCTCCAGAGCGAAGTCCTCGACGACGGTCCCCGTCCCCTCTTCCCAACAACTCCAGGCATGAACCAAGTCATCGCCGATCCAGAAGCTACCGTCGTCGTAGCCCCCGCTCTCCCTCCTACGAAAACGAGTCTAGGGGCTCGGCCGACTACCGTCGAAGGGACGACGCTGTGTACCGCCGCCTTCACGAAATGGAGAGGCGATTGGGTCAGCTAGACCGAGAAGAAGAGCTCAGAGGAAAGACACTTCGTCCTAGCAGACCCCCTTTTTCCCGAACTATAATGGATGCACCCATACCAATCGGCTTCAAGCCTCCCCAATTTGAGACCTATTCCGGGGAAACCGACCCCTTTGATCACATCGAAAGCTTCAAGACCCTAATGCTCATCCATCAAGCTTCCGATGCCCTCCTCTGCAAAACATTCCCCGCAACTCTCAAGGGCCCAGCCCGGGAATGGTACTCTCGCCTTGCCCCCTCCTCGATATTCTCCTTCGAGCAATTCGAGACCCTCTTCGTCACGCATTTTGTAAGTAGCCGTAGACTGAGAAGACCAGCATCTCGCTACTGTACCTTCATCAGAAGAAGGGTGAAAAGTTGAGAGACTATGTGAAAAGGTTCACGGCTGAAGCTAGGTCCATAGCATCTCTCGACCAGTCGGTCGCTGCAGCAGCATTTCAATCCAATGTCCTCAACTCCAGCCTCCGCTCCTCCCTCGCCAAGAAGCCCCTTCAAAACTTCTCTGACCTCCTCTTCCGAAGTGAAAAGTATATCCGGGATGAAGAAGCTGAGTACCGCCCCAACTTGGAGGGGTCTTCCTCCGGGTTTAAGAGAAAGGGAGCAGAAGAAGGAGCAAAGAAGCTCCATAAGGATAATGCCGGCCAGCGCCGACCGCCCCCCAAATTCGAGAAATTTACTCCTCTCACCACCAATGTCTCCACCATCTTGATGGAGGTTGAAAAAGAAGGAATTATTCCCCCTGCTCCGAAAGTGAACACCCCCGGCAAAAGAAGGGATAAGGAAAAATGGTGCCGCTACCACCAGGATCATGGTCACGACACCAATGATTGTCGGGCCTTAAAGAATGAGATAGAAGTCCTAATCCAGAGGAGGCAGATGGCCAAATTTGTGAGAAAGGACAGAGCCGACCTTTCTCCTCCACCTCGGGGGGCTAATAAGCGTCCGGAGCGCGGAAAAATACCTGACTCCGAGGAAGAGCGCGTCCTCCACCGCATTCATGGGGGCCCAATGGGGGGCTCCTCAAACTCCTCTCGAAAGGCATTCATTAGAGAAGTCAACTCAGTCCGCGCCACCCCTCCTCCGAAAGGCCTTGGGGTACCCGTCACATTCTCGGATGAAGACCTCGAGGGCATCCGAACCCCTCACTGTGACGCTCTTGTCATCAACCTCCACATGGCGAACTTCAAAGTGGAGAGGATCCTAGTGGACAATGGCAGTTCCATTAACATCCTCTTCCTCGCCGCGTTCAAAGGCCTTAAACTCTCCCGAGACAGACTCAAGCCCACATGTAGCTCACCACGACCCTTTCTCAAGCCTAATTGACACTTGGTTGCTGCTTATAATGGAGAAACTCTCTCATCCTCTCATATGAAGGACTCACTTCTTCTATTCGGCACTCAATAGAATCATGTCGTTCTAGGAACCGTTTACATTGTATTTATAGATCTAGAGAAACCCTAGTTTAGTTATCTTGAATCTTGATAGAATAACCATCCGATGTATACTGAAAAGATAAATATACAATTAGAGTTGTACGATCTAATCAGAAGACGAAGTGGGTTTCTTACGAATCAACCAAACCCATCCCAAAAAATTCATCAGCATCGCGGGCGGACAACTGCAACTCCCAGTCTTTCAACCCAAGTAGGGGACAGTCGACCGCACAATCGACATGTCGCCTATCTGGCATTGTTGCTGCTGCAGACTGCTTTTCTTCTTCTTTGATCCTTCGCTTCGAACCGTCTACTTGTATCACAATTTTCTCTTCCAACCGAATAAGTATGCAAGACATAAAACCCAACAACCGAAAAATAATAAAAGCGAGTATTACAATCATACTGATGAATTAGTTTAATCCAGAAGGAAAAAAGATAAACATTTCAGTTTCTTTTCCAAACAGAAAAAATAATAGTTAAATTATTTTCCTACGAGCTTTAATAGATTTGCATGCAAGGATTCTAAGTTATTCCAAAAACAGCTTCACCATATACCAATAATGTGGACTAAAATAACTATAGAGTGAAATTCAAGAGGAACTAATTGGATACATTTGTAAGATAGAACAACAAACAAAGGTAGTGGGAATATAGCTAACTAAACCAACATTTTGCATAAAAATATTCAAATTTTATCTCCTCGAAAAAAAAAGAAAAAAAAAACCTGACAATTTACTTCAGAAAATAAAAACAACCCTAAACAAAGCGAAATTCCGAAAAAAATATATTCACATGACCAATCCAATCCAATAAATTGGGAGGAAAAAGACTTTCTACCAATCCTATACCACTTTCAACCCAAAAAAGGAGCTCCTTTTGAGTGATAAAAGGTCGCCTGAAATGATGATATACCCTCACTGACCCGCATCATAAATCTTTAGTTGTCCATAACTAGTTTTATGCCTCCAGCCTTCATTCCACTTTACTAGGGCTGGAAAAATGCACTCCCCTAACTCAGGGCCGGCTCCACCCTTGAGGAGGGTGAGGTGGCCGCCTCAGGCCCCGGCGTTCTTGCGATTTTAAGGGCCGCCAAATTTTTAATTCCCTTGTAAATATAGGCACGTATTTTTTGCGTAAAAAAAAATATTGTTATTAGGGGGCCCCAAAAATAATTATTTGAGCCTTTAAAATTTTCTCAAGCTTTCAGCAGAAATTATCAATTAGAGAAGATAATAAAACTAGCTAATTAACTCATTGCTGCACTGCCTTGAACACCTGTCAAGTAAGATTGCATGAAAAAACAAGAGGAAACAACAATTACTAGAAAATAATGCGAAAATAAACAAGTAAGCTACTGTTGAACTGAACAAGTATAAACACTGGGTAAACCTAAGATATGATGCAAGATAAATGGAAATGCAAGGAAGATTACCCACTAAAAACAAAAATAAGAGAAAGTGACAAACTCATAACTAACTTCAAAAGCCCATTATTAGCATATTTTACAATTCATAGTGGGAAAGATCCAAATATAAACAATTATGAATCAGAAAATGAAGGCAGTTTTGATGCAACAACTAATAATCTGATCCAGGCTACACCAAGAATGCCATTGTCATTCATCGTCAATCAAGAACCGCGTGCGCATAAAAAGACCATGAGCTGCAAGCCACTTTGTGGGTCAAGTCTGCAAGTGAATCAAAGCCACAACTGACAACTACACATTGTTTTCAGAGCAACCTATTCAATGGAGATTTGTTCAAGCTACTGTCGCTAGTTGCTATAACTAGTTTTATGCCTCCAGCCTTCATTCCACTTTACTAGGGCTGGAAAAAATGCACTCCCCTAACTCAGGGCCGGCTCCACCCTTGAGGCGGGTGAGGTGGCCGCCTCAGGCCCCCGGCGTTCTTGCGATTTTAAGGGCCGCCAAATTTTTAATTCCCTTGTAAATATAGGCACGTATTTTTCGCGTAAAAAAAATATATTGTTATTAGGGGGCCCCAAAAATAATTATTTGAGCCTTTAAAATTTTCTCAAGCTTTCAGCAGAAATTATCAATTAGAGAAGATAATAAAACTAGCTAATTAACTCATTGCTGCACTGCCTTGAACACCTGTCAAGTAAGATTGCATGAAAAAACAAAAGGAAACAATAATTACTAGAAAATAATGCGAAAATAAACAAGTAAGCTACTGTTGAACTGAACAAGTATAAACACTGGGTAAACCTAAGATATGATGCAAGATAAATGGAAATGCAACGAAGATTACCCACTAAAAACAAAAATAAGAGAAAGTGACAAACTCATAACTAACTTCAAAAGCCCATTATTAGCATATTTTACAATTCATAGTGGGAAAGATCCAAATATAAACAATTATGAATCAGAAAATGAAGGCAGTTTTGATGCAACAACTAATAATCTGATCCAGGCTACACCAAGAATGCCATTGTCATTCATCGTCAATCAAGAACTGCGTGCGCATAAAAAGACCATGAGCTGCAAGCAGACCATGAGCTGCAAGCCACACTGTGGGTCAAGTCTGCAAGTGAATCAAAGCCACAACTGACAACTACACATTGTTTTCAGAGCAGCCTATTCAATGGAGATTTGTTCAAGCTACTGTCGCTAGTTGCTATAACTAGTTTTATGCCTCCAGCCTTCATTCCACTTTACTAGGGCCGGAAAAAATGCGCTCCCCTAACTCAGGGCCGGCTCCACCCTTGAGGCGGGTGAGGTGGCCGCCTCAGACCCCCGGCGTTCTTGCGATTTTAAGGGCCGCCAAATTTTTAATTCCCTTGTAAATATAGGCACGTATTTTTCGCGTAAAAGAAAAATATTGTTATTAGGGGGCCCCAAAAATAATTATTTGAGCCTTTAAAATTTTCTCAAGCTTTCAGCAGAAATTATCAATTAGAGAAGATAATAAAACTAGCTAATTAACTCATTGCTGCACTGCCTTGAACACCTGTCAAGTAAGATTGCATGAAAAAACAAGAGGAAACAATAATTACTAGAAAATAATGCGAAAATAAACAAGTAAGCTACTGTTGAACTGAACAAGTATAAACACTGGGTAAACCTAAGATATGATGCAAGATAAATGGAAATGCAAGGAAGATTACCCACTAAAAATAAAAATAAGAGAAAGTGACAAACTCATAACTAACTTCAAAAGCCCATTATTAGCATATTTTACAATTCATAGTGGGAAAGATCCAAATATAAACAATTATGAATCAGAAAATGAAGGCAGTTTTGATGCAACAACTAATAATCTGATCCAGGCTACACCACAATTGCTAAAAACTTCAATTAAAGCATATTTGTTTCTGAAGAAATGATGATATACCCTCACTGACCCGCATCATAAATCTTTAGTTAGTGAAAATTTATAGTACATATTACAAACAGTCGAGTTGTGTAACAGAGAAAAGAGTCCCCCAATGAATGGAAGCCTATAAATTAAAGCAGCTTCTCTGTAATATCCCTAGTATTGAATATATATATATATATATATATATATATATATATATATATATATATATATATATATATATATATTCCTTACAAAGAATATAAATACATGTGTATATGTACCTTATTTATGTTATGTCTACTTTATCTAATAAGTCTCCAAAAAAAAAAAAAAAAAAGAGAAAGAAAGAAAAGAAGCCCAAACATTCCTTTCTTAAAGCCCAACCCAACAAGGTTCCATAAAGAAATGTAAATTAGTAAAACCTAGGGGGGTAAAAGTAAAAAAGGAGGACACCTAAGCATCCTAGAAGGCTCCACACTCCTCCACATCTCTCTTTTCTCTTCTTTTTCTGCCTGCCGACAGAAGCAGCAATAGCTGCAGCTGTTTTCCCCTTCCTCTATATATATTAGTGCCTTTTACTACTTCCTCCTACTACCTTACTATTACCCACTATTGCTACACTATTTCTACCACTACTGCTGTCCAGAATACAGCAGAATACTGCTGTAGTTGCTGTCCAGTTGCTGTCCAGATTTAATAAATCTCTCTACTACTCCTACCACTCTTACTATACCACCTACTACTCCTATATCACTCTACTACTACTCTACTACTACTATTAAGTTGAAATCCAGCAGTAAAGAAACCTTTTTGAAGCAAGGAGGAAGCATAAGAAAGTGGGTATTTTTCCTTTTCCTCTTGATTTTTTTAAAATTTATTTTTGACTTAGAGAAATGCTTGTGTGAAGTGTAGAAGCTATGTTTGTTAGTAATAATGTTATGCTAGAAGATATGCTTTTGAATTAGTTGCTCTCATTAATATGTGATTTAGTATTAAATACTTATGTTCATATAAAATAAGCATAACAAAAAAAAAGGGAGAGATAGAATTGGTAATATTGAAAGCTTGCTTACTAATTATGATCAGACTTAAACTAATTAATCAATTGTTTAAAGTTAGGCTTGAATTGGTTGAAGTACTATATTATGTATGTAATAGTTACAACTTGTGTCCTATCCTAGATGATTAACCAATTGTTTGTAAGGATATATATATATATATACATATACATATGTAATAATAGTAAAGAATAGGATTGTTAGTATTGAAAACTTAATTAATGGTTAATATGGGTTAAATGGTTTATGACATCTTATCATAATTAAATTAGAAATGACTACTTATAATAGTCGCTTGTAGTAGTAGTGAACTTAAAGGGTTTAAGAAACATTAATAAAGAAGTGATTAGGGTAACTCTTTGATAATTCACCTAGAACCACATCACATTTAAGTTATAGTCCTAATGAGTAGATCACAACAATGGTATTAATATGGTATTAATGATTACCTATGTTAGGTTTTCTATAGGAATTTGTATGAGAATTTAATAGATTTAATTGTGATAACTAATGCCTAGATAATATGCTTAGTTAGCTTGTACGCAATCTATAGTAATTCAAGGTGATAGAAGACTACTTGATAGTTAGTAATACATGGTAGAGGTTGAAGAAATTCAAAGTAGAGTTAGACACTTAGTAGCCACTTAAAAAGTAAAGTAGATTGTAGTAAAAGAAAAGATTGTAGACATTAAAGACTTTAGTAATACAAATGGTGGTAGTATGCATAAGTGTATGCATATGGTAGTATTTGGTGCGTTAAGCGCACTAGTGTTGATATGCATATGGAGGTATTTAGTGCATTAAGTGCCCTTCGGTTATGCATATAGTGATAATAAACACGTATTAAGTGAACTAGTTTTAGTATATGTCAAATAACAAAGTATCCAGCTAAAACGACTCTTAGCTTAAACTAAGAATTGCATGGAACCCATACTTGTGCTAGATAACTTGTTGTAAGATAAAATTAACCTTTGGATCTAGGATTAAATTATCTAGTAGTCACCCATCATTAAATAGGAAATAAAGGACAACAATGAAAATAGGATCGCATGACCAATAAAATAAGGACAGGCACTAGTTGGAAGTGTACTCACCTGTCAAGGGGACACGTGCGGTGTCGTCTCGTCTGGGACATGTGCGGCGTGATCTCGACTGTTAATTCCTGAGATTTAGTGATAGAGATGTCGAAATCTAGGGGAATGGACCCTTATGAGTACGTTATATTCTAAGTTATCCACATGAACAATGAGCTGGAGTATAACTCTTAGTCTCTGGCGGAGTAGGGAAAGGCCCTGCCGATTCGCCCTAGGTTCGGATAACTTATGGTAGAGTCCGGGTGTGGAGAAGGACCACCGATTCCGACAGGATTGCAGCGGAGCTGGATGATCACCAGCCTGTCGGGAGTGGAGAGAGACCACCGGCCGGTTAAAGTGGAGAGAGACCATCGATTCCGATAGATCGGAGTGATCACCGACTTTCAGGAGTGGAGAGAGACCACCGATCTGATACAGTAGACGGAATAGACCGTATTTACTGCAGCTCTACCAGTCACTAAATAAATGTCAGGAACAGGAAGAAGTACAAGAGTAGGATGCATGGCGAGGGATTGAACCCTATCATTTGGAGAATACGAACTCGAATTGGGAAATATGTAGTATGGGATGCATACGTTTCCAAATCAAGTTTGCATTAGATTAAGAAGCATGATGTGCATATGGATTGTGCATTAGTAACTAGATCATAACATACACCAATACTCCCATTACACGATTACCACGTTTCTTTCTTTCTACATTAAAGATTGTTTGTGAGGAATTAGGGAATTGCGGTTTTTCATCCGTTTTGCGTCAGTTGTATTCAACTGACGTGCCCACAGTTGGTTTGTAGGAATTGATCGAGGGAACAAAAGAATATTGAGCTGTGAAGTAATCCAAGTGGAAAGTGAAACTTCTCTGAACAATGTAAGTTTTAAATTTTCTGTAATTTCTTTTCTGTGTTATGTACTCATTTGAAGTAATGATCTTGGGTTGTGTCACGAGTTCCTATATGTGGATCTCGGGGCGCTACAAAAGTGGTATCAGAGCATGCTTCATATGGTAGTACTAACATAGTAAGAAATTCGGACTTGGAACTCCCCTGAGTCGGGTTTAGTTTAGATTATGGAATAATCGTAAGTCATAGGGTTGTATTTTTCAACTTATGATTATGATTTTTCCTATATCTGAACTAATTCCCGTATTTTTACTCCACGCAGGATGGCTGATAATAATGATGATATACCAATCCTCGATGGGTTCTTAGAAGAAGAAGTGGAACCAGAAGAAGTAGAACCAGAAGAAGAGGAAGAACCGGAAGAAGAAGAAGAACCAGAAGAAGAGGAAGAACCGGAAGAAGAGGAAGAACCGGAAGAAGAGGAAGAGCCAGAAGAAGAGGAAGAGCCAGAAGAAGAGGAGGAACCTATGGAGATCGAGACACCTCCCCTTACCCCACCGCCTATAGGTTCCCCGGATGATCCTATTAGTTTGGAACAATTGGTCTCCCGGGCTGTACCCCGCCGACGAAACTCACCAACAGTATCGCAGGGTAGGGTCCATAACAGAATCGCCGCGTTGTGGCGGCACATGTACATGCATAAATGGAAGACCACTCAGCTCGAGGAGGAGGTTTATGGAATGAAGAAGCAACAACTTCTATTTAATAAAGAATTGAACCAGCTTAGAAAGTCAAGGATCAGGGCGTCCCAGAAATTACATCGACTAAAAATCAAATACCGCTATAAGATCCTACGCCTTGAAGAAAAGCACAAAAAATTGCAGAATCAGGTGGCCCAGTTACAGGCGTTACTAGGGCAACGCCAGAGAGGAATAGATCCGGTTGAAAATGGACGATAGGGATAGAATCAAGAAAAAATGTTTTGTGAAAATTTTGTGTTTTGAAAAAAGCCAAAATGTTGTGTCTAGTAAATATTTTGGATGTTGTAAAAACCGACTTAAGGATATTATGAATATAAATGAAAAACCTAATGACATGTTTTGTCTTAATACTTGTATGATATATATATATATATATATATATATATATATATATATATATATGGGTGTTGTTCGGTTGCAAACGGGCCGGAACGGGTCGGTTCGCACGGACCCGTGCGAACCTCGATCTGGACCGTTGGATCGATCCAACGGTTCAGATTTTTTTTCATAAAATCTTGCCTTAACCCGTCGTTGGCAAGAACGGGTTAAGGCAAAATTTAATAAAAAAAGTTGGCCTTAACCCGTTCTTCGGAATAACGGGTTAAGGCTATATTTTTCATTTTCGTCGACATACAGTTCGTCTTCTTTCTTCCGCTCTCTTCTTCTCTCTTCGACGAACCCAGACCCAAACGACGGAAAAAAAAAAAAAAACCCTAAAAAAACCCTAGCTCCGACGATCCAAACCCTAGAACTCCATCTTCTCTCCCAACTCCGAAGATTGAAACCCCCTAACTCCGACGTTCGAAACCCTAGCTTCTCTTCCCCTCTTCGGAACCCTAGATACGAAATTGGAACCCTAGTTCTCTTCGAAAACCGATTGCTTGGCTTGATTTCGATCTATTCCGTAAGGTATACACTATTTCTTGAACCCAATAATCTACATTTGTATTTTTTTGGTTGAATTTGTGTGTAGTGATTTATTTAGAAATTGGAAAAAAAATTAAAATGTGTTAGTAGATTATAGATGTAGAATCGGGTTGACCTCAAGTATATTCAATTGCCGAATTATGTTTCTTGCATTAGTATCTTGTAGAATTAGAATTGTATATACGAAATTAGTTAGAATTTTCAGTGCGGTTATGGTTGAAAACCCTGCGAATGACCGTAAAAAAATACGAAACTTTCCGAGTAGGTTCGTCTCACGTAGTACAAGCCACACCAACTTGTAGAAACGAGTTTTGACTCACGGTTCGAGAGATACGGCCGCGTATCGCTTTCGGTTGGAAAAAACCAAGTATAGCGGTGCACGGCCGTATATCGCAAACCGTGACTCGAAACTCGCTTCTACAAGTTCGGGTGGCTTCGCCTACGTGAATCCTACCAAGTGGGAAAGTTTCGAGGATTTTTGGAGGTCGTTTGCGCGGTTTTCTCAACTTCTTCGCACGATAGTTTTTCGTATTAGAATTTTGTAAGTGCGGTTAGATTAGATTAGAAAACCCTTCAAACGACCTCCAAAAAATACGAAACCGTGCGAGTTGGTTGGTGTCACCTACGATAAGCCACCCGAACTTGTAGAAGTGAGTTTCGACTCACGGTTCGAGAGATACGGCCGCGTACCGGTTACGGTTGGGAAAAAACCGAGTAAAGCGGTAGACGGCCGTATCTCGCAAACCGTGAGTCGAAACTCGCTTCTACAAGTTCGGGTGGCTTGCCCTACGTGAATCCGACCAAGTCGGAAAGTTTTATAATTTTCGGATGCCATTTGGGCGGTTTTATCAATTTCCTCGCATTACAAGTTTGAGCCTAAGAATTTTCTAAGTGCGGGTAGATTAGAAAATTTTTCAAACGGCCTCCAAAAAATATGAAACTTTGCGATTTGGTTGGTGTCACCTAGGAGAAGCCAAACCAACTTGTAGAAGTGAGTTTCGACTCACGGTTCGAGAGATACGGTCGCGTATCGCTTCCGGTTGAAAAAAACTATTATAAAGCGGTATACGGTCGTATCTCGCAAACCGTGAGTCGAAACTCGCTTCTACAAGTTCGGGTTGCTTGCCCTACGTGAATCCGACCAATTGGGAAAGTTTTAAAATTTTCGGGTGCCGTTTGCACGGTATTGCTCTATTTCCTCCCATTATAAGTTTTATAATTAGAATTTTCTAAGTGCGGGTAGGTTAGAAAACCCTGCAAACGACCTCCAAAAAATACGAAACTTTGCGATTTGGTTGGTGTCACGTACGAGAATTGACCCGAAGTTGTAGAAGTGAATTTCGACCCACGGTCCGAGAGATACGGGCGCGTATCGGTTTTGGTTCGAAAAAAAACAAATAAAGCGGTAGACGGCCGTATCTCGCAAACCGTGAGTCGAAACTCGCCTCTACAAGTTCGGGTGGCTTGCCCTACGTGAATTCGACCAAGTCGGAAAGTTTTATAATTTTCGGATGGCATTTGGGCGGTTTTCTCAACTTCCTCGCATTACAAGTTTGAGCCTTAGAATTTTCTAAGTGCGGGTAGATTAGAAAACCCTCCAAATGATCTTCCAAAAATACGAAACTTTGCGATTTGGTTGGTATCACCTACGCGAAGCCAAACCAACTCGTGGAAGTGAGTTTCGACTCACGGTTCGTGAGATACGGCCGCGTATCGCTTATGCTTGGAAAAAAACCGAGTAAAGCGGTAGATGGCCGTATCTCGCGAACCGTGACTCGAAACTCGCTTCTACAAGTTCGGGTGGCTTCCCCTACGTGAATTGGACCTGGTCGGAAAGTTTTAAAATATTCGGATGCCGTTTGCGGGGTATTGCGTCAATTGCTCAAGTGAGAAGTTTTTGACATAGAATTTTGTAAAAAACGGGCCGATTAGAAAACAATTCGAACCACCTCCCAAAAATACGAAATTTGGCGAGTTGATTGGTGTTACCTATGAGAACTGACCCGAAGTTGTAGAAGTGAATTTCGAGTCACGGTTCGAGAGATACGGCCGCGTATCGGTTGGAGGTTGGAAAACAACCTAATTAAGCGGTATACGGCCGTATCTCGCAAACCATGAGTCGAAACTCACTTGTACAAGTTGGGGTCGCTTGCCCTACGTGAATCCGACATAGTCGTAAAGTTTTATAGATTTTTTTGTTTTCATTCATGCGTTTTTCAGTATAATCTCGGTATGTTTGTTTTGTTGTCATCTTTTTTAACAACTTTTTAATTTTTTACAGACGGGTATCTAAATTAGTAGAACAAGGCAACCAAGAATCGAGTCCGGGAACACCAGTGGCGCACCAACTACTGAGGTAAGATCGATTACTATTATTGGTTTTAAATACAAACATGTAACATTATCTCAATAATAACATTTGTTATATTTATTCGTGTAGGTTGGTGGCCGTCAATCCACATCGGCTGAGGCAGGTCCGTCGTCCTCGGTTACATCACCCGGACCCGTGGACACAAGTGTACTCACCCTGCAGGGCAAACACCGATCGGAAGCCGTGTGGAATGGGTCCGATAGAAAACTAAAATTTCGGAAGCACACAGTTCTTCCTTGGGATGAACGTATCACGCCGTACGTGGTAGAGGCCGGTTTCTACGGAGCAAGATTCATTCACTCTGTGAAGCTAGATCGGCCACTCCTCACAGCTCTAGTCGAGCGATGGAGGCCGGAGACCCACACATTCCACCTGCCTGTGGGTGAGATGACTGTGACCCTGCAGGATGTGGCAATGATAACAGGACTACCAATCGATGGGGTTGCCGTGACGGGAAACATGGACTTCGATCGAGTTGAAGTCGTTCGGGACTTACTCGGTATCGACTTGCAGTTGGTAGTTCTTGAAGAACAAGAGAAGGCCGAAAAAAATATCCGCGAAAATGCCCCCGCAGATTCTGATGAAGATTTATTGAATGAACAAATAGAAGCTGCGAAACAAAAAGCGGAGGAAGAAGTGATGGAAGACGCTTTCGAGGGTAAATCACTTTACATCACCTGGTTAAAATACCAGTTCGAGGAGGGATATTTGAACCCCGAGTCGGGTGAGGCTGACCTAGTGTGCTATGCACGTGCATACATTTTTAGTTTGATAGGGGGACTTATCTTCCCGAACTCATCCGGATCAACCGTGCCGTTGATGTACCTACGGTTGTTGGAGGATTTCCAGTATGCGGGTCGCTATAGTTGGGGGAGTGCGGCACTGGCGCTACTATACAGGAGTTTGTGCATATGTTCTTTAGGTGGCACACAGATGGGTGGCCCAATGGTGCTGATGCAGATATGGAGTTGGGAACGCATCCACATCGGACGTCCCCGTATTACTCAGCCTATACCGGAATTTTTGGCCGACCCAGGGGCAGCAGAGTTGTTACGTCCTGTAGGAGCATATTGGGCCGGCCGACACACGTGGACCGATAACCCACGCCATTCGCTGACCTACTACAGAGATGAGTTGGACAACATGCGGGACGAGTTCGTCACATGGGAACCGTACTCGGCCGATAGGTTGCAACGCGTTCCTCCAGTCTGCCTAGACAGATCCCTTTGGTTGACGGCAGCACCTCTTGTGAACTTTTCGGTTGTGGAGTTCCAGTATCCTGACCGGGCCTTGCGGCAATTCGGATATCAACAGAAGATTCCCGATGTCAGGTCGTACGATAAAAAGTTGCACGAGGTTAGGGGAACGGGACGGGTGCCCAACTTCGATTGGGCTGATTTTCATCGTTACCACGTAGCCAACTGGAACACCATGCGACATCAAATGACACTGAATTTGATGTTTGTCGCGAGACCATACGATGGGTCCCTCCAGCAGGCATACATGATGTGGTACAAGCGAATAACCCGATTGTTCGTTTCTCGAACGGTCGCCGTACCAGCTGGGGTGCAACTTCCGATTCCCGAAGCCCAGGTAGAACCACCTCCAGCATATTCCTCCTCCCAGCCGATGTACCAACCGAGGGCTGAGGCACATCGAAAAGCGGTCAGTCCAATTTCATATAGTTTGTATATTTGTACTGTGTTCAATTGATGTACACTAATTTTGAATGATGTTTAAATTGGAATTTTTCACCAACTGTAGATTGACAACGCATGGGAGGTTGTCCGAACAGCTGCCCGCCACCTGAAGACTAGAATACCCGAGAGCTTAAAGACGGTAATCCGGGAGATGTTAGCCCCTTGCCGTCGTACTCTGGAGGACGCGGGTGAAAGTCCACAGGTTGAGGCCTATTTGAGCGCCAATGTGCCGACAACACCCTTAAGGCGAAAACAGGTTGTTAGTAGGGCAATTATAATCCCTGGTCGTCAACAGGGTACTGATGAGGAAGAGTCGTCGGATGATTCTGACTCTCCCCAAACACATCGCGCACGGCGAAATCCTAAAAGGACCAGGCAACCTCCCAAACAATTCACACCAAGCGGTCGCAAGCGGACTGGCCGTAGACGGTAATCTGTAATACTCTGTAATAGCGTGTCTTTTGGTTGGTGTTTTTTTCACTGCAGTAACTAACGTATTGTTTGTTTCAATGTTGATAAACTGTTGTAGGTGAATTTTGGTGCGCCGGATGCAAGCCAAATTCGAGAACGGCTTCATTTGTGAATAATTGTCTTTTGGCCATGTGCAGTCTTATATGTATAATTTTGTTGTAAACTCTTGGATTTTGTGAATATTGAATTCAGTTCAAGTAATTAAGTAGTTGGTCGTTATTGGACTTTTGTACGCCTTCAAGTTTCTTTTGAATATATATGTTGTCTTATTTACTTTGATGTGCTTTCATTTGTTATTTTGTGAACCACATTTAATTAGTTATATTGCTGCCAATATCTCTGTACTTAACCCGTTATCAGCAAGGACGGGTTAAGTGGAGAGATATTGTCAGTCCTTTGGAAAACTACTCAAGTAGTACATGAAACAAGTGCTGCCAATATGGGTCTTCCTAACCCGTCACTGCCAACAACGGGTTAGGTTAACTTAACCCGTTCTTGGCGACAACGGCTTAAGTAGAGAGAGATTGGCAGCAATATAATTCATACAGGCGAAAGTGCTGCCAATATGGGTCATCCTAACCCGTCGTTGCCAACAACGGGTTAGGTTAATGTAACCCGTTCTTGGCGACAACGGCTTAAGTAGAGAGAGGTTGGCAGCAATATAATTCATACAGAAACAAGTGCTGCCAATATGGGTCATCCTAACCCGTCGTTGCCAACAACGGGTGAGGTTAAAGTAATCCGTTCTTGTCGACAACGGCTTAGGTAGAGAGATATTGGCAGCAACTAACCACTTCTACAAATTTCTCCTAACTCTTTGCGAGAACTGTCTCCGGAACTGTGCAAAGTGACATTAATATGCCCATAAATTGTTTATTATTTTTATAATTTTCCCATTATTCGCCCGCAACTAACCACTCTAAATTTGTAACATGATAAGTTTTGTGAAAGTAAAAAAAAAAAAAAAATTACGAGTTCTGTTGTAAAAAAAAAAAAAAAAAAAAGTCATATGTATTTGTTTTTTCCCTGTTTATATTTATTTTTTTAATTTCTTGGCTAGCCACGTAACTAACCAATATAAAATTGACCACATCAAACGGATATTCAAATACAGACAAATGTATTAAAATTGAGCACATCCCACATGTGCACTATACGAGGGGAAAAAAACTTGTAGACTCTCTAATGTGGGTACATGGGGCATGCATTTATTGTGGGAGGACTGACAAGAATCATTTTAGGTTATCTGGTCGGTCCTCGTTCTAATTTCCCGTTGATAGACTCTCACTTCTGCTTCTTCTCATAGTAGAACAAGTTTAATATCAGAAATACCACTTTTAGATCCCACATGTAGCCCATGTGGGAGAAACACCACATGTAGATCCCCACATCAACGTACAAAAAGACCAAGTTAGGGTTTGGAACAATTGTAATGATGAAAATATTCCTAATGGAAAAGCCCCTCTGTGTTATTATTGAGCGCAGTGCCTCCAGGTTTAATATAGAGGGCTAACAAAAACTGCCATCTTTTACCAGAAATGACAATACAAATATGTTTTCCACTGTCTGTGCAAAAGATCCCCTGTTTAATAAATGGGGGAAAATCCACATTTGGATTCGCACATGTAGCCGTTATGGAAAAGCTATATGTAGGGACGTACATGTGATGTTGTAGGCGGGTGTTGAGTTCTACTTGTTTAGCTTGGTGCGTTTTCCCACTAAGGTGTATGTTAAAAAAAAACGTTGCCTATATGGAGCAAAAACCACACGTACATCCCCACATTTAGCCTATTTGGGGGAAAAACCAAATGTACATCCCCATATGTAAAGATTGTGTGAAAAAAAAAACATTTACATGCCACATGTAGGCTTTAACACATGTACAAAAATATTTAGATCTCCACATGTAGCCCACATGGGGAAAAAAAAACATGTAGATCCCCACATGTAGCCTATACATGGAGCAAGCCATATGTAGATCCCCACATGCATGTAAAAAAATTCCAATACATATTTGGATCAACTGTGATGATGATGGTATCCCTAATGGAGAGATATGAAACGGTAAAATCTCTGCTACAACTTACAGTTTGTAAGACTGTTAAACCTGTTAGTGTTCCATATATCTTACAGTTCTCTTCAGCGAGAAAGAGTCTGCTTACCAAAGCTGACAGAATTGTGTATCTAAATTGTGGAAGGCCGGATAAGAATCATTTTGCGATTTTGTTGCTGGTCCTCAGACAAAATTGCGGTGCTGAGATCCCTCATGAATATGCCTAACCAGACGCGTCACGTGATCCGCATCTCGTCCTCAGATGAGATTAATTGGCTATCAAGAACTGGATCTGTACATGTGATGAGATTACTTAATGTGAATTTTTTAAAGGCTTGTGATTCCCACATGTAGTCTGTATGGGGAAAAACTACATGTAGAATCCCACATGTATCCTATACAGGCAAAAAACCACATGTACATCACACATGTAGCCTATGTGGGTGAAAAACCACATCTAAATCCCCACATGTAGTCCATGTATGGTAAAAACTATATGTGGATTGCCTAACGTTGGTACATGAGGGATGCACTTATTGTGGAAGCAAGTATAAGAATCATTTTATGGGTTCTTGCTGGTCCTCATTCTAGTTTGCGGTTGACAGGCTGTCACTTCTGCTTTTCTCCATATTAGAACAAGTTTATTATTAGAAAAACCACATGTAGATCTCACATGTAGCCCATATTAGAACAAAATCGAATGTAGATCTCACATGTGGCCCATATTGAAGAAATAACACATGTAGATTCCCTTAACATGTGGGAGTAGATATATTTGATTGACTGATGGATTGATGGATTGATTAGTGTGGGAATTTAGAACGGCCTGTTAATTTACTACAAGTTAACGATTCGTACAAAAAACCGTTTAAGGAAATTTTTTTACTTTGACAAAACTTATTATGGTAATAAAGTTAGAGTGGTTAGTTACGGGAGAATAAATGGAAATTAATAAAAATAATAAACAATTTACGGGCATATTAATGTCACCTTGCACAGTTCTGGAGACAATTCTCGCAAAGAGCGAAGAGAAATTTTTGGAAAACCCAAAATTTATTCAACACCTTAAACCGTTCTTGGTAATCACGAGTTAAGTTAACTTAATCCGTTATTCCCAAGGACGGTTTAAGTACTTCGATTTTTGGCAGTATAATTTGAAAACTTAGAGAGCCCCCTGGCAATAACACTCTACATAACCCGTTCTTGCGAAGAACGGATTAAGTTAACTTAACACGTTATTACCAAGAACGGGTTAAGTACATCGATATTACCAGAACTATATCAAGGCTTGGTTTGTACGTAACCCGTTATCACCAATAACGGGTCAGTTGTACTTAAACCGTTATCACCAATAACGGGTTAACTAGGGCTAATTTACAGACACTGTACAAGTTGAGATGTGTATCAATTTGGTGGGGACAATTGTTGTCCTTACTGCTAATTTTTCAACATGGAGTGTCAAAACTTCGTTGACTAACATTTGATGGCATCTTGTCATCTTTTAATTATTTTTAATCCAGCCATGGCCATCCGTTCCCTGCTAATCCATTCCCTATTTATCAACACCCCTCTCTACATTCTTTGGTCATGTCATGCTCCCCAATTATTCGGTTAGCCATCTATATGAGGGAGTCTCCTCTCCCTCATGCACTTCAAGAGGGAGTCTCCTCTCCTCCTATTGCCAGGAGAACTCAAATGGGGTCTCCTCATTTGAGTTAGGGGTCTCCTCTTCTCTTCTAACTGTTTGCAACCAGGGCCCTATCAATGTTCTCCTCTTCTCTTCAAAACCCATCTTTAGTTCCCAATAGGGAAGACAAAGATGAAGCTGAAGCTGAAGTTGAAGCTGAAGTTGTAGAAGACAAAGCTCAAGATTAGAGAATGGCTGCCGGCTCTCTCTCTTTTTTCTTCATATTTTTCTTAGTCTTCTAATTTGTTAGTTTTTACAATTGTTAGCATAAGCTGCATTTGTACGCCTTTCATACACATTCGTTCTCTATTGTTACACAGAATGCAGAAATTCTCTGCTTTCGCCGGACGGAGTAGTGGTGAGTGTCACGGTGTATTCATGGTACTTTTCGACTTCTTGGCATGCACACCTCACAATCGTGCCACAAATATCACGATTATGAGGAGTGCGTGTCAAGAAGTCGTTAAGTACTTTGAATATGCGGTTACACCCACTACTACTCCGGCCGACGAAAGCAGGGGATTTTTGCATTCTGTGTAACAGTAGAGAACGGGTCTTGTATGCAGGGGGTACAAGTGCATGCTCGGTTTCTCTCAAGCGGTAGGGAGGGCCGTTGGCTCTGCCTTTTTTTCCCCACAGTGTGCGTTTCTTTAGTCTTCTATTTTTTTTGCAAGACCGGGTGTGTTTGCATATGTAGCAATTGTACGCCTTTCATACACATTCGTTCCCTATTGTTACACAGAATGCAAAAATTCTCGGCTTTCATCGGACGGAGTAGAGGTGGGTGTCACGGTGTATTCATGGTACTTTTCGACTTCTTGGCATGCACACCTCACAATCGTGCCACAAATATCACGAATATGAGGAGTGCGTGTCAAGAAGTCGTTAAGTACTTTGAATATACGGTTACACCCACTACCACTAACTTTCGAAGGAAGCCGAGGATTTTTACATTCTGTATAACAGTAGAGAACGAAATTGTATGCAGGGGGTACAGCTGGCTACTTATGCAATCAAAAAAAGGCAGAGTCAACAGTCCTTCCTTCCACTTCCGAGAAGAAAGCGAGCATGCACTTGTATACTAAATTAATTTCAACTTCAAATTTCTGTATCTTCAAACAATATGTTAGTGCCAGTATGTAATGTTCCTTTATATGAATAAAATTTGGTCCTGCAAATAGCCTGTTGTGAATGCAATATCTTGTACATGTATCAACAAACGAAAATATGTCTAACTTGATGGTGTCCCAAAAAATTACGAAACTGTCAGGTTTTGTTGGTGTCACCTACGAGACGCCAAACCAATTTGTTGAAGTGAGTTTGGACTCACGGTTTGTGAGATACAACCGCGTATCGCTTACGAGATCGTTAAAAACCTAGTCTTGGTACAGACCAAGTCTTGGTATAGTTCTGCTAATATGGATATACTTAACCCGTCACGTCTAACAACGGGTTATATTGCCTTAATCCGTTCTTCATGACAACGGGTTAAGTATAGCGATGTTGGCAGACATTTAATCGCCCTTAGATCAAAGTCCTGCTAATATCACTGTACTTAACCCGTCGCTGGGAATAACGTGTGAACGAACGTAACCCGCTGTTCGCAAGAACGGGTTATGGAGAGTATTATTACCAGGGCCCTATCCAAGTTTTCAAACTATACCCCCAAAAATGGAAGTACTTAACCCGTTCTTGGGAACAACGGTTAAAGGTTAGATAAGCCGTTCTCGTGAATCACGGTTTAGGGTGTTCAGCTAATATTGGGTTTTCAAAAAATTTCTCTTAACTCTTTGCGAGAACTGTCTCCAGAACTGTGCAAGGTGACATTCATATGTCCATAAATTGTTTATTATTTTTATAATTATCCATTTATTCTCCAATAACTAAGCACTCTAAATTTGTTACCATATTAAGTCTTACAAAATAAAAAAAATTAAATTACGGGGTTTTTTGGAACGAGGGTTAGGGTTAGGTTAAAGTAGGGTTAGTCTAGGGTTAGGGTTAGGATTAGGTTAAGACTAACAAAGTTTATCATTATTGTCTTCTTCACCTTCATGTTTCAGCATTCATTGTCTTAATTGAGAGACCCATATCTCCTCCCTATTGATGAGCAGTGATCCATATAGCCTTCCACTTCTCCTTGTATTGACCCGTATCTCTCGGACTATTGATGAGCAGTGAGAAACCCAAGTGGGCTATCATATCATTCTACACTTTTTCTTTTTCATTGCCTATAACTGAGAGAGTTAGACTCTCATCAACTCAAATATGACTTCTCTTCTTCTCTTCAAGAGAACTCAAATGAGATGCAGGAGAAATTTGAGATCAAGGATGGTCGCCTACAATTGTTCTTGTGTATGAAGATGCAGGAGTAGAGATGACTTGTTTCAGTGTACAAGTGCATGCTCGGTTTCTATCACCCGTTATTGGGAGGGCCGCTTGCTCTGCCTTTTTTTTGTACAGTGTTTTTCTTGGTCTTCTATTTTTTTAGCTTTTAGATGTGTTTGCATAAGTAGCATTTGTACGCCTTTCATACAAGTTCGTTCTCTATTGTTACACAGAATGCAAAAATTCCCTGCTTTTGTCGGACGGAGTAGTGCTGGGTGTCACGGTGTATTCATTGTACTTTTCGACTTCTTGGCATGCACACCTCACAATCGTGCCACAAATTTCACGATTATGAGGAGTGCGTGTCAAGAAGTCGTTAAGTACTTCGAATATACGGTTACACCCACTACTACTCCGGCCGACGAAAGCAGGGGATTTTTGCATTCTGTGTAACAGTAGAGAACGGGTCTTGTATGCAGGGGGGTGCAACCGGCTATTTATACATTCAAGGCAAGCCTCTTCAGTTCAAGGATGGTCGCCTACAACCGGAACTACTTATCTATCCAAATTCAAGGCAGAGTCAGTAGTCCTTCCTTCCAATTCGAGAAGAAAGCGAGCATGTACTTGTATACTAAATTAATTTCAATTTAAAAATCCGGTATCAAGGGATGACTTTGTAATGTCAACTAGCATGCGGATCATGTACAATTTTAATATCATTCTTCAAACAATATGTTGTTACCAGTTTGTAATGTTCCTTTATATGAATAAATTTTGTCTTGCAAATGGCTTGTTGTGAATTAGTAGATTTGTATATTATCTATATATCTAGATAATAAAACACAAAAAAAGCTATCAAGTGGCTCACATTCAATCTATCCCAAAATCAATGGACCAGATCTACTCTCACAAAACATATTTTCCCAACCAAATTTCAAACTCCACAAATTTAAAAACACACACACTCTCTCTCTCTCTCTCTCTCTCTCTTTTCCCCCAAAAACCAAAAACTCTCTAATCTCCCACCCTTCTCTCCCTCTTTCTCCCGCCCACTCTCTAATCTCCCAAAAACACACACCCTTCTCTCCCTCTTTCTCCCGCCCACTCTCTAATCTCCCCGCTCGTCACTCTCTCCCTCCTCCGCCCTTCCGTTCTCTTCCATCGGCGCCGGCCCCCCCCCTCCAACCTCCCGATCCCAACCCCCCCTCATCCTCCCGACCTCCCGCTCTCTCACTCTCTCCTCCGCTCTCTCATCCTCCACCTCAGATCTCCCAGCGCCGTTCGCAACTTCCCCGCGCCCGTCTCTCCATCGCAGCTTCCGTTCGCAGCTTCCTAGCGCCGTCTCAGCGCCGTTCGCAGCTTCCCAGCACCGTCTCTCCACCTCAGACCTCCCAGCGCCGTTCGCAGCTTCCCAGTCGCTTCCGCGAAGTCCCGTCGCCTTCCCTTCGCCTTCCGCACTCAACCATCGATTTCATCTCTCAGGTATACAAAATTTCTCCATTGATTTCACCTTCCCGTCGCCAACATCAGCAGAATTTTTTTTCTTCAATTGGAATTAGGATGTTTTTGATTTCTTGATTACTGTGAATTTTTGCTGTGAATTCCCTGTCCGAGGAAAGGGTTTGCTGTTAATTTTTGGCTTAGTTGATTCTTTGCTTTTATCAGTTTCAGCTTAGTTGATTTGCTTCCATTCAACAGAAATTAGTTGTGATGATTAGTTGTGATGATTTTGGGTTTTATCTTTCTAAGCCTAAGTTGTTAATCCCGTCGCCAACCTCAACAGAACGATTCTTTGCTTATATCATTTTTAGCTTAGTTGATTTTTTTTTAATTAAGAGAATTGAGGTGGGTTTTTAGGGATTTGAGATGGGTCTTGAAAAAGTTTAGATTGTGTTGGATTTTTTTCAGGGGATTTTGATCCGGAATTGAGATCGGTGCTTGAATTGGCGACGGATGAGGAGTTGTTAGAGCTCGAAAACATTCTGTTTGGACCCAGGTAACAACATGGACACATTCATATCGAGTTGGAATTAGTTTTAGTTTTCGATTATTACATTATTTTTTTTCGGAAGAGTATCTGTATTGGTGATGATTTCGTGTGGTGTGATTGTAAATATGAGAGTTATAGCGGGCGGCCGCGATCACTTCTACCTCACAAAGTTCGCATCTTTGGTTGTTTTTTCTTCTGGGTTTTTAAGGATTTGAGAGGGGTCGTGAAAAAGTTTTGATTGTGTTGGATTTTTTTCAGGGGATTTTGATCCGGAATTGAGATCGGTGCTTGAATTGGCGACGGATGAGGAGTTGTTGGAGCTCGAAAACATTCTGTTTGGACCCAGGTAAGAACATGGACACATTCATATCGAGTTGGAATTAGTTTTAGTTTTCTTATTATTACATTATTTTTTCGGAAGAGTATCTGTATTGGTGATGATTTTGTGTGGTGTGATTGTAAATATGAGAGTTATAGTTCAACTAGGTAGAGTTTGATCGCATCGCGATATGCCCATATGAGGTTTGATCTTGGAAGCTTGGCTTAGAAGTGATCTAGATACTCAGAATTATGTCTGCATGGTCAACCATGATCTAGATCTAAAATCTAAAATCTCACCTGAGAATGTCTGCATGGTCAACCATGATCAGTATGAGGACTCTTATCTATTCAAAATATTACTTGAGAATCTCACTTGAGAATCTAAAATCTAAAATCTCACTTATCTATGAAAACAGATTGATTCTGATACCAATGCACTTTAATTTGTGCACAGGTCCAAGTAATAAGTTGCAAGAATTTTTGGAAACCGAGTTTGCGTATCATTTCTTCAGTGAGCGCTTTGAGAACTACATGAAAGTAAGTCTGCTCTTATTTTAAATATTCGGTATTTCTTCGTTTTGTGTTGTTGCTTATGTTTAGTGTTGTTAGTCACATTCTTCCTAAATACTAATCCTAATACCAGCAATAACTTCTCATTTATAAAGAACCTATTAAAAACAAAATTCTATACTTATTTATGAATACTTCAGAATTATTTGACTTTCCAATTATGATGTATGATATTATGAAAATACTTTGTTTTTCGGTGAAGAAAATTTGATAAACGTAGATTACACAAAATTAACAAGCTTAAATTAAGCAATATTTTCTTACACATGTACCTTTGAATATTATCTCTTATGCACGCATTATTATCGTTTATGCACACATTTTTTGAATTTTGCTATTTCAACATTAACATTATTTTTAGCATAATAATTTGTGTATTTTTGAATTTTAAATGGACCGAAGTACAACCCCCCCCCCCCCCACATACACGTAATATACACGTAACATTATTAAACTGTATATTTCAACATTAACATTATTAGTTGTTTAATTTCCATCACATAGTAATCATATGGGTATATTCTGAAGTTATTAAACTGTATATTGAAAAAAACGTCGAGGTAATTTTCTGTAAAGAAAAACACATTGAGGCTGCAATTGTGGTAAACATTGATGTATACATCACAAATCTAACCTATTTCATAAGCATTCAACATTCATAAAAACTCGGATTGTCCTTCTCATTCAGTCTGAAGAAGTTGCCCGTGCATTTGGAGTTGTCTGCACACCTTAGTTTTTTCTCTTCAGAAAGGACATATTTGTCAATTGTAAATGTTTTTTAGATCCAATTTCTGAGGTGGAAGAGTTTTACTTTAAGGTTGATTAACTAAATTTAAATTCTAGATATGAACTAGGTCACATGGATACTTAATCGAGAATAGTATGATGGTATTAATAACAAAGCAGTACTTTGGTCTCGTTTGAGATTGCCTTATGATAGAATTCAGTTAACTATGTTACCGTACCCAAAATTTGTTCCAATGCTCACTGTGCTTCTATTGCATATTATTTCCATTATACTTAAAAGGCTTCTTACACAGTCCCCTAAAATGATTTATATTTTCAAATCTGTCCTTTGAATTCTTCGCATTTACATACTTTCCTTAGAAGAAAGTGATCTTTGAAAAACTCCTGACTGTCAGATTCACTTCTGAAACTGAAATAGCTACACAATTTTACTGTCGTACCGCTTCTTCCGATCTTTCTGTATAGCTCCATCTTTCTCCATAACACTTCTAAAACTGAAATAATCTACACAATTTTACACAAGTATCTCATTGTAGTTAATCATCAAAGAAGATAGGTCGTAGTAATCAATAGTAGTTAATATGTTTTCTTGATTGGTTTGTTAAAATAATTACAACGTCAATTGCTCGAATTGAAGAACTTCAATTGGTTAGTTAATATGTTTCCCCTCCTTTATATACAGGTCAATTGCTCTAATGAAAGAACAGCAATGGATGACATCACTGCCAATATGGCCATATAAGTATCTTCTTTTTTTTTAAATGAAATCTACAACACGAAGATACTAGTAATAAGTTGTTCTCATTGTAATGTTTACTTCAGCCATTGTGTTCTATTTTGAAGACCTCAACCATTGTGTTCTTCTACAACCCTGTAATTATTTTTTTCATTCATTCGGTTGGTGTTTAGTATGGTGGAGGTTGTAAAAATTGTAATATTTAGCATTTTGGGAGATGATGTAAGTAACTGTATATAATAATGATATAATATAGTTATGTTAATACCCGTACCCGCAATTTTGTGGAGTATTGGGTATATTGTTTGGTTTTTTAAATGTTTTTCGAAGGTTTTACAAAAAAATTATTACATTTTCAAAAGAATATTTGGTTTATATTTTGTATCTTGCATTATATTCTGATTTTTCCCCCAGAGCCATATATATATGTTGCATGTGTGATGTTGCTCGGTTGAGCCTGGGGAGGATTTATATTTATTGCGTGTGATGTCATATATTTAACTGTTAGCAGAATTCCGTAAGGAATTTTTGTAAAAGGGCGAATATTTTAGGGGAGGTTCTGTCAAAATTTTTTTAAATCTATTATGTTTTCCTAATACTTGAGATTGTGAAATTGTCATCATTTTGTAGGTTCAGTGAAGATTTTGTAGGTGGTACACTTGAAGCTTGAAGCTTTCAGGATTCAAGCTTGAAGATTTTCTAAATTTGTAGCTTCAAGATGAAGATTTTGTAGGTTCAGTGAAGATGAAGATTTTGTATCTTGAAGCTTCAAGATTTTGTAGGATCATTAATGGCTTGAAGCGTGAAGATTTTGTAGGTGGTACACTTGAAGCTTGAATATTGCGAAAGTGGTACATTTTGTAGAATTGTGAAATTGTGAACTTTTAAGAGATTGTGAGAATGAGTTTTCTGGATTGTATGTGAGGACTAGGATTGCCCGTGAGACGTGCGTACGGCACGTATTTAAATGAAGGTAATGGTAATGGTATATAAATTTAAGTTAAGGTATTGGTATATAAGTTTAAGTGAAGGTAATGGTATATAAATTTTATGAATAATGAAAGATAAATTTTATGTATATTTCAAGCAATAAGAGAAGTGCCAACCTTCATATTAGATGGTAGAACAATAGATAAAATCCGCAACAGAGTTAGTATTTCCAAAATGGCACAGCGAATAGAATTCACACAAGACTAATATGAGTTGCCAGGAGAAAAGTGAATTTACTTTGTGTAAAACATAACGGCCAACCTTGGTGTTTGAATATCATCACACAGGACTAACATTGACAGTGAGAATTGAATATCGATTTAAAAATTGAGCTTGAATATCATCACTAACATTGACAGTTTACTAACATCATCTTCAAAGCAAATTACATAGTAATGCATTCACACAACACTTGAATTCTGGCAGTGTGTACGTACATTTGTTATTTAAGATTGGATAACATCAACTAGATAGTTACCATCACTAACCATACAAGTTTAGTACCAATCATCTGGATGCCAACTACACAGTATTTATTTCGTTTGGAACAACTCAGTTTTAGTATTGCTTCTAAAATGTGTCAACGGATTAAGTAGAGAGATTTTGTCCGATCTAACACCGCTATATGTGAAGTATTGAACCGAAGTACTGCCAATACCTCTCTACTTAGACCGTTATTGCTAATAACGAGTTATACTGTATAAAACCGTTACCACCAACAACGGCTTAAGTAGAGAGATATTGGCCGAACTAAATCCCTACATGTGTATTATTGAACCGAAGGACTGCCAATATCTAGCTCCTTAGCCCGTTATTCCTGATAACGAGTTAGATTGTATAAAACCGTTACCAATAAGAACGGCCTAAGCAGAGGGATATTGGCCGAACTAAAACCACCGTATGTGAAGTATTGAACCAAAGTACTGCCAATGTCTATCTCCTTAACCCGTTATTTCCGATAACGGGTTAGATTGTATTAAACCGTTATCGTCAAGAACGGGTTAAGAAAAGAGATATTGGCCGAACTTACAGGTGCAGTATTGGTTATGCACGAAATACACAATCGCCAACAAAAATAAAAAACTGTTCACATTAGCAGGCAGACAATTTTCCTTAACACAAAATTCCCAAACAGAACGAGTTCCCCAAATTGTATACATCTACTAATTTTACATTTTCCGACTGCAATAAGCATTCACAACCAAATTGCCTGGTCAAAATGCATAGTAATATAACTTTGTTCAGAAATACACAAAATACACTGACGTACAGAAATTGCATTATAATTAAAAACATGGTTAATTTACTTGTACCAAACAAGAACACGGCAATTATCCACACATATATACAAACCAAAAATAACACAACTTTTCAAGGCGGTGCGTCTTTCCATTTGGGCGCGTTAAACTTGTTTCATTCCGGACCTATACCAGGGAGAAAAAAAAAAGGTTAACAATCCGGTCGAAATTCAAATAAATCGGCACGAATCAATTTAAAATTTGGCAATTACTCGGTGATTATTTCCAAATTTTGACATGACATACATATTAATAAATTTCTTAAAGCCCCCTTAGCACGAACCTTCGCCTTCGTCAGCATCACTCTCTACCGCGTTTGGAGCTTCTTCATTGCCCACCGATCCACTAAAAAAAGAAGGAAGAATGAGTTAGTACTGACCAAAAATAACAAAGTTTGAGTTGAATAAACAAATACAAAATGTCTGATATAATACCTTCCTAAATTTCTGGGGCAATTCCGTGAATCGTGACCTACGACACGAAGACATGTCCTGCAAAGTCTTGGCCTCTTTGTTTTTTGGCATTCTCTTACCGACTTCAACCGTTTTCCTTTAGGCCTACCCTTTGTGGTGCACTGTACAGGGTCACCTACATGTGCATGTGTATGTGCTTGTCCACCACTCTCAGGTTGTGCGCTACCTTCGTGTGGTGTGCTGTTCACTGGATCAATCTCCGCAAAGCCTTCAATTCCCTTCAGCATGTGGTCGAGCATGTACTTGTATCCTCGCTCTGAAGAACAACCAAGATCGACCATATGTCTTGAGTGCATACTAAGTTCGCAATAACGCGATGCAAAATTGTCGCCCATATTATTGCCCACCGGTATACTGCTTCTCCTCATTTGATCCCTGGTCCATCGCCTACAAATATATTGTTCAGGTAGTGCGGTGTGATCTGTGAACCGAATAACTGCAAGTAGATGTTTGCAGGGAATGCCTACGAAGTAGTACATGGAACAAGGGCATTTAGCAATTTTACTGATTTTACAATAAGAAATCACCCTCCCCGGTTCTGAATTTCCACAAACTGTTACAGAATAAGCTGCACTATCCGGTGTATCCATACTCGCAATTAAACTCACATTAAGTAATAAGCTTTTGACCACTTCTTGTTGAAATTTGTAGAAAATCTTCAAAGTGTATGTCCCTGCCATTTGTGACTCCAATGCCCACTCGGTCTTCAATTTTGGCCGCTCCTCGCGATTACGATGTGTTTCTTTAAGTTCATCGTGTCTTTGTTTTACTAAGAGTCGGTCAAAGATGATAGCAAATTCATGTAGTGAGTACTTTTTATGAGTATGGTGCTTCAAGGATGAATGTAGCGATTCGCTACGTTGGGTACTCAGCATGCCCCCCCAAAATGAGTCTCTTGCGTACACCGGGGCCCATTTTTCACGGATCTCAAATTTTTCCTTCAACCATCTGTTATTTTCTAATTTGTACTGACAGATCAAATTTTTCCACTTCTGTTCGAATTCTGTTTTAAATTCCGCCGTATAAATAATAGTCTTCAAAGCATCCCTGAACTCATCAACGTTATTCGACATTCGAACTTCATGCGGTAGCTTATCCAAAATATGCCAAATGCAATATCTATGTGATGTGATTGGGAAAACTTTGGAAATTGCAGAAGTTATCCCGCGATCCTCATCTGTCACGATGTTGATCGGATCACATGTCATTGCACCACGCCACTTTTCAAAGAACCACTCAAATGAGGATGCCGTCTCATTGGGGATGAACCCACAACCTAGGAATATTGATTGCCAATGATGGTTGAATCCAACAAATGGTACGAACAACATCCCGTATCGGTTTGTGTTGTAGGTAGCGTCAAAGCAGAGAACATCTGCAAATACTTTGTAATTATTTCTGGCGATACCGTCCACCCACACACAATGTGTCAATCGCCCTTCGGGGTCACATTGGTAATCAAAATAGAATAAGGGATCGGTCGCCTTTTTCGATTCAAAAAACTCAAGTAGCATTTGTCCGTCGTGACCTTTTAAACCTTCCATCTCGTCTCTCCTGAGATTTCTTACATCGGTTTCGGTGAATCCAATTTTCTCATTACCGCCACTTGCACCTTCAAAGAATAGCATTTGTTTGCATACAGGGACATTAGCTTCGGTAAGTTGACCAATTACATTTTTAACTGTCTTAGTCAATTCACGGTTTCGAGGTAGCAAGTGACGTCTACCGGGTGAAGTAAATTCGTGATTGTGTGCTTCATTTAACGAATAAATAATCCACGTATTACTTTGTGAAGTACTATGTGGGTTTATTTTCACACGGACGAAAGCTTTGCAACCCGTTCTAGAAGTTGTACCTCGTCTGGTTTCATTATAGCTATTCGGTGACTCCCCGGCTTTATTACAGACGTATGATTTATCCACTACATCGTTTCCCTTATATTTATTTCCACCCTTACGCATAGCGAATCCCGCACATTTGCAATATGATGAATAAAATTTTTCCGCATCATCAAGGGTGGGAAATGTCATACCAATCTTCGGTTTTAGGTGCTCGTCAACATGAGGAAGATACTCGCCAAGTGGTTGTGCACGAACAAATTTATCCCCGGCAACAGAACTTCCTTCGAAACTGTCCATACCTAAGAAACGGTGAAGAGGAGAATAGTTAGGGGTACTAAACCGCTGTATTTGGTGTTTTTGTAACTGCGCAAGCCACCACAACTTGAAAAGGAGAAAAGTTTCGTACTATTTGGAGATACGACCGTTATACCGCTTTATAATAG